>JAEQBH010001406.1:0-477118 GCA_016808115.1 Tetrastigma voinierianum | reverse complement strand
TCAAAAACTCTCCTCTTTCAAAGAATTTGAAGGCCTTTGGGCTCCATAATCAATTTGAATATGGGTCATAAGAAAAGATGTGGCTTAAAAAGTAGTGAGAGGTAACTTGGAGTTTGGTGTGGTCTTTTTTTTTTGAATTGATAAACAAGTATATTAATACCAAAAAAAGGAACCCCAAAGAATTATCTGACATTATACAAAGGAAACCAAAGCGACCAAAAGAAAGAGCTAACGAAAAAAAAGAAAAAAAACAAAAAAAACAAAAAAACAAAAAAACAAAAAGAACTGACCCAGCTTATTGTAAAATCGAAAATATCTCATAAAAGGGTGATCCACATCAATCTTAAGCTAGCCAAGAGAGAAAGAAAATAAAAAACATGATTTCAATCTGGACTTGGAAAAGGCTTCATCATCGAACACGACCCTATTTCTCTTTCCAAATAGCCCAAAACAAGCAAAGAGGGACCGCTCTCCATAACTTCGCATCCTTTTTCCGCATGGGAGGCCTGATAGCCCAGCAGTGCCACGAAGGGCAGAGCCCACCCCACCTCCCAGGACAAAGAAAATGCGGGTCCGGCACTAAACCTTAGAGGCGGTGGATAGCGGTGCTCTAGATTCTTCATCCTTTCCCTGAAAGCACACCTGGCCGCGACGAGAAACCTCTCTTTTTAAGGTAGTCCGTAGGTGAATCTTGCCCATAAACTTCCCAAGGAAAGAATCCCACCTTAGTGGGAACGATTAGGTTCCACAGCATCTTTATAGGCACCAACTGCTGACTTCCGCCCCTCTAACAGGTCAAAACAGGTTGTAATAGAGAAACTACCATTTTTCCTTTTACCAAGATTATGGCTAAGATTAGGATTGATACTAAAGAAGTGTGGTAACAGAGCATGCACCTGCTCAATTCCCAATCATGAAGGGCCTCCCAAAGCCCGAGTTCAACCTTCCCCGGGACCGAAACACGAAAACTCCATGACCTTAGCCCACTTTTAGAGCTAGCCAAGCGATACGTGTGGGGAAAGAAAAGCGCGAAGGAACCGCACACCACCAGTCTTTACGAATCTACATACCTTGGAACCATCCCCAATCTTTACTAAACAGTGATTTCTAAGGAACAAAGCTTCTTTGCAAATTTCCTTCTAAAGACCAACCCCATGGCATCCTTTAGGAATAGGAGGAAAACAGCCCCCATCCTCCAAGCCATATTTAAAGAAATAATGACCTCCCTCATAGAGTTATCTTCCGTCGAGAATCTCACGACCCTGCATTTCGACAGGCTATTAAAGTTGGTAAGATTGAATACCCAGAGCCACCTTTCTCTTTACTCGACGGATGAGGTCGATTTATCAAATGGATTTTCCTGCAGAGCCCCACCCCAAAGGAAGTCACGCTGAATTTTTTCTAGTATAAACTTGACTTTCTTAGGGATCCAAAAGAGAGACAATAAGTAGGTGGGCATGTTGGAGAGGACACTTCTGATAAGAGTGAGTCTTCCACCCTTGAGACCTATGTCTTTTCCAAAGGCCCAGCCTATTACGAAACCTTTCTTCCTCCATCCCTCTGGCCTCCTTATGTTTTCTTTGAGGCAGCCGAGATACTCGTGAAGCCAAAGAACTATTTGCACCCTAGCTGAAAGCAAGCCAATCATCTTCAACCACTGCCCACCAATGGTAAAGACTTTCTCTATGTTGATCTTTAACTTGAAGCGCTTCTACATTGACTAAAGTCAGCATAAGTGTGATAAACTTTTTCCCTCGGTATCCCTTCTGAGGAAATGAAGAGTATCATGCGCAAGAGCAAGTGTGTGATTTGTACTGCTTCGTATTATCTCTCCTTAAACATATACCCGAGAAGACCAGCCTTCTTCAACGGCTGTCGACCGGTAACAAAGAGCTTCCATGCCCCGAAACAAAGATCTGGCGATAATGATTCCCTGCGTAACTATCTCGAGCTCCCAAAAAACCCAACTGGGCTACCATTAACCAAAACAGAGAAAGTTGCAGTAGAGATGCACCACTCTATCCAACCCACCAATTTATCCCCAAAAACCATCTTTTTTAGCACCTTCAAGATGAAGTTCCAGTTTATCTGGTCTGAAAGCTTTCTGACTCTCGAGGTTTACAAGGATCCCCCTTTCCTTCCTCTTTTGTGTCAGTCGATAACCTGTTAACGATTAGGGACGCATCCAGGATTTGTCTACCCTCCACAAAAGCATTTTGAGTCGGGTTAACCAAACCATTCATAACCTTTTTCAGCCTGTTAGCAAGGACCTTAGCAATCAGTTTATATATACTACCAACCAGGCTGATTGGTCTAAAATCCTTTAAGTCCTCTGCCCCCCTTATCTTTGAAATCAAGACAAGGAAGGTAGAATTTAGGCCTTTCCAAATGCTTCCCTCTCGCAGAAAATCATGAAGAGATCGAAATGTCGACTTAACTAAGTCTGACTAAGGCTGCTTGAAATGCGTGGTGGAAATACATCGGGACCAGAGCTTTGTCCCGTGAGATTTAACTGCTTGGCGCATGGATTTGACTTGATGGAGTTCCTCAGTTTAGAGCTGACGAGACCTCTAACACAGAAAAATCCAAGCCCTCAGGGCTAGCTCTCCAAGAACCCGGATTGGACAGCAAATCTTTGAAGGAATTCACAATGCCTTTTCTAACCTCCCCATCCCCTTCAAGCCATTCCCCACCAATCCGAATCCTTTCGATAGTATTGCTTTTTTTGTGAGAATTGGCCGTGCGTGGAAAAACCAGTGTTCTGTCCCCCTCTTTATTACATATCTCTCCACTAGACTTTTGCCTCCAAGAGGTTTCCTCCAGTAAAGACCATTTCTTGAATTCCTCCAACGCTGTCATTCTTGTACCAAGTTCTTCGGAGAAAGGGTTCTTTCACTTTCTAAATCATCCCAAGCTGCCACTTTTGCCAGGGCTGACTTCTTATTTTCTTCAACCCTCCCAAAGACCTCTTTGTTCCATGTTTTGAGCAAATTTTTGATGGCTTTAATCTTTTCCATTAGGACATAACTACTTGTCCCTCTAAACTCTAAACTCTGCCACCAAACCTTGATTAGGTCTTTGAACCCCTCTTCAATCCACATGTTCTGAATCTAAAGGAAGGTCTCTTGGAGACCCGGGACTCTACCCACCTCTCGAGTAGAGGATAGGGGAAAATGATCGAGAGAGTAGGCTAGGAAGAATACTACGTCTCGTCACCGCAAAAAAAACAGTCCCACTCCTCGTGGAGACTAAGAACACATCAGTCTTGCCATGCTACAATTATCGAGCCACCTTCAAGTGTCTTGACCCCTAGCCCGGAAAGTCTCTCAACTCAGGAGTCCATCATGACCTGGGAGAAGCGCCTCGATGAGCAGTGATTCTACCATCCACACCTCCGTTCATTTGGAAATCTAGTGATGTTGGAAGTCCCCCGCAATACACCCACGGATCATTCCATAAACCTTTAATAGCTCCCGAGTTAAGGTCCCGAATACTGTTCCACAAACCCATGAGCAGTGGGGCCATAAACCCCGTGAAAACTGATACGATCTTCGACAATGAACTTGAATCTACAAGACACTATGAGCCGACCTTCCTCTTTGGCTGGTTTTAACACGAGAATCCCGAAAATAACAATGCGAGGCACCCTCGGCTCTTAAAGCCGCCCGATGTAGGAGGAATGCGCCCACACCCAGGCACAATCAGACCGGTAGAAACTTCATGGATCATTTCTGTAGACAAACAACATCCACCCTCTGCATCTTGATGAAGGCGCAATCACTTTCCTTTTAGTCACGTCATTCGCCCCCTCGTTCCAGATAAATTTTTTATCTTTATCGCGACTATAATAATAAGCCCTTACCCCCTTCCCTTGGCCTCCATCCTTTTTCCTTATCGTGTCTGTCACATTCTAGGCCAATTTCTTCATCTCCCTATCAAACTTTGTGATTCTGTCCCCCCCTTTTCCTTTACTCTTTTGCCTTCCTACTTTAAACCTTTTCAGAAACTCCAAAATTTCCTCCTCGTGCCCAGAAGTTGAGAAGCCCAAAAACTTGCTAAATCTGGCCAAACAACTTTCCTCCCACGGCTCCGTATCCTCTCCAAGAAACTCTTTCCCCCTATTTTAGTCTTTATCCATCTTCTGCTTTGCTGAACTTCCCTTTCTTCGCTACTAAATCGGCCACGGGGGGACATCCGAGCTAGGCGACAAAACGCGGCGTTAAGCGATACGAGATTACATTCCGGAAACCTTACGAAGTGCGTGATATCTCCTCAGGCCGTGACAAAGGAATTCCGCGATAGGGAGTTACGTCTAAACAAGGAGAGGAAGGAGAAAATGCAATGGCATAGAGGGCGGTACCCTAACCGGCCTTTGGAGAGAAGGGATCCTTTGCCTTGACCCGGCGCTCGACTTGTGCGAAAATGAAGTCGGCCTGTCTTGAGAAAATTCCTTGGGCGCGAAGGCGAAGGCGGCCGTTGACCCATGGCTAAAGAAACCATTAGGCTTGGGTTTCCACCTTTGCGGGCTCGGCTGACCGATTAGGGGTTAGCTCTGGCCCGACCTTTGGCGGGGGATCCACAGTGGAGTTTGCTGACCTCATTGCCACCGCTCTAGCCGAACGAGGGCCGTCCTTGGGGAGCAGTCGCGCGAAGGCTCGGTGGCATAACGGATATGGTCTGCCAACTCTTTGAACACCTATTGACGTCCTTATCCCCATCTTCACACTAATGAAACTCCCTTTCTTCCACCGCCACTAATTCCCGGCTCAGGGGCCTTGTCAAGGGCGGCAAAATTGCCAGGCGTTAGAGCCCGATACCGAGATCACGCTTCGGCGCATACGGGGGCTACGATATCTCATCTTTTATACCGCTGACTAATGGATTCCTCGAATGAGGTCAGGTCTAAACGAGAGAAGAAAGAGAGGATAGTACAGCGACTTGAAGTACGTACCTTTCTTTGGCGCTTGAGAGAAGGATCCTTTACTTACTAACCGATTATGGAAAGCTTTGGCAAAAGAAGTCTAGCCTTGTTTGAGAAAAATCGCCAGGCACCGAAGCGAAAGTTTTGGACTCAAACCATGGCTAAATGGGGAATCCTTTAGGCACAGGTTCTCGACTTTTATCGGGCTCGACCCACCATCAATTGGAAGCTAGCCTTCGACCTTTGAGGGGACCGCCGTCGAAGTCTCCATCGGCCAAACACTGCGCTGTGGTCGGTCGTCCTTGGGAGCAGTGAAGCTGCGTCGAGTGCGCGCCGTAGTGCTGTCCTCCACCCTCCGATTGGTTTGTGTGGGCGACCCGACGACGCCCTTAGCCACGCGCCAGTTGTACTCGTCTTCCTCCCTCAGCCCCACGCGGCCTTCGCCTACCTCGGGCGGTGGGCCTCTGCCGGCCCATGGTGGTAGCTCCAGCGAGGAATTTGGCTCGTGGCCCTCTCGAGACCCGCCAGGGTCTTCTTGTGCTTGGTCTCACCGTCTCCTTTAGCCTAACCCAGGTTTCTTACCCACAGTTCGGATCTCGTACTGACTCCTCATCTGCTTTCCGGAAGCCTCCGTCAGTCTCTGTCACACCTTGGCGTCTCTCTGGTCCATAAGTGTAAGGGTAACCCTAACACCCTGACCCATGCCTCCTTCCTCAAGTTCTTGTTTTTCACGCAACCCAATTCTGGCCTCCATCTCTCCAAGTTCAGGACCCCTCCTCTGAAAGATTCTGACCCTCTCCCATACATAATTTTGACTCTTCGAAAAATCAAACTCAAAACGACATGAATCCTTGTTAAAAAACCCTTGAAACACCTCCTTTTAGCTTCCACACTACCCTAGCCCACGATTCCAACTCCCTTGCCGAGGATGAAGTCCAGATCTCTGATTCCAACTTCACCCTTCCCGACTGACCATTTGTTTTCAACTTTCCCCACATCGAACTAAGGTCAGAAACCCCTGCGTCCACCCAGATGGTATTCACATGACTTCTCTTAAGCTTCACTATATCGTGAAATGACCTCTATCTTTGAATGTTTGCAGCAGAAGGTTGATTTTCCTCTTTGTTTTTAATCGCATCCTCAATTCGTGACTTATGCGGCTAGGTTTTCCCAACCCTTTTTTTTATCCTTGCCTTCCTGGAAGATAAGGTTGTGTTTCTTCCCCTCCTCGTCCCTTACTTCGCACAAAAGAAAACACCCAACCTTGTTTTCTTAACTCTCTAGACTGAAGGATCTCTTCTCCTCCCGCCACTCTATCCTCCATTTATCCGGGACCTTCTTCCCTCTGACATTCATTGACCCCGCTTCACAATGTGCCCCGAACTTCCCTCTGAGCAGGATCACGATATTCACCCTTGCTTTTTTACGTAATAAAAAAACGTTTCCTCCTTCCTACCTTCCACCGGGATCTCGAAAGATTTTGCCTCAGCGGTGAACCATCTTACCGCTCCCTCATGTTCTTCATTTTAGCTTTTCCTGCGGATAGGTTGGTGTGGTCTTATGGAAAGAGATTTATAGAAAACTACCAGACAACTGACCTTATGATGAGTGATGGAGGCAAGGTAAATTTTTGTTAAGATACATGGTGCAACAAGGAACCCTTTAGTGAGATGTTTCACATACTTTATGTCTTTGCTTGGACAGGGGCCGATGTGAAGGAGTTTGGGGCACAGTAGGGAAAAGAAGGGGTGGGATCTTTAGTTCAGAAGGCATTTTGATGATTGGGAAATGTAGAGGGTGAAGGACTTCATTCAGAAATAGTCAAAATCAAAAATTCTCCCCCTTAAAAGAAAGCAGAAGGGTGTGGAAACGACAAAAAGACAAAAGCTGACCTCTTCGTTGTTAAATCAAGTTATGATGCCTAGGGAGAGGGGAGACAGCCCTTCCCTAAAAGGATGTTTTGTCAGGAAAGAGCTATTAGATATGCCCATAATACATGATATAGCTTAACTCCAAGTCACAACAACAAATCAGTTTATAGCAAACGGTCATATATAATGCATCCAATTGTTTTTTGTCACAAAACTGTTTAACAAAACAAGCATTTCCAATTTCTGATTATCAAAAGTAAAGTAGGGTGATAATCCATCCAGACAAATCATGAAAGGAAAAAAATGTCTCGAATTAAAAAAACAAAAAAATCGAATGGAAAACGAAACGAAAATAAGAAAAACTCTGCCAGATCTCTTCAGTATACCGAAGTATTATGCCCAACCACTAATAGAAGGCTGTCGAAAAACGCAGAAAAATCATCCATTTGAAAGCCAGCTGGTAGATTCAATAGGAATGCATGTGAGAAAGGGTTAGATCTACAATATTACACCGGAAAAATTGTTAAAAATTGAACCTTGATAAGTCCCAGAGGAGCGGAGCAACATTACAGATCGATTGAGTGGCCATCAAATTCCCACCTTTTTAGAGAAGTCCACTGGTTAATCTTAGGCAATCGTAGCCCCAAAGATGTTCTTCCATTCACCCAATAGCCGGTTTCTCCCCAACCCAATCCCACTCGCAATTCATTGATGAGAGCCGCAACCGTGAGGACTTTCAGCACCGCCGCCCCTCTCCTGAACCCCTTCTCTAGGGAGCGTCGCTGAGAAAAAAGATAAGGGCTTCGTGAAACTGTCAAATGCAAATCTTATAAGAAGTCCTGAAGTTTAAGGTATGCACATACGGGTGGGTGCCCACCCAACCTTTTACTATTAAAAAATTGTTAGAAATGAATTTTTGGAATATGTTTTTTTACAAAAGTTTAAATATTTTATAATATTAATCGAATAAAACCTAACAAAATAGGAAAACTAACTTCTTTTATTAAAATCCAAATATAAGGACAAAAAGGATATATTTTGGATTAAAATGCCTTTAGATATTTAGTTATAATATGGGAATGAGGCAATATGACCATGTGCATTTAAAACCGATTTCTTTTTTAGGAATAACCTTTTAAAATGAACAAATCCTAACAAAAATTATAAAACTAACATCTTTCATTAAAATCCATATACAAAGACAAAAAGATACATTTTTGAATAAAAATGCCCTTAGATATTTAATTTATAATGTGGGTATAGAACAAAATGACAATGGGTATTTATTTGATTATGTTGAGGTTGTCCTTTACACTTTTAAGGATATTTTTGTACGAAATTGGACATTTTAAAGGTTACTTTTCAAGAGGTTAGTTCTTTAAATAACTTTTGAATTTATCCATTTTAAACCAATTTCTTTCTTAAAATTATGACTATTTAAAAAGTAGTATTTGATTTCTTTTTAATTATAATTAGGAAACTCTATAATTTAAGAAATTTATTAAAAAAGTTATATAGTAAAAAGTTTTGTGAAAATTCTTTAAAAAGAAAGTTTTGGAGAAAATTGATGGGATGAGAAAGATATATAATGCAAAAATCTACGTCATCACATGCTAAAATCTTTCTCATCCATAATTTTCTCACACTTTTTTCAATAAAAAATTTTCCACCAAGTATATTTTTCATTACATATATATATATATATATATATATATATATATATATATATATATATATATATATATATATATATATCTTCTTCTCCTCTCTCTATATATGCAATGAGGCTCAGGGTATGTTCCTCCGATTTTTCAATTCTACAATGGGTACCCCCTAAAATCCTTTTAACGTGAGTCCTCTTCCATGGAGAGTCATTATAGAATAATCTTTCATATTATAAATCTAATAGAATCATAATATATATATAGAATTGTGATTTTAAAAAAAAAATTCCATAAATAGAAGTCCATTAGTGTTTTGATTTTTGAGGGAATATAAAAAACCCAAAAAAAGAGAGGAAGAAAGAGAGGAAGAAAACAAATGAAGAATAACATAGAAAAAATAGAAGGAATAGAACATTTTTATAAGTTTTTTATTATTTATCTTTTAAATTTCATTAAAATATTATACGAATAAATGATAAATTTATGTGTTTTTCTTTAATTTTATTATTGATAATAAGCGTTGATATTTAATATTAAATTAATAATCGTTTATATTTAATATTAAATTCATTATTGAAAAAATTATTTTTATTTTTTATTTTCAAAAAGAATTTAAAAAAAAAACATTATATTTCTCTGTTATATAATTTTTTTTTAAATATGTTTTGATGATCAATGAATATATTGAAATTTTATTGATGTTATACAAGAGTTTCTTGTGAAAATTGAAATAAATGTACTCTTATTTTTATTGAAAATTATGCTTGAAATTTTACATATTTTTTTCATTATTTTTATTTATACTATCCTTATATTTAATTTCTGATGAAACAATAATGGTATCTAACATTATTTTTGCTTTTTTGAACGATTTTGGGACCATTGCCAACGAAAAAACAAATATGGATTTTAGTAAAGTTTAAGGATTTCTAATCTTAAAGAAATTAAGAGCAAAAGATTTGTATATCAAGGCAGAAAAGAATGTTGAACCTCCATTCTTCTTTTTGTCATCAAAAATTTGACTCGAATAAGGATATAGAATCTGTTTGAAATTCAAGAAGATAAAGGATTGACATAAATAAGGAAATAGAATATGAATGAAAAGCTTTGCTTTAAATATGAAATAAAATTAAAATTTGACTCAAATAAGGACATAGAATAATTATCTTGTTTGAATTAAGATAAAGAATTTGACATAAATAAAGTTGAATCTTTCAATGGAATGCTAAAATAGGAAATAAAAATTAGAATTAGATTCAAATAAAAATATAGATGAATTATCTTTTATTTAAATTTAAGAATTTAAAGATAAAGAATTTGACATAACTGGGAAAAGAATAACAATGGAATACTCCTTTAAATAGGAAATAAAATTAAGTATTTGACTAAAAAAAAGAATATAGAATAATTATCTTGTTTGAAATTTAAGAAGTTAAATTAAAGAATTTGACATAAATAAGGAAATAAAACAACAATCGAATAATTAGTCTAAAATAAATAAAACAACAATCCAAAACCATGATTTTTCAATAATAGTAATAATAATAAACAATAGTGAATTCGATTTTTTTTAAAATAGAATTCCATTTTTTTTAAATCCCACAAATATAAATTCAAATTATTTGGAGATATTAAAGTTCGGTAAATTATTCATTTACGGTAGAACTTTTGCAGTAGCTAATATAAAATTAAGAGAGGGATATGTTTTAACTTAATGTTTGAGTTGTCCACATGTCTTACTCCAATTAAAGTGTTGGACGTCTGAAAGGCATGACATGTTGTAAAACCCGAGAAAATTGCCTTTTTTTTTCTTCTGAAAAATGACAAAACGGTAATTTGTCACTATAGTACAGGTTGAAAACTTGAAATTTTCTAGGTCTCAAATGATGAAACAGGCCTCACCATTGGATTCGTCTCCCGAATCTAGATTACCTCAAATCTTCGTGAATTCTAGACAATGAATTTTCATGTTTTTAGGCGTATGTGCACAGTAAAGCCCAAAAACGAGAATTTTGAGAAAATTTTGAAAGTTAGGTAATAATTTAAAGAAAGTTCATATAAGATAATATGAACTTGAACCGGGATAAAATAAATTGTTTGAGCCCAGCAGGATAACAAGTGGGACATGTGGCGCGACATGAGTACGAATTGAAAATCTTCTCAATAAGGAAAAAAAAAATTTGATTTTTTGGAAAATTCTCCCAAAATCGGATTTTTTGGAAGCGTTAGAGGGAGAGAAAGATGAGGAAAGAATCGCCCGGCTTGTTTGCTCGAGGTTTCGTCGATTGAGAATCTTCGAGCCCGAGTTAAAGTTCTACGTCTGCGACAAAGGCTATGTAGGCACCCGGAGAGATTTTGCGAAGATCGGAGTTTTGGAAATCAAAGTTTTCATGTTAGAAGGTGATTTGAGGCTTCTTAACGGTGTTTCCTACACTCCAAGAGGTAGAGATTCTTTCTATTTTGATTTTATTCCTACCTTTGGGCTGAATTGGGATTGTTTTGAAGCTAATTTTGGGCTGAGTTTGAGATGGTTTTTGTGCCATGTTATGGCATGTTTTGTGGCTTTAATTTAAACGGTTTTGGTGGCTAGTTTCGCGGTTTTACTTGGGATGGGGTTAGGGCATGTTTAAGTAGTTGATTAGGGTCAAAATTTGGTGTACAATAGCTACCCATATGGGCTTCAAAACTGCAGCCTCGGGTTGCGTAGCCTCTGCACCCCTTTAAGCCTCCAACTTTAAACGACCATATTTTTCTCGTCCGAACTCCGATTTGCATGTTATTGGACTCCATGGAAAGCTCTCTGAGTCTATAATCTGACCATATGCTGGTGGATGGAATTTTTTGTTCACATCCTTACTGAAAATTTGATTGTTGCACCAAGTGTTCTATTGTAGTGACATGTGATGTGAAAATGACCATTAATATTTACATACTATCAGATTTGGGACTAATTTTCGATATGGAAAATAGGAAATTGGACCAGTGTCATTCAAAATTGTAGCTGCATCAGTGAACTTGATTTAAGCTTTTGAATCACCCGAGTTGGACCTCTATAACTCTAGTTATAGGTCGATTTTTCGAGGATTGCCACAGGCTGTTTTGACCCATATATCCAAATTTTGGGACTGATTTTCAGTTGGGAAAAAGAGGGAATTTGGGCTAGTGTTCTACAAGGAAATTATAGCTGCATCTGTTAATGTAGGCTTTTGAATCACCCAAATTTGACCTATACAGCTCAAGTTATGGTCCATTTTCCTGGACTGCTATAGCTTAGGTTGTTTAATGGTTTGTGTCCAGTTTTTGGGACTGTTAGGGAACTAGTTTCTGAACTAGGTTCGGAACTATTATGTGGTCTATTATGGCTTGATTGTGAGGGTGTTGTTGCATAATATGGAATGACATGTTGTATGTTGATGTTGATATATGCGTGGATGATATATTGACATGAATGAAGTATTGTATGGACATTATATGCTTATTGATATAATTGTTCATGATCGTGGTGATATGAATGAGTAAAGAGTTGCCCATATAGCATTCATCATATATGTGACATGGTATAGACATGCAATGGTGCATCACATTGCATATACATGGGAAAAATCACATTTCATGGGTGTGAATGCATGGTTGGTAAATTGACATTGTGTTTGGTGTTTGATTGGTGGGCTACGCAAATGGGACAACGTCGACAGTCGCCGATTGATTAAATGGTAAAAGAAAATATGTGTGAGATTATTAGCAAGAGAGGGATAGATCCCCACTTGGGTGAAAAACCACTTAATTATGTTCAGGCAGTAGTCACAGCGGTGAAAGGCCATAAAAATTATGCAGGTTTGCGGAGCCAGCGATGAGATAACAAAATCATTCTTTGCATGAGCGCGTGGATTTTGAATATAAAATGGTCGTTGGCGTGTAATAAATGCAAAAAGCTTTTGGTTTATAAACAAATGAAATTGGTTTTGAAAATGCTCATTGGATGTCATCAAGAATGACTGTTTTTCACACTTGGCATAAGCATGTGTGAGAGAGTCGGTGAGGACTCGGGACATGAGGCATGATGAGTCTCATCTCATTTCATAGCATGTAGGTTCCATTTTGAATTAACATATTCTTCATTGGAATGTTGATGTGTTTATTATTATGTGAACATGACATTACATGTGCACTTAGGTGGGGAGTAGCTCTTGTAGGAGTTATCCTTATTAAGCATTGCTCACCCCATCGTGGGACCCCCTTTCAAGTGCAGGTTATGTATAGGCGACTGGCCCTCATGCAGGATTTGCAAGTGTGGTGAGCTGTGGCTTTGAGAGAAACCTTTTTGTAAAAAAACTAGATTTTACATGTAATATTTTGTATATAAAGAGAGTTGTAACTTGAACTCTTATGAATTGTTTTGATAAATTTGTATATTTTTCTACGATATATATGCATGTGTGACACCCCAAAATCGGTCGATTTTATTTTTTTGGCTCTTTGGACTGATGCGTACGACGGAGAAATTTACAGTCGCGACAAGATGCCCTTTCGATCGCGTGCATGACACGTCAGCCCAAGTCCCTCCTATCGCTCACGTGGTGCGATTTTGTCGCGCATGCCTGAATACGTCGCGAGCACCTATGTATCGTGCGAGAGGCAACACCTGGTTGTTCTGTCCTGACGGAGATTTCTACGTATCGGCCAGGAACTCACATCTCAACGCGCCTCGGTCGAGTCGCGGCGCCCAGAATGTCATTGCGCGCCAAGCCCTTGCACGCCCGCTCTATCATGTGCGGTAGAATTTTCTGTCGTAGCCAGCTCTATCGTGACAACAAAGTCCTCTGTTGCAACATAGTTTCTCCTTGCTTTGGCCAACTCTGTAGCAACATCAAAACCTCTTTCGTGACATAAATTTTCCCTACCCTGGCCAACCCTGTCGCGACATTAATACTCTATCGCGATAAGAACCCATCCGTCTTGGCCAAACTCTATAGCGACATGAAAAAAAAAACCTAGCATGGCCAAACTCTGTCGTGGCAGAGTCACGACCGAGAAAGAAACAACATTGCGACTGCAGGTGAGGAAAACTGGCTGCGGCGAAGCTCGAGAAAAGAAAATAACTTCTGTCGCAACCCGGGAAACCCTAGACACGGCCCAACCCCTAGGGCCTGTGACCCATGTTGCGACACAATAAACCATGTCAGCGACCTGAGAGCGAGAAATCTCTGATGAAAGAAATCTGCAGCCATGACTGACCACGAAAATGGGCAGTAGCCTACCCTTTTTCCATTTCATGCACTTCCAACTCTCTTCCAATGCATTTCATGCAATACTACTACCTTTATACAAATTCTACAAGCAGTAAAACCTAGGAACTCTATTAACACTACACTGAACAAGTCCAAAATAAGTTTTTATTACAAAACTTTTCATTTACATATACAAAACTGGATATTCTATCCAGAATATTGCAAAATACATAAATAGGCCACAATCCGACCTTTTTCACAACTAATCTCTTGGAGCGTGTTTTCTGACTCTATCTGCCTCCAATACCTTAAATATTTTCCTGACAGGTAAGCAATTCCACGTAGAAAAATTCTTACAAGGGCTACTTCTTACCTAAATTGCACATGCAATGCTTCACACACATCATACCACATTCCATACAGAAAAATGCAATTACCAGAATAGCTGTGTCATGAATGAGATGAAACTCCTCATGCCCATAACCAGTCTAACCGCTCTCACGCATTTAGTGCCGGTGTGATGACCGATGTTTGTGTTTATGATGACATAACCCATCGGATAACCCTCCAATATTATTTTGAGATTTGTAATTCAGTGTGTTTATGCATTTTGTGGGCCACAAATTTTTGAGGAGTTACCGCCCAGGCCAGACACGCACCTTTCCAATAATTTTACGGTCTTTCACCGTCCTAGGGGGGATCCCCATCTTGCTACGCCCAAACACACGTATTTATTTATTTTTCCTTTTTCATGTTATGCAATCGTGAGTCTCAATTTTGGATGTTGTCCCATTTTTGAACTCACCACCAATTCACCAAGAATGGTGAATAATCATTACCATGAACACACACCCGATTGAACACGATGTCACAGTGTATATGAAATGCAAATATGTCATTTCATGCCATATTATGTTACATACATCATGAGAGCTACATGCAACATTTCCAAATCATGGATAATTATATTTTCTAGCTATAATTTTCATTCACTACATATCTCATGTCAATACATCAAACAGGCATATATTAACATGATTTTCACCAAAACAGTAGGATATTCATTTTCCCAGCAATACCACATAAATACAGCTTACAAAATCAAATACTTGATGAAAATTCAGTCTCGGACCACCTGAAGCGACATGTTATTCATTTTTCCAAGAAATAACACACAATAAAACTTGAAGACATCGGTCCGGGATAAAAGCGACTTTAAACACGGTCCCAAAAATTTCCTAATATTCAATCCCAAAATCTTAGAATTTGAATCCACGGCCCGATTACAGCGAGAACGCCCATGCCATTAAATGGCCTTTAGGCTAGAAATAGCAGTAGGAAATTCCCTACCTCTTGGGTTTGTGAAACTCCCGGTTTTTGATGCGCCGCGCGTAGCTCTCATTGCGTGGGCGGCTTTGAATTCTCGGGCCGTCGAAGGATTCAACCGTCGGCTTGTGGAAACCTCTCTTTTCCTTTTCCTCCTTTCTTTCTCTTCCTCCTACGTTTTCCTTCCTCCCTTTCTTTCTTTTCTTCCTTTTTGATTCACACCCCATGAATGGTTCAAGAGTGGGGAAACTTCCCCTCCACTTTCCTCCTTTGCCACATGTCTCCTTTTCCCATTTTCTCCTTATTTTCTTTCTTTTTCTCTTTTCTTTCTTTTTCTCTTTTGGTTCTTATCCCACCGAATTCTTTTTCTTTAACATATAATCATTTGTGTTTCAAATTGCTATTTTTCTTTTTCTTTATTTTCTCTCCATTTTGACACATGGCTCTCGTGAGCCATTCATTTAAGTATCATGTGTCACCTGCTACTCTCCACATGACTATCATGCCATGTGTCATTCTCCCTAGGTGCTACACATCCATGTCATGCTTGGTGCTATCAGCGTGAAATTATTTGTCTGAAGTTCAACGAGAGTCGACTAGGTAACTAGATTGAGAAAATCGAGTTTAACCGATAAGTCCATTTCATCATCAGAGATTTAGAAAATTTCCGGTTTCTAACCGAAATTTCCGTTTTACCCATGTTCAGAAAAATTGAATTTTTCATGGGTTTTACATTCTTCCCCTCTTAACAGAATTTTGTTCCTGAAATTCACACATACTAGCACACACAAACACATGCATATGAAATAGTTATTCTAGTTTCCAAGTTTTAGATAACGCACCTTCATCCTCAAAAAAGAAAGGATGGAGTGGCACATTAAGTGTTATAGACAAGTGCCTCATATCTCGATTATTTGTACAACTACTTTCACTAATCTTGCGAGTCTTTGCGTTAGCATCTACAGTCGACCTATCAAGATATATTGATGATTATATCAGGATCCATATATCCATGATAATCCTCCCCGATCCTTTACATGAGCTGAATGGTGTACTTCAGACATGGAGTGGGACACCTCATGGACACTTGATAAACTCGATGTGCCGACGATACGCCTTTTGTGCCCGCCCCTCTCGAGTATCTCGAAGACTGATATACCTCGAGCGCTGGCTTCCTCGCTTAGAGATTTGACCACTCCTCTCTTAGGCATCACCTTAAAGAGGCGATCACCCGCACCAGGCTCAGAGGTTGACAAGTGTCAGTGTGGCTCTTGTGGCTCAGGCCATGAGGAGACAACTTGTATCCTATAGACCTTCTTAGGGTGTCTCTAATCGGTCGAACAGGTGATGGAACTCTCTCCTGCAATCTAACGTCGAGGATCGACATGGCCTCCCATATAATGTCTCATAGGGTGTCATACGTAATACTCGCCCGATAAGCGTTGTTTGTAAAGCGGAATTCCACTAGGGTAAGTGCTCCTCGACTACCTTAAGATCTAGGATACATGCTAGTAGCATGTCCTTTAAAACCTGTATGGTCCTCTCTGACTGACCATCTGTCTGCGGATGAAACGCAGTGCTCATCGTCAATTATGTCCCCATAGCCTTTTGGAAACTCTTCCAAATTGTACGTATACACCAGTTCCCTGTTCGATACGATGAAATTGACCTCCATGTAATCGGACAAATCTCTCTAATGTACAACCAATAAAAATTCACTCTGGTGTGAAGGTCCATCCCTGCTTTATACTAGAAAATGTCTGACTTAGTGAGTTGGTCTTGTGAAACCAAAAAAAAAATCGAATTTTCGATCAAATGGTGACGGTAAAATTCGGTCAAAAATCTAGATTTTTGAGTCTTGGATGATGAAACAAACTTCACGATGGAATCGTCTCTAAAATCTAGCTCTGAGTGTAGAATTAACCCGAATTAGAGGCGGTCGAATTTCCACGTTCTTGAGGCACAGAGTGATGCGTGACATTTTGGCAGAGTGTTCGAGTGGCTCCGTTGATTTGCTATCAATATCGACAAAGTCAACAACAGAGTTAAGTATGTGGGCTATAGGTGACATGTGACATCATATCATTGGAGAATCCGAGGGTAGATGGATAAGAGGATAAGAGGAGAAATCCTAGAGCTAATGAAATTGGACATGCTGGCAGTGAAAGGACAAGCTCTTAGCCCATCTTGGACGGCGGTGGGATGGGAGAAAGAAGAAGCGAGGAAAGAAGGAAGAAAAAGAGAGAGGAGTTTAGAGAGAGACTCCACCTTCTCTCTAAATTTCGGAGCAATCGGATTGACGGTTTTGAGCGAACAGAGGAAGGATTCATCCTCATGGCAGGGGGCCGCGTAGGGCCGAGGTTAGGAGTTTTGGCAAAACTCAAGGGAGTAGGGGTTTCTCTACTTGGTTTAATCCTTGTTTAAGGGCCATTCAAATGGCAAGGGTTGTGTGAGGCCGTGAGTGGCCGTGTGAACCGTTCCAAGTCTTTAGGACAGTGTGTTGTAGATTCCGGGACTGTTTACGGACAGTCCGAGGACTGATTTTTGGGACTAAGTGATTTTCCTTGTGTGCCATTTAGGTGTTAGAGTTAAAATGAATAAAGGTGTTGGTTGTCTTGCCCTAAGGGGAATGTTTGGTTGTGTTTTGAACCATGAGAAGCTTCCATATTGTGGTAGTACACATTAACCAGACTTTAGAACTAGTTTTTGGGTAGGAAATAAAGGGATTTTGGTAGTGAGTCCTTCATTTAAATTATAGCCACATCAGTGAACTTGATGTTAGGCTTTGATTTCAAATCAGACCTTTTTAGCCCGAGTTATAGCGGTCCGTTTACGAGCGGTCTGGATTGGCGAAGAAGAGCATCCGATTTGGGATGCTTGGCGAATGGGATTCACCCGGATGGGATCACTCCGGATGGGTTCCCCCTAGATGGGTTCAGCCAGCCCTGGATGGGTTCCCCCCGGATGGGTTCACCTTGAATGGGGTCACCGGATAGTTCACGAGATGGGTTCGTTCGGTTAGGATCATGCATGACCTTCAAATTCGGAGGTCATAGCTATTAGATCCGAACTCCGATTCGGAATTGTTCTTGGACTCTAGAAATTCCATTGAGTCAAGTTTCCAACCAGATGCCTTTGGAGGGCAGTGGGTGCTGGATCTGATTTGAAGGGGCATTCGGGCAGGTAAAGGTAGGCTAGCCGAGTGGGGTACGCCCTAGTCGTATGTGACCTCTTAACCCAGGAAAGATCATAACTTCTTTGTCCAAACTCTGATTTGAGTGTTCTTAGACTCTATGGAAATCGAATTGAGTCAAGTTTCCATCCAGATATCTTTGGAGGGCAGTGGGTGCTGGAGCTGGTCGGAAAGGGGCATTTGGTCAGGTAAGGTAGGTAAGCGGGTAAGAATTTGCCTAGTCATGTGTGACACTCCAACTTGAATGTCATAACTTCTTCGATCGAACTTCGGGTTTGGAGTGTTCCTAGAATATATAAATCCATTGAGTCAAGTTTCCATCCAAAATGCCTTTGGAGGGAAGTGGGTGCTAATACCTAGCCGAAAGGGGCATTCGGTCCAGGTAAGGTAGGCCCCTAGGCGTATGAGGTACGCCTAGTCGTAATGTGACCTCGACTTGAAGGTCATAACTTCTTCGTCCGAACTTCGTTTTGGGTGTTCTAGGACTATATGGAAAGCCCATTGAGTCAAGATTTCATCCATGTCCCCGTGGAGGACATTGGAAAATCATGATGGTTAGTTCCGGCCGGTTAGTACTGGTTGGGTAGGCTAGCCGGGTAGGGCTGCCTATTCATGTGTGACCTCCAATTTCGGAAGGTCATAACTTCTTCGCCTGAATTCCGATTTGGATGTTCTTGGACTCTATGGAAATCCCATTGATTCAAGATTGCATTCATGTCCCTGTGTAGGACATTGGGCAATCAGGATGGTTAGTGCCCGACCGATTAGTCTTTGGTTGGGTAGGTAAGCCGAATTGGTACGCCTATTCATGTGTGACCTCAACTTTGGATGGTCATAACTTCTTGAATCCGAGCGAATTCCGGTTCAGGTGTTCTTGGACTCTATGGAAATCCCCATTGAGTCAATATTTCGTCGTCCTTGTGGTGGAGGTAGGCCAGAATCAGGCTGGTTAGTGCCGGCCGGTTAGTTCTGGTTGGGTAGGGCTGCCTATTCATGTGTGACCTCTAACTTCGGAAGGTCATAACTTCTTTGTCCGAATTCTGATTTTGGTGTTCTTAGAATCTATGGAAATTCGATTGAGTCAAAATTTCATCCATGTTCCTGTGGAGGACATTGGGCAATCGGTCCGGTTATTTCCGGCTGGATAGTGCTTGTTGGGTAGGCTAGCGGGTGGGGCCCGCCTGGTCGTATGTGACCTCCAGCCGGAAGGTCATAACTTCTTCGTCCGAACTCCGATTTGGGTGTTGGGACTCTAATAAATCCCATTGAGTCAAGTTCCATCCGTTCCCCTATGAAGGCATTGGAGTGCTGAGGATCTGGCCGGAAAGGGGCTCCGGGAAAGTAGAGTGAAGTAATCGGGTCGGGTAGGGTTGCCACTGATCATGTGTGACCTCCAACTTCGGAAGGTCATAACTTCTTCATCCAAACTCTGATTCAGGTGTTCTTAGACTCTATGGAAATCCCATTGAGTCAAGATTCCAACTGTTTTCCTATGGAAGGCATTGGGTACTGTAGTTTTTTGGAAAGGGGCTCCCGGGAAAGTAAGGTAGACTGTCCGGGTAGGACTGCCTAGTCATGGTCCGAACTCCGTTTTAGGTGTTCTTGGACTATATGGAAAGCTCATTGAGTCAAGATTCCATCCATATGCCTGTGGAGGGCATTGGGTACTGGAGCTGGCTGGAAAGGGGCAATCGGGCAGGTCGGGTAGGCTAGTTGGGTAGGGCTGCTTGTTCATGTGTGACCTCCAACTTCGGAAGGTCATAACTTCTTCGTCCGAATTCCAATTTGGGTGTTCTTGGACTCTATGGAAAGCCCATTGAGTCAATATTCTAGATAGGTTCCAATGGAGGGCATTGGGTGATCATAACCTTGATGTAACTGATGTTTTGCACTGAGTGTGCAGGTTGCTTAGTTGTGTCAAAGTGAATAGCCGGGTTTTAACCTGACCATTGCATGGCATGTGGTAGGTTGTTGTAGGTTGTCGTATGTGGGACGGTTTAGGCTGGAAACTGAAATTTTCTGAGTTTATGGTTGTTTGATGTTGTATGGAAGGTGGAACCAAACTGGTTCATGATTGTGAAGGGGCGTGGGGTACCTGTTGGATGGGTCCAAGATTGTGACCTTGTTGTGTGTTATTGCTTGTATGAATAACATGCAGTGTGAGTATGACATGTTAATGTATGTTGTATGATGTATTAACATGGAGTTTGTGCATGGAGGAGAATTATATGTGTCAATTATAATTATCCATGAATTGTGTGATGTTGCTTTCGTTAATATATTTATGCATGCTTGATATATTAACATGTATGATGATTATTAGATGAAATTCGGTTAGTATATGCATGATTAATCTATTAACATGGTGTTGTGAAATGGCATATTGCATTTCATATGCACGGGGGAACCTAGAGTGATAAGTGTGAGTGCATGACATGAAAGAAAAAGGAAAATGTTTGTGAAAGGAATTTCAAGGGAAGATTTTAGAAAATTCCTTTAACAGAGAGTTGTCAACCGGTTCATCTAGGAGGCTAACCATTGCATTTCGGAGAAAAATGATCCAGCAATTCGCCTCGGAGGGTAGTCCAATATATTTACCGAAACTCGGTAGTATGTTTTCGAGAACAAAAACCTTTTGTTTTGAAAACGGTATTTTCTCACTCTTGGCTTAGGCATGCGTGAGGGAGTCAATGAGGGCTCGAGACATGGGAGTGGGTGGGTCACATTCTCATCCATATAGTAATAGACCTTTAGGTAAGGAACATATGTTTTGTTTTAAATGTTTGGTGTGCCATTGCATGTGCACTTAGGTGAGAGTAACGAGCTTGGATAGATTCCACTATTGGGCATTGCTCACCATCGGGGAAGAATTATTTCGGTACCGAAGGAAATCACAGGGGATGGGACGCATCCGAGTTCTTAGAGAGGCAGAAGAAATGGCCATATATGGCCTTGTATTTTGTAAAAATCTGGGTAAAAGACCCAGTTTTGGGATAATTATAAATTAACTCCTTTTTGTATAAAATATACATTTTGAGAGTATTGATGTATGGGCGATGTGGCCATTTACTCATGTATGGGTCTCATGATGATGAGACACAGAGTATTACGCGGGTTGACGGTAGTTCGCACCGGGACCTCGGGAATTAGGGCATCACATGTCCACTATCACCCACCGCATCGGACCTCACGCCGATGTCGGTGGCAAAGTGGGTCACAAAGTTCATCGTCAGCGTGCTCCCACTTCCACTCGTTTTGCCTCGATATGTTTGGAGTAACCACTGGCGGCTTACGATGCTCGGCCTTTGCTGGCGACACGTGAGACATCGTCGAACAAAATCTCAAACATGTTGCTTAAATTATGCTCGATAATACTAGCGAAGATCATGAGCATCTTAGTGCCACTGGATACCACCTGACAAAACGAGAGTAGTAGAACTTCTTGAGGATTTCCTCTCTCAAATCGGTCAGCTTCGGAACCACAACCCGTCCCCTATATCAAAGATTACCATTTGTGTGAATGACCCAGCCTTCATCACCCATACTTGACTATACCCAGTCCCTGATGGACGATATCTTTGCGTCCACGCCACAGGGCCAGATCTAGTGGTATCGAGATAAGCGATACCCACGGTATTCAGCGCGTGTGGGTTGTCAATGGGGCTGGGTTGAGATTTTAGGCGTGGCCATCTGAAGGTTGAGTCTGATAATGATAGTTTGCTACGTTGTATTAAAGTGATTAGCTTTGAAAAAACTACTAATTTGATTTCTTCTATATTTTTAATTCGAAATATTATTTTTTATAAGTTTTAAAAATATATTTATCTCTAAATTTCTAATGGATTATAAAACAAATTCTTGTAATATTGAATAAGTTTTTAGATTGTGATTGTTTTCAAAAAGTGGTGGTATTTGATTACGGAAAAATTAAAATATTTTAGATTGAAAACTTTCGGCTTTATAAATATATGGAGATACTACTCACGAGGTGTTTGAGTAAAAATTAGGCATGGTCGGTTAACGGACACGTGGCGCTAAAATAAAGACAGTAGTCGATTTTTGGTTGTAATTTATATAAACCAAAGATCTTACTTAACAATATGGTTAAAATATCTAAGTTAATCATTTATTGAGTTAACCGTATATCAATTTTGATTAACCACGGGTAAAAAATAACCATAATTCCACTTAATCATATATTAAAAAGTTCAAATTATAATAATTATTACTTATTTTAATAAAAATGTAAAGAAAAAATAAATACAATCTATTCATTTGCAATCCCATGACACTTGTGCATTTATAATACATATATAAATAATATATGAAAGCATGAGATTGATAATTTAATCACAAACTTTTAATCAAAACACATGTTTTATTCAACTCCAATAAAAAATAAACTAATCGAAAGAAATCAAGCCTACAAGCTTTGGTTTGAAGAAAAAATAGTAAAGAAAGCTTAGTTTGGAGGAAAAAAGTAAAGCGACGGATAGAAGTGGAAAATCACAACTCATAAGCTAGAAACCTACTATACTCTATATATATATATATATATATATATTAGTTGAAGTCGAAATCATAGTTTTGTATTTGAAATCGAAACCGAGATTTGTGTAAAACAAAAAAAAGTGAAATAAATTAGTTCGATTCGGTTAACCTATTTTTAGTTCCGATTTCGATTTGGTTTTTGGTCCTTTTTAGTTTCTTTTGGTTCTTTTGACCACTAAGGTAAAATATATCACTTAGAAAGAGGTTAGAAAATTATCTCATTTAGAAAGGTTATTGATAGTGGAAATATTGACTAGACGTACAAATATTTAAAATTTAATGATATTTACTTTAAATAGGTATCAAATAAAGAATTTGACTCAAATAGAATATAGAATAATTATCTGGTTTGAAATTTAAGAAGTTAAGATAACAGGTGATATAAGCAAGAAGTTGAATAACAATGGAATACTAAAATAAAAATAAAGTTAAAGATGAACACAAATAAAAATATAGATGAATTTTCTCTTTTGAAATTTAAGAAGTTAAAGATACAGAATTTGACATAAAAAAGGAAAAAGAATTAACTGCTAATTTGACATAAATTTAAGAAGTTGAATTCGATTATTTTTAAATAGAATTCCATTTCTTTTAAATCCCTAAAATATAAATTCAAATTATTGGGAGATGTTCAAGTTTGGTAAAGAATTTATTTACGGTGGTAGAACTTTTGCAATGGCTAAAATCAAATTAAGAAAATAATATTTTTTAACTGCTAATTTGATTGTCCACATGGCTAAAACTACTAATTTGATTTTCTATATTTTTAATTCCAAGATTGTGATTGTTTTCAAATTAGTATTTGATTCTTGAAAAAATTAAAATATTTAGAATTAGAAAACTTTCCAACATAAATATACCAGGGACGTGAAAAAAAATTGCAGGCGTTTCTGTTTGGAATCAGGTAATTGGATTGCATGTTTGATTTTGTTTGATGTGTATTCTTTCTTTTATTTTAGGCATATTATATTATTTTTTTTTGGTTCCCATTCCCTCAGGTATCATTCAAAAATGATTTTAGAATTCACATAATTTTGGTTATCATTTTTTAAAAACTATTTTGTTTTAAAATAAGAACACGCAAAAAACAAGTTTAGTTTCCATTATTTTATTGTTCTGAAAAACAGTTTGAGAGAATATTTCTATTTTTTCAAAAACTATTCTTAAGGGAGTAGTTTTCAAAAGCAAGAATCAAACAAGCCCTTAGTTTTTGTTTTAAAGCTCTTGCAAATTTTACTATGAGATGATATATTATCTGAGTAAGCTATATTTGTTACTCTAATTCATTTGAGATAAATTAATATTTATAATTAATTTAGTTTTATTTAATTTTTCTTCATCTAAATTTTACTGATGTATAAAATATTATAGATAAAATACGTATCCGAGAATCTAAAAAGCAATATTTACGAAATTCCTATTATTTTCTTTTTTAACTTCCCAGGCGTTTTGCTTCTTTATGCAAAAATTTGAAATTTAGGATTTTTATTTTCAGTGAGCAGTGAATTCCTAGGTGAGTTTGTAGCTATGTTTTTGTCTAATCATATGCTTTAAAAAAGTAGAGAAAAAAGAGAGAGAGAGAAATAGTTGTTAATCTATTTTTTTAAATATTTAAAATTAACTTTTGAAAAAAAGTAAGTTTGCAAGTTTTATACATAGTAAAATTTTATTTTATTTTATTTAAAAATAAATAAAATGATTCAACATATAGATATTTTATTTTATTTTATTTAAGAAGAGGTTGTTTTATATCAAATCCTGGCGTCATATTTTAGAGGTTTTCTTGGCATTTGGATCTTTGTTCTTGAAGTAAAGATAGCATAAGCAAGGATTAACCGGTTGATTTTGACATGTTCAAATTTCATCAAAAAAACAATACAAACAATATGGAAGAAGAAGCACAAGAGGATCAACTACCTCCGGTTTAAACTTGGTTTTAATTCTTGTGATATATATTTTATTTCCCTCTTGTATTTGAGAAAAATGTTATCTTTTGTATTTTTTTTGTTAAGTCATATCGCACAAGTGGGCTTATCCCCATGCAAGTGCGGATGAACCATAAGGACAATAAAACTCTACAACAAAGCACAGAACACAACAACAATTGCTACAAAATGCTAGACAAAATCTCACATACACAACACAGTACCTTCTGTGTCGCATCCAGTACAAGGTTCAATTACGTTCTTCCTTTGAATTTGTTGGTTCTTTGATTTTTTCCCTAGGGTTTGAAATTATAGGATTTTCTTCCTTCTATTTAAAAGAATTTAACAATGTCAAAAATGATTTGAGTTAATGAATAATAGTTTACAAATGTTTATGAAAAAAATTAAAATATTTACAAGAGGATTTGAATTAATGAATAATCGGATATAAACATTTTGTATTAATAAAAACCTATAAGTTAATTGTTTTTATGATTATAAAAAAATATAAAAAAATATACGAGATATGAATTAATGATTAAAAGTATATTGTTATGATTGAAAAAAAAAATTGAAGTACCTTGGAGTTGAGAAAATTGTTGATCCGAGAATTTTTTTTTTTATTTCTAAAATCTACTTGAAGAAAGAAAGAAAGTGAAAAGGAAAGAAAATATTAGGAAAATAAATAATATTTTAAGAAAAAACTTTCTAGCTTTTTTTTTTTTGAAAATAACCTATTTTTTTATATAAATATCGCGATTGTTAAAGTATTTATTTGAGGAGCTTATTTCATCCATCCATTCACAATAGGGGTTATTTGATTAAACGAACTTTTAAAAAACCAAAATTTGAAATTCGATCCTTAATTTAATTTTGGCCGGATTTTCATAAATATACTCTTCTTTGTTTTTAATTTATTTTTAATATAAAAACTAACACTTTTTTGAAGATAATGTAAATACATGAAATAGAAAAAGACATTTTGTCCAAAATGGATTATTTTCAAAACAAAACATGGAGATGTTAAATTCACAAATTCAAGAGGCATTTGATGTCTTTTAAACAAATTTTTATTTTTATATTTAAAAGATGCATTCATTATTAAATTCGTCCATTAAAAAAATGTGTTTGTCTATGCTTTCTTTTTCCTTTTAGTAGGTCTTAGTCAATATTTGATTTTTTTTACTTAATGGGCTTAATAGTATTGAGTATTAAATTTTTTGTTTTTTAAAATTATATTTCTATTAATTATTAAGTTGCTTATTTTTATATGCTTAAAATCAACATCTTAAACATATTAAAAAAATAATTTTAAATTATTAACTCATTATATTAGCAAATAAAATAAGTTTGAATAACAAGAAAAAATAATTATATCAACTTTTAAACTTTATTGTTGTTTTCATTTTCTCTATTTTGTTGTCAGGAATTCTCCTATTATTTGAGACCAATTCAAAACACAGAACTCAGAGAAGAAAAAGACAAGAGATGCACAGAAGAACTACACAAAAGTTTCTGAGCTATTTTATTCAATGCTTTCTGAGTAAGGAAACAGAACAGACTCAAGAAAAGAAAACCCAGAACATAGAACTCATATATTCTACACAAAAGAGTCTAAAAAAATAAAAATCTCTCTATTTATTTTCTACAATACTTCTGTTTCTGTAGATCATGTATAGAACTCAATCAAGAAAACTAGCAAACACCTTATCTACATTACTTTTCTCAAACCAAAAGTCACTAACCAACCAAAAATGACTATAACAAGCGATTACAAAATTAGGATCACTTCTTTCACAAATCTCCACCTTGAGACTAATTTTGAGATCTCATGAGAACAATCTGTTCATAAGTTCAGCCATCATAAACTTTTAAAAATCTCAAGCTTCATTAGAAACTTGGTATGGAATCACCTTAGTGAGTAGATCATTTGGATTAACATCAGTTGAGATTTTCTTCACCTAAATCAGCCATTCTTCTATCAATATGTTTTGTTCTCTCATGGTACATGCTATTTTTGTTAAGGTGGAATATCACTTGAGGTCACAAAAACATCCACGTACAACAAAGCAATCTCATAAGCATTCCCTTCAACCACAAAGCCTCTTTCGTAGCCTCGGTCAAAGCAGCCTTATATTCAAGCTTCTGTTGGAAGAAAGAACCACAACTCTTTGCAAAGCGGACTTCCAACTAATGGTGTTACCACCAATTGTGAAAACATAACCAAATATAGACCTTCTTTTATCTAAATCACCTCCAAAATCTCAATCATAGTAACCAAAAACCTTGCAACTCTTATTGCCATCAGCTTATACTTGATTTCAACAACGATCCTTTTAAATCTTTGACAACCATTGTGACATGTTAGTGGACTCTTCGGGTTTTTTCTCCATAAAAGCGACTCACCGAATAGTTCCATAAGCCACGTGCAGTGCAAGTACAAATCATAGCATACATGATGCTACCTATCACGTTTGAATATGGGACACCCTTCATGTACTCAGATTCTTCTTCATAATCACTTTCATGATGGAAGTTAGCAGCGTACTTGATAAGAGTAGACTAGATTTTTCTTTGTACATACCAAATAAATCCATAATTTTCCCAACATAACCACTCTGAGAAATAGTTAAAGACCTACTAACATCCATTCCCATAATCCTTCTTACAGACCCAAGTTCTTTGCATTTCAAACTTTGAATTGAGTTTTTCCCTTAACTTTAGAATTTCATATTAATTCTTGCAAGCTATAAGCATATCATCGACCATAGATCAACAAATAAATGAAAGTCTTATCCTCCTAGATTTAGAGAAGTAAACACATTTTGCCATGTTGCTTCTGCTAAATCCTTAACTTAACATGAAAATATCAAACCTATAAATACCACATTCTGAGATTGTTCAAACCTTATAAAGTTTTCAAAGACATACCTTGTCTTCATCTCCTTATAAAAACATACCCTTAAAGTGCTCATGTATATCTATTCATTTTAAACTACCATGTAGAAAGCGTAGTTTTAACATCTAGTTGTTCCAATTGAAGATCTTGAATTGCAAAAATAGCAAGAATTAGCCTTATGGAAGTATGCTTTACAACTGGTATATAAACATCATGGTAGTCAATGCCTGACTTGTAGGTAACCCTTGAGCTAGGTCTTGCAGCCGATCTTGCCTTCTCCACCTTTAGGAATTTACGGTCTCAGATTTACCGACCACTTACGCCAATCCTCTTTTACCTTTAGGTCTAGGAACAAGCATACATGTCTCATTTTTGTTTAGGGACTGGATCTCTTCATCCATGGTCTTCCTTCAACTAATCCAATCTTTATTTGCCTTAACCCGACCTTATGTATTGGTTCTTTCAATCGAAGGTGACAATATCTAGAGCAAAAACAATAAAGTCTGCTTGTGCAAACCCAGATGAAGGTCTTGTTTGCCATCTTTAAGCTATATGGACAGCATATATTCACTTAGTGATTATCTTGTGACAAATCCTCACCCAAGTTCTGCTTCTATCTCAACTTCATGAGTTGTCATGTACCAAAATTTTGGTTATCGGTTCCAACTACCATATGGTGAATTCATACCTCCACCTTCATGCGAATTATTAGCATTGTTAGAGCTCAATTCAAGTTCTAAAACCCGATGGACTTTATTCGATTCAACTAATGTTTCTAGTTTGTGTCAGCATGCAAGTGTTCTATAGGGGCATTTCTCATTGAAAGTAACATCTAAAACATTATGCATTTTCTTTCCTCTATCAACTAGATTTCATATCCTTTTACACTAGAAGGATAATGATGAGTTTAAAACTCATCTATGTTTTGAGTCCATTTCACATGCTATTTTTGAGTATTTTGCATCCAAATTCATGTAAAACTCATAACATTTCCTTTCAAGTTGGTTTTTTGGATTCTTGATGGAAATCAGTGATTTAGTAAGAAAAGATGCAAAATATTTCAAGAAGAAGTTAACTGGATGAATTTTATTTTTCTATATCATTTAGACATCAAATGGTTCTCAATCCACTCATGGTTTATTCTAAATTCAAAGAGCTTTCCAACAACACCTCACACGCCCAAATCTGAGTTAAAACGAAGAAGTTATGACCCCCAAAACTTCAAGATCCGGGTAGCTTTGCTATACCGTTCTCTATAGGAACCCGAGTATCGGGAAAAGCCCTATGTGACTTGGGAGCAAGCATCAACTTGATGCCGCTCTCGATGTTTAAAAGGCTAAGGTTGGGAGAACCAAAATCGACCCTGTCCAGTTTATGGCGGTGACAGTCCTGACACGCCGGGGTATAATTGAAAATGTCGAAGTAAGTGGGTAAATTCATCTGCGGCCAGACCGTCATCTTAGACATGGTGGGAGATGACTTAGTTCCTATTATGTAGTAGACCCTTCACTTTCCATGTATTCCTAGCCCGTGAAACATCCCAGATGATGATCGAATGAAGATATCTCGAACTTCACCACGGAGATCTTGCGAGCGGCAGAAAACCTTCGAGATGTAGGTTGATTCACGAAAGACACCACCGAGAGTCGAGGGCATGGGAGCAAAAATGTTTCATCCACCTTGAGCGGTGTTTTGAGCATTAGGGAATATGTCGAGCATTCCAGTTCTTCGTCGAATATCCATCGGAGGAATCACCGGGGGCTGCATCGAGCTAACGACATTAAACAAAGCGGTACTTGGGGAGGCAACTCAAGCTTTTGAAATCTTTATTTCCATAGTCTAACTGCGTGTTTTTAGTTTTAGCATATTTTGTGGAGTCTCTTCTGTGTCGGCTTTTATTTTGATTATCATTTTGATTGCAGAAGAGTAATGGAAGCGGGGAGATAGCTCGGGAAGATCATTTAGAAAGTGCGAAGGGGTCAGAATTTCATTCAGGGGGTTTTCTCAAAACTTAGAAATTTTTGAAAATTTGTCAATTTGACCTTCTCTGTCACGTCCCGATGTTGACCGAATTCAGAAAAATCAAGCCTTTGTCCGCGTCGCGACGTTGGATCTCACGTCCCAGCGGCGTTGGCTATCTATTTTAACCACCCCGGTCACGTGCGGCGTTGGCTAGCGTCGCGTCAGTTGGCATCACTTTCACGGAACATGCGGCGTTGGATTTGAGCGTCGCGGCGTTTGAACTATAGACTCCTAGAGCGTGAGTTGGATCCCAGCGTGTGTTGCGATCTCATCCTTCTGGAACGTCGCGACGTTGGCTCACTCTAGAACGTCACGACGTTGAGCCCGAACATCGCGACGTTGCCTCTGTTTTATGTCCAAACCCTTCAGTCTTCTTCCCTACGAAAACCCTAAGTTTGAGCTCCCAAATCCCTTCGCTCCTGCCCGTTCAGAGCCCCTCTTGTTTATCCCAACTTGACCTAAGAACCTCCCATGGCCTGTGCCCATCTCTGAGGCCTCCATCTCCCATTGCACTACTTGGTTTGGTGCCGATCCGAATCCTTACGGGTCCTTTGAGGCTCGAGATTCCTTCCATCGGAGCCGTTTCTTTCTTACTCTTTGCATTTGGGTAGAGTTAGGAAGGGACCTTAGGACTGTTTAGGGCTAGTGGAAGTCCCCTAGTAGCATCCTGCAGCCCTCGGTCCCATTGTGCACTAGGTGTTTGCTCAATTGCCTCAGTAGGCTTAGGTGGCTTCACGTGAGCCGTTCGTTCCCAGTCTTCACTGGTGGTTAGGGGGCCTACAGACCACATCTAGTTTAGTCACCCTTTGGCCCACCCTCGGCCCACCATACGCACCATCTTCAGAGTAAGCGCGAAAGATGACCGCTAAGCGAGGGCGGGCTAGTGAGGAGCTTTCCGTACCTATGATCATGACAGAGTTTGTCGTGAGTGCGACAAAAGTTCAGCCTCTCATTTCAAAATCGATCGTTCATTAAGGAAAGAGTTTCACACCCGAGGACTTATTCATAAAACTATTACGAATAAGGGATGGTGGGCGCTAGCCAGCCGACCCCTCGCTAACGCGCCACGAGGTGTAGTGCGAAGGAATTTTCGCCAATCTCCCATGTTTGAAAAAGGTTGGGTGTGCGGGGTGTTAGTGAACTGTAGCGAGTCTATCAACCAATATTATAACCTCGACCCAGTTGCCTCTGAGCCCTTTGATAGGCTGCATGCGCAGCCCGACTACTTTGAAGTCATTAGGGTATTAACCAACGGTCAGGGTCAATGGAAGCTTAATGGTGATGGGCATGCGGTGCACTTCCAGGCCAAACATTTGGCCTACATCCCCAAGGTTTGGCATCACTTCCTTAGCATCCGTCTCATTCCTAGCGACAAATGTGATGACGGCCAAGCGTCTCCTATAATTATGCCATCCTCTAAGACATCCCTTTTTGATGTAGACGGGTTATAAGGATGCCATCCTCCATAATCGGGATCTGAAATGAACTAAGAGCACCCCTTTTTCATTTACAGCCTCTGTAAGGCGATTGTTTCGATTTCTAATGAGAAGCCGTGATGAGTTTGAATAAGCGAAGTCATATTCTACATCGAGATCCTTTACCAGCCTGTGAAGCTATTCATAAGTTATTTGATGATAGAGCAGGTCTTGAGCCCGGTCCCATTTCTATCGGACATGGATTCTTGCTACTCCGGTAGATTTGTTCGTATTTGCTACTCCTATTTCCCTCGCCGGTTCATCTACCTATGTTTCCAAAAGCGAAGGAATAATGTCGGGCAACGTATTAACAATAAGAAGTCTCTTAGCATCTCCGGTTTGTAAGAACAATGGGTCATTTCGTTGAAACCTATTACACTCGTTAGCGTATTCTTTAGAACACTGCTGCTTTGACCCAGTCTGAATTATCAGCTATGGACTCTCATTCCAAGTCTAATTATGCCACATCTCTCTCTATAGTAGATCTACAGAATATGGTTAATCAAGTTCATCTTCTATCTTCCATCTTCCAATGCATCCAACACTGCTCTTTCTACGATATCAGGTACTTCTCCTATGTGGCTTCTTGATTCTGCTTGTTGTAATCATATGACTTCTTCTCCTGATGTTGTCTCTTCACACACTTCTACTTCTCTCCCTACCATATATACTGCAAATGGTTCTCCTATGCATCTCTAATCATGATAATATCTCTACACCAGCCTTTATGCTTGTTTCCGATGTTTACGATTCCTATCCTCATAATCTTCTATCTATTGGGCAACTAACTGAACTTGGTTTTTCTCTAACCTTTTCTTCTACTGGTGTGGTTGTGCAGGATTCTCAGACAGGATAGATCGTTGGGACTGCCCGTAAGGTTGGAAGGTTGTTTGAGCTCATATTTATTTATCTACCATCCTCTCGTCTCTCTACTTTTGCCTTCTCTAAAACGAAGCACCTCCTCTCTTGCTTTATGGCATTCTCGCCTTGGTCATGCATCTATCTTTAGGGTTAAACAACTAGTTTCTAAGGTTTTGTTGGGATTCCGGTTCAAATAAGGAGTACAGTTATGCCTTGTCAATTTGGCAAACAAACCGCTTTACCATTTAATAACAGTGTTTCTCATGCTCTATCTCCCTTTGAACTTATTCATTCTGATGTATGGGGTCCCTCTCCCATTACTACTCAAGGTGGGTCACGTTATTTTGTTATTTTTATGGATGATTTTTCCAGATATATTTGGATTTATCGCCAATCATTCGAGCTTTACCACATATATCGTGACTTTACTAAAATGATTGAAACACGATTTTCTAAACCTATCAGTTTGAATCTAATAATGCCCAGAATATACAACCCCATAGATTTACCTCTATTCTACATCAATTTGGTATTGTTCCTCATTCCACTTGTCTTTGGCCTTCTTGTAAAATAGGGGTGGCGCCGAAACTTCATCATATTCTTGATGTTGTTCGTCGCGATTCACTATATTTCACTTCTATTCCTACTCAGTTTTGGGGGAAAGCTTCTCTTACTGTCGTTTACACCATCAATCGATGTCCTTCTCCCATTGTTCAGAATCAAACTCCTTATGTTCTGTTGTTTGGTTCTTCTCCCTCCTATGACTTACTTAGAGTCTTTGGATGTATGCATTTTGTTAGCATTCGAAGATCATGAAAGAAGCAAACTTCAATCTCGTTCTCATTTGTGTTGTTTTCGTGTTTCTCAACATGTGGTCTTTTAGGAACACAAAATGTTTTACCAACTACCTCATGTTCTTGTTTCCCCTATTCCCTCTATCGGTCCTCTCCCTGACCTTTTTCTTGAGGAGTCTCAGCCATGCGAGCACCCCACTTCCCTCCTTGGTCTCTGAGTCTCCCCCTCATATTTATGATGTTTCTTCTGTCATTTGGTGACTTCCCGCACCGATCATCGGCGTGCCCGTCTTGCCCCGGCTTTATGGATCCTTCGGTCCTTTTGACTCCATGCGCCATGTATTCCCTTCAGATCTTCTCTTCCTTAACGCCGTAGCTTCCATTTGCTTTGCGCTTTTGCCTCTCTCTAGGAACCTCACACTTTTCATGAGGCTTCCTCTAACCCTTTATGGCAACAAGCTATGAAAGAAGAGTTGGATGCCTTTGCATAAAGAGGCCCCGGATCTGGGATTTGGTTGATCTCTGGAAGCGCTGTGGTTGTAAATTGGTTTATAAGATCAATACTCGATCAGATGGCACTGTTGATCGCTACAAGGCTCGCCTTATTGCCAGGGGTTTTACTCAGGAATATGGGATTGATTATGAGGAGATTTTGCTCATGTGGCTAAACTTTCTTCTGTCATGACTCTTATTGTCGTTTCTACGGCTCATGAATGGCCACTCTTTTCGGATGGATGTCAAAATTGCTTTTCTTAATGGTGAACTCTCACGGGGAAGTCTATATGAAGCTTCCTCTTGGTTATTCTCACCCTCTAGGGTTCCCCCACAGAGTATGTCGACTACGGCGGGCACTTTATGGTTTTAAACAAGCTCCTCGAGCATAGTTTGCAAAGTTCAGTTCTACTATCTCTCATCATGGTTTTTCAGGCAGTTCTTTTTATACAACTCTTTTTTTGAGACGGTCTGGTCATGGTATTACTATTCTCCTCTTGTATGTCGATGATATGATTATTACAGGTGATGATATGTAGGGTATTCAAGATCTAAAGCACTTTCTTGGTCATCAATTTGAATTGGAAGATCTCGACCCTCTTAATTACTTTCTTGGTCTAGAAGTTTCTTCTTCTACAGATGGTTATTATCTTACTCAGGCCAAATATACTTTCGATCTGATTTCTCGAGCCAGTATCACTGATAGCAAGATAGTGGACACACCTATTGAGTATAACTGTCGCCTCAATTCTCATGATGGCGAACCACTATCTGATGCTACTCTCTACAGACAGCTTGTTGGGAGTCTAATCTATCTCAACATCGCTCGCCTGATATTTTCTATGCGGTTCATGTGGTCGGTCAGGTTTATGGCTACCCACTAGATCCACACTCATTATCTTTGTTGTTCTCGAGTTGATATCTGAAAAGCACCATATTTGATGGTCTTCATTTTTCTTCCCATTCTTCATTAACTCTTCAGGCATATTCAGATGTAGATTGGGCAAGTGATCCCACTGATCATCGATCTACTACAGGATATTGTTTTCTTCTGGGTGATTCTCTTATCTCTTGGAGAAGCAAGAAACAAAAAGTCATTGCTCGTTCCAGCACTAAAGCAGAATATAGAGCACTAGCGACTCTTCGCGGTGAACTTATTTGGTTATGTTAGTTTGCACTACGGGAGAATATCTTGGTGTTAGTTGTTCCACTACAACTAAACTTCAATGTGATAATCGAAGTGCTATTCAAATTGCTCATAATGATGTATTCCATGAACGTACTAAACATATTGAGATCGATTGTCACTTCATTAGTCATACGCGAGGTACACTCACACTTGGTCTGTTTCCTCTCGGGATTAGCTAATACTTCATAAACCCCTTCTTCAGAACTTTTGACTTTGGCAAACTCATAATGGTTTCTCTTAAACTACCATGAGTTTGAGGGGATGTTAGATTACTATATGGCAAGTTAATTATATGACAAATTAGATTATTGTATATGGAAATTATATATTTTCCTTTATTAGATTTGTATAGCCTAACCTATATAAGGCCTCATCTTGTACATGTAATCTCCTGATTTATATTATACAAAGTCTCGAAGTCTTTCTTAAATATCTTTGTCATTGAAAATTTTATATATGCTACATTTTTAATTTATCGAGGTAATTGGTATAATGTTTGCTACTTAGATGGAAGCTTTTAATTTGGGAAAAGATTGGTTTTTATTTTCTCTTGATATTTGAAAATTAAAGTAAGATATATTATTCTCCTAAAATTGAGTGGTACTCAGTGAAAGCTTAAAAGTAATAAGAGGAATCTGCATGAAAAGTAATAACTTTGTTATTAATTTGATCAAAATGCTTTTATTGATTTTATCGAGAGTAAAGCAATATGATTTCCATTTATTTTGAAAACGAAACTACATAGGGCCACGAAGAATTTGTTTATAATGGGGTTTGAATCATAACCTCAATTTGAGATAAATTACTTAACCATCATACTACAACACCCCTAAATAATATAAATAATTGGCTCAAAGCCTATATATTTGATAATCCTATAATGACTATAATACGTATGATTCCAGTTCTGCAGCATATTATCGACCATGATTGATGTCTTTGTTTGATCGAATATGTTTAGTATACGAATAGCCCACCATCATACCAGACTACACAACCACATATAGCAACAAGCGGTGACAAATTAACCACATGTAAATGAGTGATTTAAGTCAGTGTAAAAACTCACCCTTCTTTACTTAAGAAAAGGGTAAATAAGAGAAAAGAAGAAAGAAATGAGTGGAAGGATGCTTTTATGATCCATCGAATAAATTATTATAGCATTTCTTTTTCAAAATTCTTTTGTAGTCTTTTCAGGTCATAAATCCCTATTTTAATAAAATTTGCTACCATTTCTTTCCAACATGCATTTATTTATTTTTATTTTCCTGATTTTTAATTATTTTTCTAGTTTTCTCGATTTTTTTAGTAAGCGAATAAATTTATAATTCTAACAATAATGGATTAATCCACTGTTTATGATTCTTATTTCATGATCATTAAGAAGGTGAAAATTATATAGTTCATTCATGCACAAATAAATTGGATATATCGGTGGGTCTAACATATTTGATATTCTCCTTTCATTATTGACTTCAACCATCTAATAATAGGTAGTTTCTATCTTGTATTGTGAAATATAAAATGATATTTTATTTACACTTGCTATTTCAAACTAACCCCGTTTTGATTATATATATATATATATATATATATATATATATATATATATATATATATATATATATATATATATATATATATATTTTATTATGATTACCACTTTATGATATTCACTAATTCATTGAGTACGGTTCACGGTCTTGAAACTAAGTGAATTAAAAAATGATATATTAGATAATATTTTATGGACTTAGCATAATCGGTTACTCACTTGAGAGGGCGGGTTTACGCCATTAAAGGTTTATGGTAGGGCCCTTGGTCACACACTCTCTATAAGACTCGGTTAGCCGGTAGATGGAGGATGACTCTCGAAAAACCCATTGTGCCACTGGAAACTATAAAGGCCTGAAGCGAGTAAACGATTGGTATGATGTACTTTGGTGATATAGGGTTTTTAGAAAAAAAGAGTGGTTTGAGAGTAGTCTATCCATAGACACTCCTTTTATGGTGTTCTTTGTCTCATAGGAGTTGGAGGATAGTATATTTTATCAATGGCTGCATTTGGAGGATAGTATATTTTATGCGTAAAAGGAATTGTTATGTATATTTTATATTTGTATATATTTTAATATATATTTTCAGCAATTGGTATCAGAGTAAGGTTAATATGCATAATAAATTATTTTGTAACTTGTTTTTATATTGATCCGCCTTTGACAATTGATCATTTTTGGATTGAATACATGTATATGTGTTCGACCATTTATGTGTTAGTATACAAGTGTGAATCTTTTATTTGGACCTGAAAAGAAAAACTTAGAGATTCTTGCTTGTAAAGAGGTGCGGTGATCCAAGATCAAAGTCGAAAGGTCTAAAATTTGAGAACCAATATACCCATAACGTAGTTTTTTTTTAAGTCTTTGATTCTTTATGGAGTTAGAAGCGTGGGTTGCCAAATAGAAATAAATAAATCAATGATATTATTTAAATAAATCAATAATAATGTAGTCTTTACCTTTTCCACTTCTGCTATAATGAGTAATCGAGAAAGGAGTTTTTCTTTTCATGTATTTTATATCATATTAGATTTTGAAAGATTTTAGTATTTACAAGTCTATTTGGAGACACAACTACATGACATCATGTAACCATATATATATATATATATATATATATATATATATATATATATATTTGGAAACCCTATAATTCTTACCGTCTGTTTAGATAATATTTAGATATTCGAGATAAGATTTTATTTAGATAATCCGCAGTTTCTCAATATTCTAAATATCTTTCCATGATATTCTTTTCTTATCCTAAATATTCTATATATATATATATATATATATATATATATATATATATATATATATATATTTTTTTTTCTTTCAAAGTTTTATATCTTTTAAGATTATCCTCAATTTTCATTTCGTTTTTATTAAGTTTTTTTTTACCCAATGGAAAGACTTAATAAATTCCTAATCTGATATTGCATGATTGAGATTGTGATCTTAGTATGGAATAAATATTTCATGAGCCCTGATTTTGATATGAAACCTAAAAATTTGAGTGAGAGTATCATTATAAATAAAAATAAATTGTATTGTATTAACATAAACAAATAAATTCCCTAATCTGTTATTTATTTATTTCCTTATTATTCAATTTCAAATTTCTTGAATTAAATATCTACGTTTGGAATTAAATTGTGTTAGCTTTCCCTAAAGAGGCTTTATGCCTAGTTGGTATAGTAGTGTGGAATTTTAGGTACTCACTTCTTGTGAGACTTATGTTTGCCTATGTTAAGTGTACCAATGTAATGTGTATTGGCATAGTAGATATTTTTACCTATTTCAGAAATTGTCAATAGAGTTATTTTTTCTCCAACTTATTAATCGAGTCTATATATGGATATTGGCTGCAACATCAATGGTTTTAATTGTTTTATATGGCCTTTGGCATGGCAATGGAAATTGATGGAATGCCATAGTGCAGTTCCAAGATATCCTATCATTAATTTAGTTTAATGCATTTGATTCGCGGTTATTTGGTTATTGCCCTTAGTCATGAAAAGTACTAGTGCTCACAAGACCTATGTGCTCGATTTTATGTTTGTGTTGAGTGCTGAATAGTTATTGTTTTATACATTTTAAATGTCTTATTTTGTTTACTTTATGTTCATAGCTAGTAGCACGAATGTTACGCCAATGGCGCCATGATGAAAATTAGATGGGACAAATTATCAAAAGTGGAAGAAGACTTTAGTTATGAATATGACATTTATGAGGTGGATTTGGCTTTAGTGGATCCATCAAAGAAACTAACTAATGACGAGCGGTCTGACTATTAGAAACTTTATGAGGATTGAAAGTACTCTAACAAGTGTTTGTATGATGACGATGATGGAGAATTGCATGGAATTGAAGTTGTATAATACTAGCATTCTATGGGTGGATACAACAAAGGGACTCTTAAGGAGATATGAAAGAAGTTTATCAAATTTGACATGAATGAGAAGCATCATTATTTGGACCTTTTGAATAATACTAACAAGGTCGACCCTTACTTTATAGGGGCCCTAGGCTATTTTTTTTTGGGCCCTATTATAAATATATATATATATATATATATATATATATATATATATATATATATATATATAAGTTAAACAAAATTTTTATTGAACAAATATATTCAACATTACATAAAAAATTTACTATAAGTTTATTCTACAAGCATTTTAGATAAAAAAATCAATAATTAAACTATTAAATCAATTTGTTTCTAGCATATGTTTTTCAATAAGCAGTATAGTAATCCATTCAATCTTTTCTTCGACATTGTTGATGAAGGTATGATTTGAATTCAGCTTCAACTGAGAAACTTCTTTACGTAGAGGCAAGCTATGCTTGGTATAATCAATAGTATTACGTAAGCTATATACGTTTGAAGTAGATCCGTCGTTTCAAATAGTCCCTGCATGTTCTCTTTTGGTCTCCTTTGGTAAGCACTTTCTCACAATCTTTAGCTCAAATAACTCATCCCCATCGATATCAGAGTCATTATTTATGTCTCAAAAATTTTCAAGCTTATCATGACAAGACTTCAAGCGATCGTCATGCAACGATATGTAACTTGTGTAAATCAAATAAAAATCCAAAAATACCTTCATATTTTTTGAAATTGTTCAAATCTACTATTAGTGAAAAATAAGCTTGATCAACTATATATAAGAAATAATCAACTCTATAAGATTCTTCAGCTGAATGTGTAATCTCTTCACTAGCATTATTATCAAACTGCTTCTTTCTGTAAATAATACGCTTTTCACAAAATGTAGGTTCAATTTTCATCTGAGCAGCAATTTCTTTAGCAATAATCTTATCAGATTCAAATCCAGTTTCTCTATAGGTCTCAAAGAAAGAAATAAGTGCTTTCAAATGACTGCAACATCAATAACTATGTCTTTACTTTGCAACATTTTGCTCACTCTATTAATGGCAGATAAAATATTGTACCAAATAACCATGCCAAATAAAAATTCAAAATTCATGATATCTGACAATAAACTTTTAGCATCCCTGAATGTCTTAGGATCATCACTTGTTTCCACCAAGTGAGTTAAAGCAACTTTAATTTCTGGAGCTTGAAATCTTATTGCCTTAACACATTCAGCTTGACTTTCCCAACGTGTCTGTGATAGCGGCTTAAGGGTCAACCTTTTACATTATCTTGCAAAATTTTCCATCGCTTTGTAGAAGATGAAAACAATATATATATGCATTGTACAATTCCAAAAAAAGATTTAGCCTTTAGACAAGAATTTGCCATATCACAAAGTGCAAGATTAAGACTATGACAACCACATGGTGTGTAGAAAGCTCTTGGATTTACTTCTAATACTTTTTTTTGTACACCTTTATGCTTCCTTTCATATTCGGGCCGTTATCATAAACGGCCATTTTTATCTTAAATCCCACAAGATCAAGTTCAAGTGTTCTTAAAGCATTTATTAATTCATCAAATAATCCTTGTCCTGAGGTATCATTTCAATTATACCCAAGAAATTTCCATTATTTTCTTCATAAGAATTTTCTCGATACCTTGAAATGCAAATTATTCTTGCAAGCTAACAACGAAACTATCCTCACAAAAACTTGTCTCAATGTTCTATCTTTGATTTGAATCTTGTAATGCTATCAATTGTCAAATTCTTTTGTAATCTCCTTTCTAGTTCAATCCATCTTCTCATGTTCTGCATGTGCTCATTACTAGTTTCATACCCAGGCCTATAGCGTATTTTCCAATCATTAGTTCCTTCGTGGCCTAATTGAAAAGTATTTTTCTCTTGCTTAAATAACTTACAACAAAAAAGCAAAATACTTTATCAATGAAATTGAGTAAACCAACCATTTCTGATAGTCTTCTCACCATTTGATAAATAACGAGTGTAATGTGTATAAGAGAAATGCCTATTTTATGAGTCTTTAGGAAAATTATCCACTTTTACTTTAGAAGGACCTCTTTTCACCAACATGTCTATTAAATTTTGATTAATAATTTTCCAATTTCCTGGATTTGTAATGTCTAAAGGCAAAGGAACAACATGTGTATCTAAATCATCTTGTTGTTCATTCATATTTTCCTCCAAATTATCATGTTGCTCATTCCTATTTTCCACATTCTTCAAAATTTCTTGTTCACAATCATCAAATCTTCTTTGTTACTAAATTCTCCCCCCTCTTCATTAATATCTTTTTCATCTTGAACCTTCTCATATTTCCTTGTCAACATTACTTGTATTACTAAGAAATTTGTCCATAGCTCCCACTTGAGATTGTAAAAACTCCTCAGTTTTCCTTTTCTTCTTTCTTTCATATCAGATAATCTTTCTAGTAGACATAATAACTGAATTCAATATCAATTCCAAGATCAAACTTTAAATTAGATCGATAATGATAGAAGACACGATGAGAGAATCTTGATAAATTTGATCAAGCGAACATGTCTTCTTTCTTGATTGAGCGCATAATAAAAATATAAAACTAACAAATTATTATTTGATAAAAATATAAAATAATCAAATAAAAATCGTTAAAAAATAAAATAGAATTATTTCATACCTATGATCGAGATTAATGAAGATTTTTAATGCATTTGTTTTTATCGACAAAAAAATAAAGAACTCTAATTTTTTTAAGAAAACCCTAATATTTTTGAACGGAGAGAAACTCAGATGTTGAAAGAGTGTTTTAACTTTTTAACAAAATAAGAAGCCATCACAGCATGAAATGTCAATGATTTGAAGGAGTTTCTTGAGACATATCATTTAATGAAGTGGGGTCCATGTGAGACTTCACTGTGTATTTAAAGTGGGTCTTTTGAGAGCTTTATTACTGCATTTAATGTGAGTTTTTTAGAGGCTGTTAACAACCAAATTTTTTATTATGTTAATTAAATATAAATTATAAATATATATAATATTTTATTATTTCAAGGAATACTATAAAGTGGGGCCACTAAGCGGCGACCTACTACCCATAATGGGGCCGGCGCTGAATACTAAGTATGATGGCGTTAAAGGAGTAAGGAACCATATTATGTTACTTTCTTCCTATTATAATAAGTTGAAGGGCATTAAGAAGGACATTGGATAGAAGTTCTTAACCTATACTATAATGAAGAGTCTTCCATCTCAATTTGATTACATAGGTCACAATTTGACCAGAAAAAGGGATCTGTGCATTAGAAATGCTATCTTCTCATCCGGGGAGGAGGATGACATTAAGCTAAATAGGTCGAGATCTTGTTGCTATGGTATCACATCGGGTAGACAAGTCGAGTTTTCCCGGAAGAGGGATAAGGATTCAAGCGGAGGTGGAAGAAATTTTGGGATGAAGTCTAAGGAGCCTAAGGATGGCACTCATCACACGAGAGAAAGGAAAGGAGTACTTTAATGGAAGGTGTAGCTCTTTGCCAGAAGGTTTGTCACAAGAAGATAGACTATTGGAAATTAAAAGGAAAGCAAGAGAAAAAGGTAATATTTTAATGATTGAGACCAATATTATTGATGTTCTTATGAATACTTGGTGGTTAGATATAGGAGCAACAATTCATGTTACTAATTCATTGCGGGGATGATAAGTCAAGGGAAATTTAACCAACCTTGAGCAGCAACATGTGTATATGGGAGATAGCTCGAGAGCAAAAAGGTGGATATTATGGGAATAATCAAGTTAAAGCTTACCACTAGATATGTTTGAAGTTACAAGAAGTTTTCTATGTACCTTCCATAAGAAGAAACTTGGTACCTATTTATCTTTTTGATAGTCAAGGCTATAGTTTTATTGTTTGGAAATAACAGAGTGGAAATGTATAAGGATGGTAAAGTTGTTGGTTCTGGAACTTTATGCGGCAATTTATATAGACTTGATTCATTTAGTAATGGTCTTAATTGATACATTAATTCTATTGTTGCGTCTAAGCGTCGAGTTAATGATAATTCCTCGATCTTATGACAAGTGTTTGGGACATATTTCTAAGCATAATGGAAAGGTTAGTGAAGGATGAAATACTTCCTAATCTTGACTTCCACGACGTTGACTTGTGTAGAATGTGTGTGAAAGGGAGGCCCAACACAAAAATGCGAAAATATAAGATAGCAAGGTGTGGAGATGTTTTGGAGCTAATCCACACTGATATATGTTGACTTTTCACACCGACTGCTTTGGGTGGTTTTAGGTATTTTATTACCTTCACTGATGATTTCTTTCATTATGGACATGTTGAGCTTATCCGTGAGAAGTCAGATTCTTTGGTTGCCTTTAAGGAGTTTAAGGTAAGATGGAGCTTCAAAAGAACAGGAAGCTAAAAGTTGTAAGGTCTGACATAGGTGGTGAGTTTTATAGTAGAGATGATGAGACTGGAAGGAACTCGGGGCCATTCGCAATTTATTTACGTAAGTGTGGCATTGATGCGCAATACACAATGCCTAGTACTCCTTAATAGAATGGCATAGCTGAAAGGAGAAATCACACTTCGTTGGATATGGTGTGTTCTATGTTGGCAAAATCTAGCTTGCCAGATTACTTGTGGGGAGAGGCCTTGAGGACGACAGCTTATATTTTGAATCAAGTCCCTAGTAAATCTATTCCTAAGACTCCTTTTGAATTGTACTAAAGATCATATGTTGACATATCGATGCATGACTCCTTGATGTAAGATTGGTTATAGTGATGCAGGTTTTAAAGGTTGTGTGGATGATAAGAAATCTACCGCTTGACATATATTTGTCATGGCAGGAGGAGCTATGTCTTGGTGGAGTGCCAAGCAATGCGCCCAGCCAATTATCCTCGACTATGGAGGGCGAGAATATGTAGGCGTGTTATGACGATTAAAGTCATGCGGTTTGGCTTGATTTTATTCGTGATTTGGGAGTAGTTTACTCCATTGAGAAGCCTATTATGATGTATTATGACAATACTGCAGAGGTGTCTTTCTCCAGTAATTTGAAAGGTTCCCTGAGTGCAGAATTACATTGATGTGAGAGCATGTTATGGTAAGGAAAGTTAGAAGGGGCCCCATTACGGTTGTTCTACGCTGACTTACAACATGGTGGCAATCCAACGACCAAAGGCCTTATCGATAGGCATATTTGAGGAGCATGTTTCAGTATGAGATTGTTAAACGATTAGCGGTATTGTGTGGGTCAATGAGAGTTTATTATGTATTCTACAGTAATATCCATGTTATGTATTATTTATTTCTTTGAGTATTTTTGATACATTGATGGATCTTGATCAGTATTTATTTATGAGATGATTTATTACAAATATTGTACTCATATATTACCAGCTTGTTTAAGAGCACTTTTAGTCTTTATATATGTGTATGTTGATCCACATGTGTTATGATGAATCCCAGTACCTAGTTTTGGTATATTGTTGTATCTTGTTGATACACAATATGCTTAGATGAAATGGTATTGTGTGTTGGGGAGGTGGACGTGGTTTGAGCGCTCTCTACTACCTGGGTGAGTTTATGGCATCTGAAGTCTTCGGTTGAAATGGTATCATGTTTGGGAGATTTACTGAGAGAATCTCTACTACCTAGTCTAGTATGTTGTTGTACTGGCAAGCAATGTATATTTAGATGAAATGGTATTTTGGTTTGGGAGATTCTATAGTAAGCGATTTTTGTATGATATTTATATGTATTGATGATTATGCGGAGTCAGTAGGAAGTATTGAATAAATAATTTTATGGACTTAGCATAATCGATTACTCACTTACAAGGCCAATTTTATGCCATTAATGAATAGCTTATTTACTACTTTATAGTAGGGTCATGTCATGTACTCTCTACAAGACTGGTTGGCTTATCGGATTGAAGGAAACCAGCTCTCTCGAAAAACCCATTATGACTTGCACAAACTATGAGCCTAGAGCAGAGTAAACGATGGTATGTTGTATTTTGGTGATCTAGGGTTTCGGAAATAGAGTGGTTTTGAGGTAGTGTATCCATAGGCACTACTTTTAAGGTGTTCTTTGTCTCACAAGAGTTCAGATCTTATTTATTAATGGTTGTGTTTGGAGGTTAGTATATTTTATGCGTAAAATGAATTATTATGTATATTTTCTATCGTATATATTTTAATATATGTTTTCAGCATCTATATTCACAATTGTTGATTAGTTATCATCTTATTTATCTTTATTATAAGCTTGATTTTAGGTCATAGTAGAAAACAAATCGACCTTCGAGCGGATCTACACTCATGTGACTAGATATTTCTTATTATAATTATTAAAATTTTAATATATAGATTAATTGAGCTGAATGTGAATTAAGGATGAAAGATGTAAATTAAAATATTATTTTTTTGTGGGAAGGTTGGTTACTTTCCTGCAAAATGTGTAATGTCCATTATCATTGACCATGAGAATTAAGTTGAAGAAAAAGTTGGTCGAAATTAATGAGATGAGAACGACTTTTGCATGAAATAGTCGGAAGTTCTGTTGAACTGATTTTCGGTGAAAGCTTAAAACTAAAAAAAGGAATCTGCATGAAAAGTAATAACTTTGTTATTAATTTGATCAAGAACATGATTTTCATTTTATTTTCAGTACATGAATGAAGGGTATCAATTGATTTCTTTTCCATGGTGCTTCTGATAAATTATTATAGCATTTTTTCTAATCTTTTCAAGTTCATAAAATCCCCATTTTAATATTTCACTCTCAATTTCATACTCCACATGCGTTTATTTTTCCCTGATTTTTAATAATTTTTTATAATTCTAAAAATAATGGAATCCATCTTAATTGTCTATGGTTCTTCTTCTATGATCATTATGAAGGAGAAAATTATGGGAGCTCATTAAAGTTCATGCAGAAATAAACTGGATATGCCGGGCCTAACATATTTGATATTCTCCTTTTGATTATCGACTTTAACTTTCTACTAATAATAGGATTCCCTATCTTGCTATTGTGAAATATACATGATATTTATTTACTAGTTAAGTAGTTATTTTCAAACTAACCTTGTTTCTTTATTATTTTTCTTTTTTTCTTTTTGTTATTGTGATTACCACTCTATGATATTCATTAATTTAATTGTTAATTAATTATAATCTATCTTATTTTTATTACAACGTGATTTTAGGTCGTAGTGAAAACGAATCTCGGCCAGTCTACTATTTCGAGGAATCTTTAGGGAAGCATAATGAAAATAGTCTTGAAATTGAGCAAGCATTTTCACTTTTCGGCATAAAATTTCAAAAGAAGAAAAGCTTACAAAGATAGGAAAACTCTTTATCTTCCCTAACCTATTAAGATTGTAACATTTTAAAACATAAATACATGTTTAATTTACACATTAAACATGTATTTAATTTCAAATGTTATAAATTTATTCATCATTGAATGTAATTCTTGATACACAATATATATATATATATATATATATATATATATATATATATATATATATATATATGCAAAGTGTAACTTTCTTATTATACATAAAAATATCATAAAAATGTAACTATTCTTATACTTAAAATATGTATCTCAAACATTTTTAACCAACATATATGTGTATACATATATAACACAAACAACAATGGCTAAGGAACCCATTCTCACATCTTTCCATAGCAAGCATGGGTCCCTATGATCTTGCTCCTGTGTCTATTGGGGGTGGGACAAGTCCAAAGTCTCTATATTCTCTAAATCACCCAAACTTGTTGGCATCTTCCCAGAGAGTTTGTTATGATAGATGTTGAGTATCTTCAAGGCTTTGAGAGCGCCCTACAAGATTGGAATTAGGTTGGAGACTTGGTTATTTGATAAGTCAAAGGGGAATTAATACGTGTATCTCCACACTCTTGACATTATTCAAATTAGACGATTTCCTCAACATACATATCCCAGGCTCTTGAGATCAAACAACCAGATGGAATTTCTCGGGGATAAATCGCAATGGCTCAATCTAGTATTCCAAATTTATAATAATATTTCATAAATAGAAAAAAATGAAATTATAAAAAAATTTAACCATAAATAATATTATTGCATAAAAATAAAATTAAAAATTATGGTTATAAATTTTTATAATGTGTATTTTATGAATATGATATGAAATAAATTTATAACCATAAAAATTAATATTGTTTCATATAATTTATAAATTAAAAAAATTTATCAAAATCCTAAAATATGTAAATAGGAAGAGAAGGATAAGTAGGAAATTTATTATTTCAATAAAGCGGATAAGAAAAGGATTCACGAATTTGTAGATTTTCCCATTTAAGAGTTGTTACCCTAATGTTTCTAAGTAGCTATGATTAAAGGAGTCTTTACCAAGCAGCCTATAAAGAGTTGATTGAGAGATTGAATAAGCTATGGGCTTCCTAATAGCTCAACCAAGTAGGGCCTAAATTATGTACCATCATTAATTTAAAATTTTTATTTATTCAGTTTTGAAGCAGATATAAAAATAGTGTAATAAATATGGTAATGTTGAAGGAATTCGTCGAACAAGGGGAAAGAGACTAGCCTACATAGTAAGGTAGCCTTGGTTGATTCCTATATCTAGGAGACCACGTTCGCTTTCTTAAGCCAAGCCATCGTTGGTCGAGGGGGTTTCAAACCTAGATTGAACTAGGCAGGGTGGCGGTGTCCTCCTCCAAGGTGGGTGAAACACATCGTAGATGGAAGCACTGTTAAGGATTCAGGAACAGCCGTTTGGGAACTGTTTGTTTGGGTGTCCTCCAGTTTGGGAAGCACTGTTAAGCACCATTAGGGATGCCACAGGAAGATGGATAATCGGTTTCACTGCCCAGTTTGAGGCCCCAATTCGATCGAGGTTACGAGACATGGACAGTATTGCATGGCCTGAAGGTGGCCTGGGATATTGGGTGAGGAAATGCATAGTTGAAACGGACCTCCCTGAAAAGTCCTATAGTGGGTTAAGGAAGGGAGGAGGTGTCTCCCATGCCAAGGTGGCTCAAACAGGTTAGCTAGTCCACCTTCAGTTTGTGTTCAGAAAAGGCAATCCCGGTTGCAGATTGAATACCAAAGCTCGCCCTAACAATACAACATGAAGGGCCAAAATTTGGTGCAACTCCCTGAGATTGTAGAAAGTTCTCCAACAGGATGCCATAGAATCACGAGCCCAAGAAATATACTGAATAACTATTAGTGCTACAGGGTTCCCCTCCTCCCAGATCCAAAAAAAAAAAACTTAAAGCTTAACGGCAAAAAGCCTGCTAGGAAATTAGAAGAGGAGCATGGGTCATGGGTGGGGAGCGATGAGCGAGCAGTACCTTGTGTTACAGTTTGGGTCTGGGAGATGTTCTTAGTTTGGGCTACTTGGGCAAGAAAGGAGTACTTCTCTAATGCCATAATGCTCAAAATTGCTCACATTTTGCTTTCTTTTAATTAAGGGTTATGTCAGATTTCCATAAAATTTGAGAAAAATAGGAAGGAAATAGAATTAAGGCTATATTTGGTTCTTCACAAAAATTGAGGGAAAATGTAAAGAAAATAAAATAACGAGAAAAAATAAAGGAAAAGAAAAAATACAAGATATAGTTGAATATGATGTACCTTTTTTACTATTTGAAACTCATTTAATTTATTTTAACCTTTTTAAATGAAATAATTTATTGAGTCAAACTAACAATACATCGATAAAAATACAAATACAAATTCACTAAAAACCATAGAGAGATGAAACAACTCAAATAATTTGCACTTCAACTTATTTATACAAAAGATAGTATAATTTAAGAAAATGTAATTAAGTTTTAAATGATTTTATTTATATTGGAGATGAGTGAATTAAAACGAAAAATAGATTCAGGTAGAGACTTCAATTATAGTTGAGATCAGAGTTTATACATAATATAATAAATTATCCTAATAGAAACGTTACAGCCAATGACATGCATACTAGCTCATCAACAAAATGAAACCATGCATATAGAAAATGGACATACATTATTTCACTCACAAAGTTGCTTCCTAATACTTAATACTTAACCAAACGTCTTCCCCATCATCATTCTATGAAATTCATTGCTAAGTGGACACGCTGAATCGAGCATTACGATTTTGGCGGTTTAATTAAAATCCGTCCTCGATTCGACGGTGTGGGGGATGTCGGCAGTTTGAAGGTGGCGGTAGGGTAAAATACCCAATAAGAACCATGAATCTGGTTGCTAACAATAAGCCAACTCGGTACCCAATCCACACACCTTCCTATAAGAACCATGACTCCTGTTTCTTTATTTGTGGTTGTGGTGGTGGTGGTGGTGGGAGGGGGAGCCCATCATCTTTAGGACATGGAAGATGAATTTCGATACCGCGCAACACTGTTTGTTGTAAAAATAGTTGGGATATAGTACCATTGTGCCCATTTGCCCTCCATCTGGAATTTGACCTATCAGTTCATTGTTACGCACATCGAATGGTAAGTTGTTCTAACGACTGTGGCGTCGGAATTGAACACGAGAAGTTGTTGTGGGGACAAATCTATTGTCTCATAATTCTCCTAATCACCAAAACTTACATAATAGGTATCTTCCGGAGGTTTGTTGCAAGATATGTTGAGTAACTTCAAAGCCTTGAGAGAATGCAACGAGGTTGGAATCTAGCCAGAGAGTTGGTTATTTGATAAGTCTTAAAAGTATACATGTTAAGTTTGTCAGTGGAATACCTTGCTTTGACTTCTTCGATTCATATCAAGTCCCTCAACTTTGGGAGAGTTGATTTTCTTGGCGACAATGATAAGCTAAAATAAATACCGGTGTGGTAATTGAATTTAGTAGCGCTCATTAATCCATTCCTACAAGTTACCAAACTCTTTTGGGATTTCTCTGAGTTTAGGTAGTTGTTTGGAGACATCGAGGTCGAAGGTTACTGAGGTTGCAAATATTTTAGGATTAAACCTTGAAGTGATTATTCCACAGGTTTAGAACTTGTAGTGTGAGTGGGAGAGGAAGTTAGGGAGCTCACCGGTAAGATTGTTGTCCTCAAGTTCAAAGATGTTAGAATACAAGTCAGGTGAAGTTGAAGGTTAAGAAAGCCCCCAGATAACTTATTTCCGGCAAACACCAAATATTGTTTCTATAAAGATAGTGGTTGGAACATGTCCTGAGAAATCATTGTAAGAGGAACGATGTAAGCTAGTTCTTGTTGTACCTTAAGGTAGAAAACTGGGAAAGGACCAGAAGAAAATCTATTTCTTGATAGATCCGTGGTGTAGTTTGACACAATGGATGAAGTTGTTGACTGAAAAGTTGGTATCCTTTCAGGTAAGAATGGTGTAAGAACTTTCATAGTCTTCCCATGTGTTGAGCAACTCCCAGAGAAATTGTTCCTTGAAAGATCAAGCACTTGTAGATTATCAAGTCGAGAAAAAAGATTAGGTGGAAGAGAACCTGTGAGTTCATTGTCTGAAAGAATCAAAACTTGTAGTAATCTCATCTCAAGAAACCATAGTGGAAATGCACCTTGGAGCTTGTTCTTATTTAAATCCAGAAAAAAAAAGACGTTAGGGTGAAATCACTTTGGAACCTCAGTAACAAGACCATAAGATTTCAGAACAATCAATAGAGATGATTTGGAGCTATCTCCTATATTATTCCAAATTAGATGGTTTCCTCCAAGACACCAATCCTGAGGCCATGAAATTGATCAAACAAGATAGAATTTCTCAGGTCAACCATTGTTTCACAAATAGAAATTTTAACTTGCTTAGTTTCTGCATCGTCAAGGATTCTGGTTATCAACAAAGAGGACATGTTCAGGTTGTAAATTTCCAATGTCGGTGGGAATTTGCATGGATAAATCATTGGCAGCTCAAGTCAAGTATTCCAACCCCTTTAAGCACAAACGCTGAAAGAAGCATGGCATCCCAAATTTGTTACCGTAGAGGAACAATTCCTGCAAACTCGTGGTGAGGTTCCAATTTCTTCTTCTTCTTCATCAGGCAGAGTTCTCCACTATTAAGAATTATCATCCTGTTGGAGAATCTGAAGAAGGGTAAGGAAGGAATGGATCCGCTGAGGTTATTCCCTGCATGCCAATATACCATACATAGACATGGACAGACCAACCAAAATATTGCTGAAATTAGCAGACAACTATATATATATATATATATATATATATATACTATATTAAACTTCTACTCCTTTTTGTTATGTGATTATTTCAGTTAGAGGTTTCATGTTGTTCACACTTGTGGTGATGTGAAAAGAATAAATGTGAAACTAAACTGAAGAACATATATACGATTTTACCACAGAGAACAACCGCTGCAAACTTGTGAGGTTCCCAATATCTGCCGGGCGTTGTCCAGTAAGAGAATTATCACGCAGATAGATATCCCGGAGAAGTGGTAAGTGAAAGAGATGAGGAGGAATGGGTCCACTTAAGTTATTCTTCCATATATAGTAAAACCAGATTACTGAGATTATCAAACCCAACTCCCAGGATTTCACCTTGTATGTTGTTGTCTGAGATGGAGAGCTCCTCCAAGCTTCTGATGAAAAATGGGTGCCAACAGCACTAAGATTCCACCCTGGGCTGTGGCGACAGGTGGGTAAAAGGGCATCTAAATAGAGACCAGTTATTACAACCACTGAAGTTGAATTTGGGAATAGAAATTGCATTCAACTTCAACCCACCCTAACAATCTGAACTTAGATTCATGACCACAACAAGCTGAGAGACGTCAGAACTATTTGAATATTGAAGGAGTAGTAATAATAGCAGAATAAGAGAGGACTTAAACTGGAGAAGAGCCTGCTTTTGGTATTCTGGACAAGACTGACAAGCTGTAGGTGAGAGGAAGAAGCTACATAGGGGCAACCACCAAGCATGCCTTGATCTCTCCATCGCCATAGCTTATCAGTTAGTTTCTCGCTTTCCTAATTTGCCGCTGAATTCTTTGAGGGTGGGTGACTGACTATGAGCATGAATCATGATGACGGAATTGAGAGAAACACTTAATAGATGACTTTCCAGTTGACTTGGTCTATTGCTAAATCAGGCTGAAGAAAAAGTTTGACATAAATTAATGGGAGATGACAAAGACTTTTGCATATGCAACCATGTGATAACCTAGCCTTTAATTTCTCCTTTTATGGATATATATATATATATATATATATATATATATATATATAACGACTTCTGAGGTGACTACCCTCACCGAAAATGTTTAGCCCTTTAAGTCATGTTGTAAGTGGAATCAAATTATTATGTTCATGTTGGAAAACCTCTTCCATCATTTCCAATCCATATTTGTATGATATCATCCACTTTAGACTTAAACTTGTATATTTTTATTTTTAGGTTTACCATAAAGGCGCTATCTGGGGTGAATGTTGTTTATACTTATAAACTCGTAAAACTTTCATAGCCGATTGAGGCTCTGGACCTTGCATCCTGACAATCCGCCGAATAGAGAGTCTTAGTTGAGCCTCATGGCCCCAGGATTTTCTTGTATTCTCTTGTCAAGGACTCACCACATCATTTTGTTTAACATCACGCTCCAACACCAATTGTTGAAACCTCATATACTCTTCCCTATCGCATTGGTGTGATATTGTCAGATTTAGGGCTTAAGTCGCATGGTGTGACGTCATGTTAAGTATTTCAGGCAAAGAAAAAGGGCAAGATGAATATGGAAGAAAGATCATTCACAAGCGGTAGTGATCTTATATACGATAGACCGATCAAGTTAATCACAGGATAAGTTTTTACTTTCTTTTTATTCTTTTCTTGGCTTGTGCTCTTCTTAGCTTACCCTTCTGGGAACCACAAGACCCCATTTAAAATATTTGCTTGATACGGAGTTTACATTTGTTGCATATGAGTTGATTGAAATTACTACTCTACATTGTCTTGAGTTTCTATTGTTGCATCTGAGTTGATTCTATTTTGCTAAGGATAGGATCATCGACTTGTGTATGTTAAGCAGGTCAATCCAGCAAGGGAGAAAGCCTGTGAGAAAATCATTTCCAGAGAGCCAGTTCCAATAGAAGTAAGACTGCCTCAATAATATCCATCATTACTTCTTTTGAAAGCGAAAGCCAACAGCATCAATAACTCTTTCTTAGGAACTTCACAAGGACTTTAGGTGCACACCCAACAGTCCATTTCATGAAAATTTAAGATATATGCAGCATATCGTTTCTTATTATATTATTAAAATTTGTTCGTCAAATTAATTGAATTGTGCGTGAAAAAAAGGATAAATATGCACATTCAAATATATTTTTGTTTTTTTAATGAGAAGGTTTATTAATTCTTTGAAGGACGAAGAAAAGTTTGTTGGAAATTAAAGAGATTGATGACAAAGATATTTGCATGTGATTAGGCATATTGACTTTGACTTCACTTGTAATATTGAAAAGTCATTTCTAAAATATAATTTAATTTGTGTTTTGAAAATATAAAATGCAATCCTAATCGATTCGTAAAAAGGACTTGATCGTGTAGACAAATGGTGTAATATTTTTATGAAACATGGAACAAAATTGTATTTATCAAAAAAAATTATGCGATTAAAATAATTAAATTTGGAGTGCGGATGGAAATATTCGACATAAAAATACTTCCTTCAACATGAAAATGGGGTTGGGATGACTTTTGAAGGGATCCTTTAGCAAGGCTTACACTATGGTGGGGTTGAGTAAAATAAATTATTCTACAATGATAGTGTAATGATGCGAGTCGTCGTATAAATATTGTCCTTTGGTCCAGAAGAACACCATGGCTTTTAAAATGTCTCTTAAATTGAAAGACCCGTGCTTATATAGTCTTAGGAAGTTTCTCTCTATCCGATGTGGGATGTCTGCATGTACGTGTAGTATGGCGTCGCTGTTGTGTCGTGAGATGTTAAGGTAAGCGGAAAAACGCCCACTATGAGGTCGAACAAAGCAGACCCCCACACATCAAGGACGGGATCAACTTTGATCTTGTAATACCGTGGGGTGGCCATTTAAATTATTTCCATAATTGTTTAATATTTATTTTGAATTGTTAAAATATTAATATAAAGTTGACTAAGGGTTAAATGGAAAAGTGGGGCAAAACTACCAAACAAAGACCCTTCTCTCTCTCCCCGGAGCCTCACGGTAGCCTTGTCCACTGCTGACGCCGATCGACCGTCTCAGGCCACCGATCCGGCCGTCCGGCGCCGGGAAAAGGCGGCTCCATCACGGCCACCGCGCGCTTGCTTTCGATCTGCTTTGAAGCGCCGTTCGCCGGAATCAGCGAGTCTCTTCTCTTGCCTCGACTGGCGCCTCGGTCAGGCCACCGCGAGCCCGCGGTCGCGCCCGCCACCACCCTTCTCGGCGCGGCGAGCTTCCTCGACGACGCGACCGCCGTTCCCCTTCCCTCTCGCGGTGGCGCGTCACTCCTCGCGCCTTAGGTGGCTGCCTCGCCTAGAACAGCCCTTTTAGGCGTGTTTGGCAATGAAGGCGTTTAATTCAGGTTAAAAAACCTTAGGGAGGTATGATTCGCCATTTCAAACTTTAATCGTAGTGAATTCTAGAATAAATAAGAAGAAAATTACGTTTTTATGCATTTGAGTTGTTTTTTAAGCGTCTAAAATTATGCAAAAATTGTTTTGGACTCCCACAATCCGATCTACGCTTGGTACCCTCGGATTTAATTTCCGACGAAGTTGAATTTTTCCGGCCAGCGCCAGTGTGAACCTCGGGAAGCGTGCCGAGACGAGCGTTCGTCCCAGGCTCGAGTAGTTCAGCGGTGTGATCGATTCAGCGGTGGCGTCGGTAAAGAATCTATACTAAAACGTGTGGGACTCTGTCGATGCGATTGTCAGATGTCGATTTTGGTGTTGATGATGTATGTGGAATATGTCGCGTATTTCGGGACTACGTTGGATTAGTTACTTGTATTGTGTAATCCAAAGTAGTTAATAAGATTGATTGTGTATATTGCGAATACAAATTGTTGATTTGATGGATTGGGGCCCAGTCGGGCAATAAAATTTTAATTGTGTGGCCCGGCTCGATGTTTGATTTACTGTGTATATTGGGAATGTTATTTAGCAGGTTCTGGACTTGTTTTACAGGGAGTTAAGTCCAGTTTTTAGGGGAGGTTCTGCCGAATTTTCGGTAGAATTTAGCACGATGCTTTATATCGGTCTATTTATTGAATTGTCTAGTCGAGTCTGGGAGTTAAGCAAACCTCCCGATCTCATTGATTATGTCTTTTCTATTTTAGATTGTCAGAGACGACTCGCGGGCGGCACGAGGTGCGGGAGGCGATTACGAATCGGAGCATACTTTCGGTGAGTTGATATCATATAGTTCTGACACATCATGCGCATGCATGGCATAGCATTTATGGCATTAGGCTACACCCGTCATCACGACGTAGTTCATTATCATTGGAATTGTATTTACTATGGTAACTAAATTATTTAGTTAGTTATGAAATATATCTGCATATGGTATTATGATGATGGATGTGAGTGTGTATTTTGGGTGCGATATTCTTTGTGCATTGTATGTGAAATGTTTGTAATGGGAACTATGCGGGACATACCACAATGGGTTACATCAGGGACCTTTGTCTTTGCCGTCAATAATCGGTATGATGCGGGTGTATGTTTATGTATGGGTTCCACTGGTTGGGCGTTTCTCTCGGGGATCTGGGAGGTAAGGTCCACTGGTTGAGCGTTACTCGGGCGCCGGCTATGGATTATGGTAGGATAGTTCTTTGGAGTTAAGGACCACAGTCGAGCATTTCTCTCGGGCGCCAGCTATAGTTTGTTGGTTTTAAGTGTCAAAAGCTAAGGTTAAGGACCACTGGTGAGCATTTCTCTCGGGCGCAGTCACGTGGATTTAAGAGGAAAAGCCGTGATAAGCTATGATGGAGTATAGGGTGGCTAGAGTTCTCGATTGTGTGATGATAATGTGATGATATGAAACTTGATGTGTGTGCATGCATACATATGTGAGTGTATCGTATATAGTCTGATATGATATATATATATTATATTATATTGAAATTCTATGTATGTATATCACATTTGGTTGTAGATGTGGTATAGTTATATGATATTAACTCACTCTAAAGTGACGGTCTCAATTTTATTTTTCGAATGCTTGTCGGTCCTTCTTCTTTGAATCCTTGAGAACCCCTTAAATTCTTTCCTTCCGGCGGTTACATGTCTTCTTATGATAGTATTAATCTTTGTCTATTTAATCTAGGTGTCCTTGAAGTACTTTGGAATATTAATGTTTGTAATTCAGATAGTGTTCATTTATTGTATCCGACGGTGTATAGATGGACTTTATTCTCCCTATTGATGTTTGACATCACGGCGTATTATAAATATGCATGTGGATATATATGTATAGACGGGTGATCATATGATAGCCGGCATGAATAATATTTCAATAAGGCTTACTACGGGTTTCGGTGGTCTTATGCCTTCCATTCCTAGTGCAGGTCCACGGCGAGGGATGGTCGTGACAAAGTTGGTATCGAGCTATAGGTTACCGTTTCCTGTAGCTGGAGTGCAAGTTTCGATCTTTGCGAATTAGGATCGAGTTCGTCATGTATGTCACCATTATCTAGTTATGCTTCGTCAGTTAGGGCGTCTGATATCGATAGTCTTGTGTTTACTTTTACGTATGAGACGGATCGAGGTTGTCTGGCTGGCGGGTTCAGATCGCGGCCGGCGCGGCTGCCAGTACGCGGTTACATGATGAGGCTGGGAGGCCCAGTAAATTATCCACTTCGGCTAATCCACAGTTCTGGAAGAGGGAAGCGAAGGAGGCGGGAGTAGGCCCGTCTGGCGGCTAAACGATGCGGTGATGAGCCCGCGAGGCCGAAGGAGCCACGGTTAATATGCCCCGGGTGGTTCAAAGCAGCGGATGCATGTGTGACCCACTTATGGAGGCATTTTGGCGGTATGGTAGGGTGCGTGAGCGACTCTCCAGTGACTTATAGGCGTGTGGCGGCGAGAACACAATAGTTCTCAGTAGGGTAGACGGGGGTGACCTAGATCCCACATTCCTTTGTTCAATACACGGGCTTAATGAGGTTGTATTTGATGGGAATCTGGTGACCCAAATGGACTTTACGGGCGAAGTGGAGAAGAGAGCATTTGATGCGAGAGCATCGATGGAGCGGACTATTGGATGGCGGTTTCTCCCTCAGGGCTTAGCATTGCGGTGAGTACGAGGATTACATCAAGCGGTTTCTTGAGGGTATGACATGGGCTCAGTTCAGGGAGAGATTTGAAGATAACTACATTTCTTTTGCCATGAGACAAAGTCTTAGGAGACAATTTGAAGCGGTGAAGAGATATAATACGTAGTGAATTTTCGCCAGTTCATGTATCTTAGTAAATTTGCTCCGGAGTTAGTTACTGTGGAGGCTGCGACAGTAAGTACATCAAGACTCGGACCACATTTCATATTCGCCCAGTACGATCGAGGAAGTGTAGCTTCTTGGAGGTCAGCGGTTGCGAGGCAGATGGGTGAGCGCCTTCGCCTTCATGGTATCTTAGTGGATGGTGCTAAGAAGGCGCCTGAGAGGGAACCGGCCAGTACCTTTGCTGTTGTGATATTATGAGTGGTACGAGGTACTTCGGTGGTACGAGGTCAGCGGACCCGAGCGGTTTAGACCAGGGGTCACAAGAAGGTAAACGACCTTCGGAAGGGTTATAGAGGCTTCGGATTGGACCCGGGGTTTAGGCAGTGGGTATAGTTCGAGGGGAGGGCAGGTTCAGGCTCGAGGTACACGGCACTAGTTACGGCACCGGTATGTGCCCACCGGTGTGGCGGACATAGGGCCTTGTATGGCGACTAGTGGAGCTTGTTTTAGGTGTGGAGAGTTGGGCCATATGGCCCGAATCGTAATCACTGAATTTCCCGGCCGACTTTTCCTCGAGGAGATTCTGCATTTAGTGTTACTTGGAGTTCATTTGACGCCTAGTCCTTCTGCGAGGCGGTGCGCGATATAGTGGCGGCGAGGGCCGTGGATATGGAGGTAGAGCTGGGAGGCGATTTAGTGGTAGGGCCGAGTCGGTTTGAGGCTCTGCCGGCCCGGAGCGTGGTCAGGGCCCGAGTTTTACCTTCGCTCCTCGGGGCCTTGGGCGTCGAATCTTTGTCATGTCGGAGTACTATTCCGATTACATTATACTAAGGCTAGGGTATTAGATCGGGTGCCACACACTCCTTTGTCTCTAGTTTTTGCATTTAGGCTTGGTGTTCGAAGCCCGACCAGGACTTGGGAACTCCGTTGTCGGTCACTACCCACATGGTGATGCCTTAGGCGGATGTTGCTTTCCATCGTGTCCGATTTCTGTAGTAGGTAGAGACCTTCTGGCGGATCTTATTTTGTTGGATGTAATTGATTTCGAGGTTATTTTAGGTATGGATTGGTTGGCCAGGCACTACGCCACCCTGGATTGCCGAGAGAAACAAGTGATTTTCCGGATTCCAGGGGATTCAGAGTTTGGGTTCGTGGTGGCTGAATGCAGCCCCTTCTAATTTATTCGACCATTACGGCTAGGCGGATGTTACGCCGGGATTGCCAGAGTTATCGGCTCTTGTAAGGGACACGGCCGGTAGATAAGTGGAGTTGATGATGTCCACATTGTTTGTAGATTTCCTGATGTTTTCCCGGAGGTTGCCGGGTTGCCCCAGCGGGATAGAATTTTGCATTGATGTTGTCTTAGGGCACCACTTCTATCTCCTTGCCACCTTATAGGATAGCACACGAGTTGAAGGAGTGAAGGCTTGATTCGGGATTTGTAAGACAAAGGTTTTGTCAGGCCTAGTACTTCTCCCTGGGGTGCTCTCATTGCTGTTGTAAAGAAAGAAAGATGGTTCCTTTAGCATTTATGCATAGACTACGAGCCGGCTGAACAAGGCGTGATAAGTAATAAATATCCATTTCCCGAATAGATGACTTGTTTGATCATTGCGGGTGCGTCGTATTTTCTAAGATTGATCTGATAGGGATATCATCAGGCGAGGAATAAGACATGAGGATATTCCAGAAAGACCGGCGTCGGGGCGAGTACGGCGCGTGCCAGATTTCCTAGTGATGTCTTTTAGACTCACTAATGCACCAATGATACTTATGGAACTGATGAGAACGAGTGTTCAAACCCTTCTGGATCGCTTTGTAATTGTGTTCATTGATGATATCTTGAGTATATTCGGGTGAGGAGGGCATGTAGAGCATTTAAGGATGGTGCGAGACTTTGAGGGAGCGGCAATTATATGCAAATTCTCTCAAGTATGAATTTTAGTGGAAAAGTATAGCCTTCTTGGGACATGTAGTATCGAGGGGAAGGTATTGAGTGGATCCGAGAAGATAGAGCGAGTGTGGATTGGCGAGACCCGACCCGCGGTGGCGAGGTTCGAGTTTCTGGGTTTAGCCGGTTATTATCGCGCCGTTTAGGTGTCGGGGCCACCCCAGAGGATCATTTGCACCCTTGACCTGGATTAACCCCCGGAAGAATGCTGAAGTTTCGGTGGACGAGGCTTGTGAGGCGAGTTTAGTGAAGAGTTGTTTGACTGCTCCAGTGTTGGCGTACAGCTACGTACGGGGAGGGTTATCTGATGTTATGGCCTTCGAGTCGGATTGGGGGTGTGTATTGATGCGGCCGCGTTAAGGTGATTGCTTATGCTTCTAGGCAATTTGAAGAGGCGCGAGCGAGTGCAGCTCATGACTTAGGATGGCGGCGGTGATCTTTGCATTGAAGATGCGGAGACATTACACAGTATGGTGAGACATGAGATTTTCCGCGGATCACAAGAGTTTAAAATATATTTTTCGAGCGGAGGAGCTAAATTTGAGGCAGGAGAAGATGGTAAAAGTTGCTTAGGACTATGATTATGCGATTCAATATCACCCAGGCAAATTTAATGTGGTGGCGGATGCTTTGAGTAAGAGAATCGTCGAGCGGTCGCCCACATTGGTCTGACATAGCGACAATTGACTAAGGAATTGTATGAATTGTATGATCAGGGTTCTGGCTAGAGGTGTTGGAGTCTGGAGCACTTTTAGCACATTTCAGAGTCAAATCGGTTCGATGGACAGAATTAAGACAACTTCAATCTGAGACCTGATTGATGAAAATTATGGATGAGGTTCAGCAGGGTCAAGCAGGTGATTTTGTGATTGGGGAAGATGGCACGTTGAGATTGGGTACTAGATTGTGCGTCCCCGAGGTTGATGGACTTAGAAAAGAGATTATGGAAGAGGCTCATCATCTGACTACGAGTATTCATCCGGTTCCACTAAGATGTATAAAGCGATCTGGGTTAACTTATTGGTGGAGTGGTATGAAGAAGGATGCTTGAGGTTGCATCCAAGTGTTTGACTTGCCAGCAGGTCAAACTTGAGCATCAGAAGCCGTCTGGGTTGTTGCAACCACTCCCCATTCCAGAGTGGAAATGGGAAAATATTACCATGGACTTTGTGACTGGGTTACCTCGAACTTCGGCAGGGTATGATTCCATTTGGGTGATAGTCGATCGAATGACTAAGTCGGCACACTTTTTACCTGTGAAGACAACTTTTTCCGTAGCCAGGTATGCTAGGGTGTATATTGATAAGTTGTTAGTCTTCATGGGATCGATTTCGATTGTGTCGACCAGGAGGCCCAGTTCACTTCAGGTTTTATAGTGGAAACTTCGCGAAGAGCGAACTTTCGGTCGGACACGCCTGACTTTTTCACCTCGAGACCGGATGGACAATGCGAGGACTATTCAGGCCGTTGGAGGACATCTTTGAGGATGTGTGTGATGGATTTGGAGGCGATGGGATTGGCATTTACCTTTAGTGGAGTTCGCGTACAATAATAGTTATCATGCTAGTATCGGTATGGAGCCTTACGAGGCATTGTATGGTAGGAAGTGTAGATCGCCAATTTTCTGGGAAGAAGTTGGTGAGAGGAAACTAACAGGTCCTGAATTGGTCCAAATCACTTCTGAAAAGATTCCTATTATTCGAGGTCGGTTGAAGACCGCTTTATTGAGCAGAAGAGCTACAGCCCAGGCCGAAACATATGGTTGGTGTAGGTGAGTATGTATTCCCGAAGGTTTCCGTCGTGGTGTGATGAGATTTGGTAAGAGGAAATTAGCACCTGCGCTCACGTGGGACCCTTTGAGATTATTGGGGAGAGTTGGGGATGTAGCCTCTGGCCAGGTTGCCACCCCAATTTATGATATTCATCCGTTAACCATATATCTATGTTGAGGAAGTACGTGCGAGATCCTTCACATGTGCTCTGAGGCCAAAAGTAGAGTCGGTAGGGATTAATCGTATGAGGGCGACACATGCATCGTGGATACTCGGGTTACGTCATTTCCGTCGAAAAGTCATCGATATTAATTGAGAATCATGGTAAAATCATTCGGTAGAGTGCCTTGGGAATCAGGCGAGGGAGAATGCGACGTTCATACCCATACTTGTTCCAGTAATGAGGTATGTTTCTTATTCTTAAATTCGGGCCGAATTTTCTTAAGGGAGAAGAGATATAATGCAGTAAAAATTTGGCCATTTAAATTATTTCCATAAATTGTTTAATATTTATTTAATTGTTAAATATTAATTAAAGTTGGCTAGGTTAAATGGAAAGAGGGCAAAACTACCAAACATAGACCCTTCTCTCTCTCCCCGACACCTCCACGGTAGCGCCCGTCCCAGTAGCCGTCGTAGTCTCAGAGCCACGATCCGACGCCGTCAAACCCAGCCGAGGAAAAGCGGCTCAATCCGCCGGCCACCCTTGCCCCTTGCTCGATCTACTTTGCTAGTTCGCGAGATCGGATCTGCCTCTTCTTCTCGTGGCCCCGCTGCCCTCGTCCGACCACCGAGCCACCCGTCGCGCCGCCACCACCCCTTCTCGGCGGCCGGTGCTTCTCGACCGCAGCGGCGCCGTTCCTTCCTCCTCTCGCGGTGGCGCGTCACTCCTCGCGCCTTAGGTGGCTGCCTCGCCTAGAACAGCCCTTTTGGGCGTGTTTTCTGGCCAAACAAAGGCCATTTTCGAGCTCAGGACCCCCAAAAACCTTAGGGGGAGGTATGATTCGCCATTTCAAACTTTAATCGTAGTGAATTCTAGAGATAAACAAGAAGAAAAATTGTTTTATGCATTTTGAGTTGTTTTAAGCGTCTAAAAATTATGCAAAAAATTGTTTTGGACTCCCCTAATCCGATCTACGCTTAGGTACCCTCAGTTTAATTTAGGCCAGTTGAATTTGGAGTACCGTCGGCGGCGAACCTCGAAGCGTGCCGAATGAGCGTTAGTCCCGCTCCGTGGTTCCGACGGTGTGATCAGTTTCCGCATTCGAGCTTCGGTAAAGAATCTATACCCTAAAACGTGTGGGACTCCTAATGGTGCGGTGTCAGATAATCGATTTTAATTGTTGATGATGTATGTGGAATATGTCCACAATAATTTGGACCTAAGTGGTCATTACTTGTATTGTATAATCCAAGTAGTTAATAAGATTGATTGTGTATATTGCGATACAAATTGTTGATTTGATGGATTAGGACGAGTCGGGCAATAAAATTTTAATTGTGTGGCAGGCTCGATGTTTAATTCTTGTGTATATTGGGAATGTTATTTAGCAGGTTCTGGACTTGTTTTACAGGGAGTTAAGTCCAGTTTTTAGGGGAGGTTCTGCCGAATTTTCGGTAGAATTTAAACGTGCTTTATATCGGTCTAGCCTGTGAATTGTCTAGTCAAGTCTAGAGTTAAGCTTAAACACCGATCGATATTGATTATGTCTTTTCTATTTTAGATTGTCGAAACCCGACTCCACCGAGACGGCACGAGTCTGGCGAGGAAGCGGTCGAATCCGACATACTCGGTGAGGTTGATATCATATAGTTTTACGACCCCACATCATGCGCATGCATGGCATAGCATTTATGGCATTAGAGCTACACCCATCATCCGACATGATTATTATCATTGGAATTGTATTCTTATGGTAACTAAATTATTTAGTTCGTTATGAAATATATCTTGCATATGAGGCGTTATGATGATGGATGTAGTGTGTATTTTTGGGTCGCGATATTAGCGCATGCATTGTATGAAATGTTTGTAATAGGAACTATAAGCGGGACATACCACCTAATGGGTTACATCGGAATGCGTGCTATAGGTAATAATCGGACTATGATGCGAATTATGTTTATGTATATGAGTTCCACAGTTGACGTTTCGGGGATCTGCAGGAGGTAAGGTCCACAGTTGGCGTTACTCTCAGGGAAACCGGCTATGGATTATGGTAGGATAGTTGCTGGAGTTAAGGACCACGATTAGAGCATTTCTCTCGGGCGCCGGTATAGTTTGTTGGTTTAAGTGTCAGCGGGTTAAGGACCACTGATCGACGTTTCTCTCGGGCGCCAGTCACATTGGATTTGAGAGGCACGTATGGCTTGTATGTATTAGTATGGGTCAGAAGCTAGATTCCCGATTATTGTGATGATAATGTGATGATATGAAACTTGATGTGTGTGCATTTAGCACATATGTGAGTGTATCGTTATAGTCTCGATGTGATATATATATTATATTATATTGAAATTCTATATGTATGTATATCTGTTGGTTGTAGATGTGGTATAGATTATATGATATTAACTCACTCTCGGGGTAGCGGTCTCAATTTATTTTTCGAATGCTTGTGGTCCTCACTTCTTCGGATCATGAGAGCCATGAGATTCTTTCCTTCCACCGGCGGTTACATCAATACTACTATGATAGTATTAATCTTTGTCTGGCCAATCTAGGTGTCAACTATGGGGTACTTTGGAATATTAGTATGTTTTGTAATTCAGATAATTCTGTTCATTTTGTGTATGGTGACGATGTATGTGGGATCGGGACTTTATTTCTCCCTATTGATGTTTGACATCTGAGCATATTATAAATATGCATGTGGATATATATAGGCAGGTGATCGTATGATAGTCGGCATGAATATTTCAATAAGGCTTGCTACGGGTTTCGGTGGTCTTATGCCTTCCCATTCCCTAGTGCCGGTCACGGCGAGGATGGAGTCGTGACGGATACCACTATGTCCCGCCCGAGGCTTGGTCGAGGGCATATTTGTCATTCACATCTAAAGACCGAAGACTCGAATTTGCGAGAAGCGAAACAAACCTTCCTTTCTTGTAACTGGATTGAGCTAATTACCAAACACATGTTCAAAGTAACGCACAACTTTATAAAATCATCAATTCTTACATCCAAAATTCCATACTAACAAAAATTTTCTAACTCTCTACATTCATGTACGATCTAAGATAAAAGTTCAAGATAATTATCTATACACTTTCAAACCACATTGAAAACTAAAAAATTCAAATGAACATAAACTCATTAACTATACAAAGTCCATAATGGGTTTCCAAAATCAAAATCTTAATAATGAATCCCGAGCCTAGCCATGTTCCTTGCGAGAAACTAAAGGTGTGGCGCTGAAAACCAGGGGTTCGTTGGCAACCCGTCAGCGCCGCGGAATACTTGTGAATGTCGGGTAACGAGCACTACTCCCGCGGAAATCGGGCGAGTCTCCTTTGTGCGAGGAACTACGCGAAGTATGGAAGAATGTTTCTAGCGAGGAAAATACACCTCATTGTGTCAATTCCCTCCATGAGCACTTAGCCTTTAGCTACAGTCTTGTGACAGAACGTCATTCTTGTTTGGAAATCCTTCTTTGAGCATAAACCCGTTTCACAGTGATTTTATGCTTTCCCTTTGGTAGTCTAGCTAGCTTCGAGTGTGATTCTTCCGCAGATTTGCATTTCTTCATCCATGGCTTTCTTCCACTTTTCTTCCCCATGCGGACTACCCCTATTTGCTTGAGAAAGTGAGTTCACCTTCTTCTACTCTTGGGTGCATAAACCACCATATCTTCAATAGACCGAGGTTTCCTAATCTCTCTTCTTGGCCGGGTGATGCGATTGGTAAATCATTCTTCTTGAGGTTCTTCGTTTAGAAACCTCTTCCTCTTCAACATACGCTTCATGATCTGTCTCTTGGTCTTCAAGCCCGGTTTAGTGAAGTCGTCACGAAACTCCACACATTTGAGTACCCTCCACTGCTTGGCCAGTCTTCCCTCTAGGCGAAAAGTGTTCTCGACGCACCGTCTTTGTTACCTTCTTGACATAGGCGGATTGTCAAAAGTAACATCCCTGTTAGAAATAATTTTCTTCGAAGATAGACACCAGAGTTGGTATCCCTTGACACCGAGGGTAACTCCCATAAACAATGCCTTTTTAGCCCTTGGATTCAACTTAGATTCCTTTACATGATAATAAGCAGTGGAACTAAACACACGTAAAGTATCATAATAATCATTTCACGGGTTTTCGGACCATACCTCCAAAGAGTGTCTTACCATTTAGTCTGACTGATGGTAAGCGGTTAATAGAATGACTTGCATACATATGACCTCGGCCCGGCTGTTTGCCCAGGCTTGGCATTGGGCCAAACATACAAGACTTTCTCAGTGAGTTCGATTCATGCGGTCACCTGCCACAGTTGCTGCTGCCCGGTGTATCTCTAACTGTAAAAGTGCCGAGATATGCCTTCCTTCTTACAGAATATGGAAAATTGATCATTTCGATATTACGTACCGATGTCGGTCGGGTACTTTAATCTTCCTCCTATGCGGTTCTCCTGTTTCTTCCATCTGAGAAATGTTTCAAACACCTCATCTTTGGATTTCAGCGTATCTGACCAAACTCTCTGGAAAAGTCATCAGCAAATGCTTAACAAAGTAATGTTTACCTCCAAGGAAACCGTCTTGGTTTGATCCCATCGTACGTGTGAATATAATCAATATGCCTTCGAGTATTATGGATTGCGGTGCCCGAACTTCACCTCTTTTGCTTTATAGGAACACATTGCTCGCGAAAATCAGCTTCTACTGAGTCTTTTCCTTTCAATAATCCTTGCATAGCCAACGTTTGCAAAGATTTCTCTCCAGCATGTCCAAGTCTCATATGCCATAACCTGGACATCTATTTCACTATCACGCCTCCGATCACTGCTCTTCTTTGTCCCCTTCTGCTGTCTTGTGATAAAGATACGGGTTGTTTCTTGATGTCCCTTTCATCACCACAAGTGCTCTGACTCTTTGAATCCATTATGCATAATGATAGTGAAACCTTTTGACTCCGAGTTCCCAAGGGTAAATTCTTTTCAAGCTTCGGAATATGCCAGAACATCTGTCAACACCACTAGATCGACCCATCATGATTCTTGGCCCAGTTGAACCGATCGACTACCTGCAAGGTTGATTCATGCGCGAGATGGACAACGCCACCATCAAGTTAATAGAGTTGAAAGAACCACTCCTTTTATGAAACACATATGGAATGAAGCTGGAAATGAATCACCTGACCATTCATCGTGCTAGTCACTGTGACACCACGGCTTGATAGAAAATCTGACTTATCATCTTGACCACACATGCTTCGGATGCACCCTTTCTTTTCTTTTTATGCAGCTTCGGACAGTCTTTCTTCCAATGCCCTTTTATTGAAGGCACATTCATCTTTTCTGAAGTTTTCCTTTTAGTGAGATCTTCCCTTCTCTGGTTTTCGGTTGATTACGACCTCGAGCAGTGTAGGCTTCACGGTGAGCTCACGTGTTACGATTTATCTTTTTTTATCTCATTAGAATACGGAGCGGTAGTTACTTCTTTAAGGTTATTGTTTCTTTCCCAATCAACATACTAGCTGTGATGTTCATATTCATCGGGAAGGGAAGCTAACAATATCAAGCCTTATAAACATCACTTACTTTCTCATCTAAGAATTCAATAAATCAGTTATAATGAATCCAAATCTGTGATCATTCATAGTGGTACACAGTTTATCTTTAGGCCAGTACAACCGTTTGCATTATAGGCTTGTTCTACGTGCTCTTCTTCATGAACGTCTTCGACTCCTTCCCATGACTTGCTTGCAAACATCTCTCTCATAAACGGATATTTCAGCTCCTTGGAGAGACATAATCGAATCGTACCACATGCTAAATGATTGATTCTTGTCCAATCTTTCTCATCAACATCTTACGATGCACTTTCTTCTAGTGCAACATCGAAGCTCTGTTGGAAAGAACATCCTCCACCTTTGCCACATGCCAAAGTTATTGGTGCCATCAATTTCTCCACATCAAATTTGGTATTAGTCACCGGTGATCTTGATGAATCTGTCGGTGTAGAGGTTGATAGTGCACTGTATTCAAATTCTGACATTTCTCTGAAAAATAGCTTAATCCCGCTACGGAATGTCTGATATCTCGATAGAATCTTTATGATGTGGAAGATCGAATAGTGCAACCCCGCAGGCATACTTCGAAACCATAGAGAAGCGAAATGCCAAAAGCCCAAGGAACCTTTTATGATGTGGAAGATGAGATAACACGCGCAACCCTGAGCATACTCAGCGGACATGGCTCGATACCAATTGTTGGGAAAATGGGTTAGTTTTTTCCCCAAAATTAACAAATGTTACTATTCATATGAATAGTACTCTCCATGAAATACATGGCTCTTGATACAAAATAATATGACTAAAGTAGAAAATAACAAATAAAGAACACCAGAAATTTAACGAGGTTCGGCAATAGCCTACGTCCTCGAGGCGTCCCTGACGAAACGACTCCCACTAATGAAAAGTACAAACTTAAGACCCTGAATCGATTTCCTAAGAAATTGAGGCAAAAAGAAATAAATACCCAGAAAACAATTGAAGCGTCTACAAATAGCATGGGAGTGGAGGGGAGAGGTGTCATATAGAGAAGAGGGGGGGTGGCCCTTTTATAGGAAACAAAAAAGAAGAAAATCCCACATCAAACCAATGTGGGATTCATATTTGACAAAAAGCAACAGGGTGACTTAAAGCATCACGGGGGAATGGATAGAAATTAAGACTTAAAAGGCGATTTTTAATATATAGATTAATTGAAATTTGAATGTGAATAAGGATGAAATATGTAAATTAATTTTTTTCATGGGAAGAGGTGGTTACTTTCCTGCAAAATGTGTAATGTCCATTATCATTGACGATGAGAATCAAGTCGAAGAAAAAGTTGGTCAAAATTAATGAGATGAGAAAGACTTTTGCATGCATAGTGGAAGTTGATGATGCCTTTTAACCGGGCTGGAATTTGGAGCGTGTAGGGTCGTTAAATAGGATCTGGGCTGCCGTGGGCTGGTTTGCCGACCTCTGGACACCGTCGGGGCTGAAGTAGGATTCTTCTTTGATCTTGAAGTGCGAGCTCACCGGACATGAGGTACTCCTCTGAAAACAAGAAGAAGAGGGTCGGCGGGGCTTGTACCGTGGCGCATCCGATGCCTGAAATCGATTCTTTCTGAGAGAAAGATGGATTACTTAGAGGGCGAATGTGTTGCGTATGTTTGCGTACCTTTCACCAATGGGGTGGCCTTGTATTTATAGTAGATGTTTCACCCGGGTTGGATGTTGATTGAGTTCTTTCCACGTTGGATGGGATATTTTCTTGTTCTCCAGTTTGATTATGGATATAGAAAGTGCGGCTATCACGGAATTATTTCTCTCCTTATTGGTGGGATCCCGTTTGATGAGCTGTAATATTGTGAATTATCTTACTTTCCCTAGCGAGTAGATTTAGTTAGATTTCTAGCTGAATGTATATTGTGGGATTATTATTTTTCCTTATCTGCTATGAATTTGGCTTGATTTGTGGGCCGTGAGCTTTCCCAACTACCCCTATTCTCATCCTTTGGGATAAGTGGGTGGGCTCTCATTTTTGTGGTTATCAGCTAGGGACTGGGTGTTTCGTTAGGGTGGCCTCTTTCTTGGGCACAGTGGGCTGTGAGCCTTATTTTCAAAACCTATCGGTTGCCCCCGGCCCTTGTGTGCCGGTTAATGCGCGTGGTCAAGGGCTGCGTTCTCGCATTGGGTGCAATTTCACGTGTCACCTTTCGAGCTGGGTTAGTTAGGGCTTAGTCGCCGTCATATGTCTTGTGATAATGGCGACTCTTAGGCTTCGCTCACTTCTCCCACTCTTGGTTTCCATGTTTCTTTTTCGCGAGATATCCCTCTTGTCTTGTGTGCCTCGATCTTGAGACCTTTTCTTTTTCCTTTAGCGAGTTCGGACTTTCCTTCCTCTTAGTCTTAATGGCGAACGCACGCTATGATCTTTCTGGTGTCTTTCTTGGGATAGCTTTTTCTATTGTACTCTTGGTCATGCGTCTACATCTCCCTTGGTCTCTTTTCGACGTCTGACGAGGCGCTAGGGTTAGGTTGGCTAAGTTTTGCTTTCATTATTTATTTTCATCATGGGTCCGGGTCGCTCTTCTTCTCTGCGCATTAGCGGTGACTCTTCGGCTGTTGCCGGTTCTGGACGAACTGGCGGCGCCTCCGACTGTTCGGCCGGGGTTGAACTTCGAGATGCCCCAGGGGCGCCCCCTTTTCCCTTGGACAAGGGTAAGGAGAAAGTAGACCTGACCAAATTTTAGATAACTCACCTTCATCCTCAAATGAGAAAGGATAGGTGGCCTGCATCGTGTCCTTGTGTTCCAAAGTTGCCTCCTGCACTCCTCGGTGTTGCCACAACACTTTCACTAGTCTGCAGTCTTGTGTCACAATACACAGTCAGCTATCAGATATGCACTGGTCCCTCCTCGAAGGTCACATCTGTATCAACAATAATCTCTCCCCGATCCACTACATGAGCTGGATCTAGAGTATACTTCCGGAGCATGGAGACGTGGAACACCTCATGGACACCTGATACTCTGCGATAATGCCCAGCAAATGCCTTTTGTACTTACCCTCTCAGTATCTCGAAGGGCCCAATATACCTGGCGCTAAGCTTCCTCGCTTGCGGTACACCACTCCTCTCTTAGGCATCACCTTAAGAAGAAATGATCACCCACCTCCAGGCTCTAGAGAATTAGGCAGTGCGCAATAGGCGTAGCTCTTATGTCGACTCTAAGCGGAAGTGAGGAACTGCCAGGTATCACACCGACCTTCTCAGAGGTGTCTCTAATAAGATTCGAACCAGTGATGGAACTCTCTCCCACCTATGTCCAACAAATCGGGGATCAGCATGGCCTCCCATATAAGGTCTCATAGGGTGCCATATGTATACTCGCCTGATAACTGTTGTTGTAGGCGAATTCCACTAAGAGTAAGTGCTCCTCCTAACTATCCTTAAGATCTAGGATACATGCTCGCAGCATGTCCTCTAAAACCTATATTGTTCTCTCTGACTAACCATCTGTCTACAGATGAAGCGCAGTGCTCATCGTCAATTATGTCCCCATAGCCTTTTGGAAACTCTTCCAAAATTGTGTCGTAAACCTAGGGTCCCAATCCCGTCGATGAGGCCCGACCTCCATGTGTCGGAACTGATCTCTCTAATGTACAACCGGTAAAATTCCTCCAATGTGAAGGTCATCCGCACTGCTAGAAAATATGCCAACTTAGTGAGCTGGTCCACTATCACCCACACCGCATCGAGCCTCCACGGTGTCGGTGGCAAGTAGGTCACAAAGTTCATCGTGACGTGCTCCCACTTCCACTCAGCTGCCTCCAATGGCTGGAGTAACCCTATTGGCTTCTAATGCTCAGCCTTTACTTGCTAACACGTGAGACACCGTCGAATAAATCTCCAACGTGTTGCTTCATTCGCTCCAGTAATACTAGCAACGAAGATCACGGTACATCTTTGTGCCGCGGATGCCTGTAAAGCGAGTAGTAGAACTTCTTAAGGATCTCCTCTCTCAAATCGGTCAGCTTGGGAACCACAACCCGTCCCCTATATCAAAGACTATCATTTGTGTGAATGACCCAGCCTTCATCACCCATACTTGACTATACCTAGTCCCTGATGGACGATATCTTTGCGTCCTGCCCCTGGGACTCAATCTAGTGGTATCGAGATAGGTGATACCCACAGGTATTGGCGCGTGTGTGGAGTTGTCAATGGGACCCCCGAGGTTTAGGGGCGTCACACATGTGGAGGGGTTCGAGTCCCAAGAATGATAGTTTACTACATTGTATTAAAAGTGATTAGCTTTGAAAAAAAAACTACTAATTTGATTTCTTATATACTAGTCGAAGATTATTTTTATAAGTTTTAAAAATATATTTATCTCTAAATTTCTAATGGATTATAAAATGAATTCTTGTAATATTGAATAAGTTTTTAGATTGTGATTGTTTTCAAATTAATTAGTATTTGATTCTGGAAAAAATTAAAATATTTTAGAATTAGAAAACTTTCCAGCTTTATAAATATATAGAGATACCTCACGAGGGGTGACATAGTAAAAATTAGGCATGGTTCGGTTAACAAGCCATGTGGCATAAAAAATAAAGACCAACCATCGATTTTTGGTTTGTAATTTATATAAACCAAAATCTTAACCTTAATATGGTTAACCAAATATCTAGTTAATCATTTATTCGGTTAACCATATATCGATTTTTCAATTAACCATAATTAAAAAATAACTTTGCAATTTCATAATCATATATCAAAGTTCAAATTATAATAATTATTATAAATACAATAAAAATGTAAAGAAAAAAATAAATACAATCTATTCATTTGCAATCCCATGACTACTTGTGCATTTATAATACATCTATAAATAATATGCAAGAAACGCATGAGATTAGATGATTTAATCACAGCTTTTTTAATCAAGCACATGTTTTAACAACTTCAATAAAAAAATAAACTAATCGAAAGAAATCAAAGCCTACAAGCTTTGGTTTGAAGAAAAATAGTAAAAGCTTATTTTGGAGGAAAAAAGTAAAATTGACGGATAGAAGTGGGAAAATCACAGCTCACATAAGCTAAAGAAAACCTGGCCCATATATATATATATATATATATATATATATGATTGACCGAAATCCTTTAATTTTGTATTTTGTAAATCGAAACTTTTTGTATTTTATGTCCGAAGCCGAGATTTGTGTAAAACAAAGAGCCGAGAACCCGAAGGCAGTTTGATTCGGTTAACCTATTTTTAGTTCGATTTGATTTGGTTTTTCGGTCGTTATGGTTTCTTTGGTTATTTGCCCACTTATGGTAAGTATATCACTTAGAAGAGGGATTTGAAAAAGTATCTCACTTAGAAGGGTTGATAGTGGAAATATTGACTAGACGTACAAATATTTAAAATTTAATGATATTTACTTTAAATAGGTAATAAAATAAAGAATTTGACTCAGAAACAGGATATAGAATAATTATCTCGTTTGATTTAAGAAGTTAAGATAACGAATTTGATATAAATAAGGAAGTTGAATAACAATGGAATACTAAAATAGGAAATAAAAATTAAGAATTAGACACAAATAAAAATATAGATGAATTTTCTCTTTTGAAATTTAAGAAGTTAAAGATACAGAATTTGACATAAAGGAAAAGAATTAACTGCTAATTTGACATACTCCTTTAAAGTTGAATTAGATTTTTAAATAGAATTCCATTTTTTAAATCCCTAAAATATAAATTCAAATTATTGAGGAGATGATTTGGTAAGTATTTATTTACAGTGGTAGAACTTTTGCAATGGCTAAAATCAAATTAAGAAAATAATATTTTTTAACTGCTAATTTGATTGTCCACATGGCTAAAACTACTAATTTGATTTCTTCTATATTTTTAATTCCAAAGATTGTGATTGTTTTCAAATTAGTATTTGATTCTTGAAAAAAGTAAAATATTTTAGAATTAAAAACTTTTTCCAACTTATAAATATACCAGAGACGTAAAAAAAAATTGTGGGCATCCATTGGGAATCAGGTAATTAAATTTACTTTGTTTTGATTTTTATTTTGATGTGTATTTCTTTTCTTAGTTTCGGCATATTATATTATTATTTTTGGTTCCCATTCCCTCAAGGTATCATTAAAATGATTTTAGAATTATAAGTAATTTTGGTTATTGTTTTTAAAAACTATTTTTTGTTTTAAAAAATAAGGAACATGCAAAAAACAAGTTTAGTTTCCATTATTTTATTGTTCTGAAAAACAGTATTAAGAGAATATTTCTATTTTTTCAAAAACTATTCTTATGAATAGTTTTCAAAAACAAGAACCAAACAAGCACTTAGTTTTTTTTAAGCTCTTGCAAATTTTACTATAGAGATGATATATGTGAATTAAGAAAACTATATTTGTTACGTTCAATGAAAATTTACGTTTAGTTTTTCTAATTCACTTGAGATAGAACAATATTTTATTTATAATTAATTTAGTTTTATTTTAATTTTCTTCATCTAAATTTACTGATTCCCATAAAATATTATAGATAAAATACGTATCCTATAAAGTCTAAAAAGCAATATTTACGAAATTCCTATTATTTTTACTTTTAGCTTTTAGGCTTTTTGCTTTGCTATGCAAAATTTGAAATTTAAGATTTTTATTTTCAGTAAGCAGTAGATTTCTGAGTGAGTTTGTAGCTATCTTTTTGTCTAATCATATGCTTTAAAAAAGTAGAGAAAAAAAAAGAGAGAGAGAAATAGTTGTTAATCTATTTTTAAAATATTTAAAATTAACTTTGAAAAAAGTAAGTTTGCAAGTTTTATACATGGTAAAATTTTATTTTATTTTATTTAAAATAAATAAAATGATTCCAACATATGGAATCTTTTATTTTATACATAGTAAAATTTTTATTTTATTTTATTTAAGAAGAAGGTTGTTTTATATCAAATACTGATGTCATATTTTGGAGGGGTTTCTTGACATTTAGTCAGTCTTGTTGCCAGTGAAGATGGCATGACATTGGGATTAACCAATTTTGATTTTGACATGTTCAAATTTCATCAAAACAACAACACCAACGATCTGGGCGAAAGCACAAGAGGATCAACTACCTCCGGTTGCTTTGTTTAATTCTTGTGATTTATATTTTATTTCCCTCTTGTATTTGAGAAAAATGTTATCTTTTGTATTTTTTTGTTCGCCATGTTTTAATTAGATTTATCCTATGCAAGTCGGGATAGACCCTTGAAACGATAAAACTCACACATGAAAACACAAACACAGCTTGAATTGCTACGAATGCTAGACAAAATCTACGCATAAAACCTGATTACCGCTACCATGTCGACATCAATGCAAGGTTTCAATTATATTCTTCCTTTGAATTTGAGTAGTTCTTTGATTTTTTTTTTTTTCCCTAGGGTTTGAAATTATATAAGTTTTCTTCCTTCTATTTAAAAAAATTAACAATATTGAAAAATGATTTGAGTTAATGAATAATAGTTTACAAATGTTTTGAAAAAAAATTAAAATATTTACAAGAGGATTTGAATTAATGAATGTCGGATATAAACATTTGTATTAATAAAACTTCTAATTAATTGTTTTTTATGATTATAAAAAAATATAGAAAAAATATCACGAGATATGAATTAATGATTAAAAGTATATTGTTATGATTGAAAAAAAATTGAAGTAGCAGGTTGAACATTTGTTGATTAGTTTTTTTATTTCTAAAATCTCTACTTGAAGGAAGAAGAAAGTGAAAAGGAAAGAAAATATTAGGAAAATAAATAATATTTTAAGAAAAAAAACTTTCTAGCTTTTTTTTTGAAAAATAACTATTTTTATATAAATATCACTGATTATTTAAAGTATTTATTTGAGGGCTTATTTCATCCATCCATTCACAATAGGATTAAAATTTGAAATTCGATCCTTCTTTAATTTTTGGCCAGTTTTCCATAAAAATACTCTTCTTGTTTTTATTTATTTATTTATTTACAAAAACCGCCCTCTTTTAAGAGATAATGTAAATACATGAAATAGAAAAGACATTTTTGTCCAAAATGGATTATTTTTCAAAACAAAACATAGGAGATATTAAATTCACAAATTCAAGAGCATTACAGGTATATTTTAAACAAATATATATATTTTTATATTTAAAAGATGCATTCATTCATTAAATTCGTCCATTAAAAAAATGTGTTTGTCTATGCTTTCTTTTTCCTTTTAGTAGGTCTTAGTCAATATTTGATTTTTTTTAACTTAATGGGCTTAATAGTATTGAGTATTAAATTTTTTGTTTTTAAAATTATATTTCTGTAATTATTAAGTTGCTTATTTTCATATGCTTAAATCAACATCTTAAACATATTTAAAAAATAATTTTAAATTATTAATATTATATTAGCAAAATAAAATAAGTTTGAATAACAAGAAAATAATTATATCAACTTTTAAACTTTATTTTTGTTTCATTTCTCTATTTTATTTGTGAGAATTCTCTATTATCTGAGACCAATTCAAAACACAGAACTCGAAGGAAGAAAAGGAACAAAGTGCACGGGAAGAACTACACAAAAAGTTCCAGGCTATTTTATTCAATGCTTTCTCAGTAAGGAAACAAGAACAGACTCAAGAAAAGAAAACCCAGAACATAGCACTCATCTATTCTACACAAAAGAGTCTAAAAAAAAAAATCACTCTGTTATTTTCTACAACCTTCTGATGGCAGATCATGTATAAGAACTCAATCAAGCAAACTAGCAAACACCTTATCTACATTACTCTTCTCAACCAAAAAAGTCACTAACTTTCAATAAGGAAATGACTATAACAAAAGCAGTTACAAAATTAAGTCCTTCTTTCACAAATCTCACCTTGAGACTAATTTTCGAGATCACCATGAGAACAATCTGTTCATAAGTTCAGCCATCATAAACTTTTAAAAATCTCAAAGCTTCATTAAACTTGGTAGCTGGAATCACCTTCGTGAGTAGATCAGCTGGATTAACATCAGTTTTGAGATTTTCTTCACCTCATTCTTCTATCAATATGTTTTGTTCTCTCATGGTACATGCTATTTTTTGTTAGGTGAATATTTCTTTGAGGTCACAAAAAACATCCACACAGCCCTGCTCATAACCAATCTCATCAAGCATTCCCTTCAACCACAAAGCCTCTTTCATAGCCACGGTCAAAGCAATATATTCAGCTTCTGCTGAAGAAAGAACCACAACTCTTTGCAAAGAGGACTTCCAACTAATGGTGTTACCACCAATTGTGAAAACATAACCAAATATAGACCTTCTTTTATCTAAATCACCTCCAAAATCTCAATCATAGTAACCAAAAACCTTGCAACTCTTATTGCCATCAGCTTTATACATCAGTTTCAGCTTAGCAGTCCTTTTAAAATACCTGAGCAACCACTTGACAACATGTTAGTGGACTCTTCCAGGTTTGCTCATAAAACGACTCACCAAACCAATTCCATAGGCCACATCTGGTTTGGTACAAATCATAGCATACATGATGCTACCTATCACGTTTGAATATGGGACACCCTTCATGCACTCAGATTCTTCTTCATAATCACTTTTCTTGATGGAAGTTAACTTGAACTGTGCACCAATAAGAGTAGACACAGATTTTTCTTTGTACATACCAAATAAATCCACAATTTTCCCAACACTTAACCACTCTAAGAAATAGTTAAAAAGACTGCATCATTCCCATAATCCTTCTTACAGACCCAAGTTCTTTCATTCCAAACTTTGAATTGAGTTTTCCTTAACTTTAAATTTTTATATTAATTCTTGCAAGCTATAAGCATATCATCAACATAGATCAACAAAATAAATGAAAGTCTTATCTCTAATTTTAGAAGTAAACACAGCTGCCATGTTTGTATACTAAATCCTTAACTAAAATGAAAATATCAAACCTATAAATACCACATTCTAAAGAGATTGTTTCAAATAGTATAAGGATTTTCCAAAAGACATACCTTGTCTTCATCTCCTTGCAAAACATACCCTTAGCGCTCATGTATCTTAGTTTAAGCTACCATGTAGAAGGCGGTTTAACATCTAGTTGTTCCCATTAAAGATCTTGAATTGCAAAAATAAAGTGCCTTATGGAAGTATGCTTTACAACTAGTGAATAAACATCATGATGATCCAGTATAAACTTGTGATAACCCTTGGCAACTAGTGCTTGCCTTAGATCATTCTCCACCTTTAGTTTAGTTTCAATTTACAAACCCACTTTGACAATCACTCTTTTACTATTAGGTGCAGGAACAAGTATACATGTCTCATTTTGTTTAGGAATTTGGATCTCTTCTCCATGAGACCTTCCTTCAACTTATCAATCTTTATTGGCCTTGGCTTCAGCATATGTGGCTTTGGTTTCTTTCAGCTCCAGTCGGCCAATATCTAGAGCAGAAACAATAAAGTGCGCTTGTGCGAACCGGATGGGGTCTTGTTGCCTTCTTGCGCTGTACCCATATGGTTAACATATATTCACTTAATTGATTATCTTGGCGACCAAATCCTCACCAAGTTCTACTTTCTATCTCAACCGTGAGTTGTCCTTGTACCAAAATTTTGGTTATCCAGTTTAACTCTATATCAGAGCTGAATTTCATACCTCGCCTTAAATACAGATTATTAGCATTATTTAGAGCTCAATTCAAGTTAGGCTTAGATGGACTTTGTGCGATTCAACTCATGTTTCTAGTTTGTGTCAACTTTTGCTTGTACAAGTGTTCTGAGTTTCTCATTAGAGAAGTAACATCTCGACATTATGCATTTTCTTTCCTCTATCAACGGTTCATATCTTTTACACTAAAGGATAATGATGAGTTTAAAACTCATCTATGTTTTGAGTCCATTTCACATGCTATTTTTGAGTATTTTGCATCCAAATTCATGTAAAACTCATAACATTTCCTTTAAAGTTGGTTTTTTGGATTCTTGATGGAAATCAAGTGATTTAGTAAGAAAAGATGCAAAATATTTCCAAAAAGAGAGTTAACTGGATGTCTCACAGCTCGTCATTGGGAAGATGAATTTTATTTTCTGTATCATCTGGAGCATCAAATGGTTCAAATCCACTCATGGTTGCATTCTAAATTCAAAGAGCTTTCCAACGACCTCACACGCCCAAATCGAGTTAAAAGCGAAGAGTTATGACCCCTAAAGAGCTTTAAAGATCAGGAGTAGCTTTGCTATACAGTTCTCTATAGAACCAGTATGGGGAAAAGCTGCTGACTTGGGAGCAAGCATCAACAGTCAAAACTACCGATGTTTAAAGGCTAGTTAGGAGAACCCAGAATCAAGCCACAATCGGTTTTCAACTGGCGGCCAGGTCTACCCGGCACCTGGGTATAATTGAAAATGTCCTAGTAAAAGTGCGTAAATTCATCCTCCAAGCAGACTTCGTCGTCTTGGACATGGTGGAAGATGACTCAGTTCCTATCATACTTGGTAGACCCTTCTTGGCCATGGGAAAGGCGCAAATTAATGTGCAAGAAGGTGAACTTAAATTGAGAGTCAAGGAATGAGGTCACTTTCCATGTATTATAGCCCGTAAACATCGGATGATGATCCCGTGAGGAATATCAGAACTTCACCACACTTGGAATCTTGCAAGGCGGCGAAAACCTTCCGAATAAACTTGATTGATTCGAAGACACCACGGGTCGAGGGCATGGGGGCAAAATATTTCATCCACCTTGAGCAGTGTTTTTGAGCACTAGGGAGATGTGTCAGCATTCCCAGTTCTTCTAAAATCGAATATGGAGATGCAGGGCTATCTAGCTAACAACATTAAACAAAGCGCTACTTGGGAGGCAACCCAAGCTTTTTGAAATCTTTATTTCCATAGTCTAGCTTTGCGTGTTTTTAGTTTTTAGCATATTTTGTCAGTCTCTTTCCATATTTGCTTTTATTTTGATTTAATACTTGTTTTGATTTGAGAAAGCAATGGAAGCGGGGAGATAGCTCGAGAAGAACATTTCAGAAGTGCGAAGGGGTCAGAATTTCATTAAGGGGGTTTTCTCAAAACTTAGAAAATTTTTGAAAATTTGTCAATTTGACCTTCTTTGTCACATCGTTGATTGCAGAAAAAATCAAGCCTGCATCCGTCTAGCGTTGGATCTCCGTCGCGGCGTTATTATCATTTAAAACCACCCCCAGCAGCATACATAGCGTTGGCCCCAACATTGCGACATAAGTTGGCGTCACTTTCTGGAACATCGCGACTTTGGATTTATAGACTCCCTAGAACGTCGCGACGTTAGATCCCAACGTCACGACGTTGGTCTCAACGTCACAACGTTGGCTCACAAAACTTTCCCTCAGACGTCGCGATTGAGCGACTTGTCAGCGACGTTGCCTGGCTATGTGGACCCTTGGTCTTCTGCTTCCCCGAAAACCTTAAGTTTGAGCTCCCAGATCGCCGCTCCTGCGTTTCCCGGCGCCCCTCCATTTGTCCCCAGCGGCCTAGGAACCTCCCACTGACTCTGCACCCATCTCTTAGGGCCCTCGATCTCCCATTTACCTTTACTGGTTTGGTGCGGTTCTAAGATCTTACGGGTCCACGAGGCTTAGATTCCTTCCGTTGAGCCGGTTCTTTCCTTGCTCTTTGCATTTGGGTAGAGTTAGGAAGGGACCTTAGGACTGTTTAGGGATAGTGGAAACCCCTGGTAGCATCCTGCAGACCTCGGTCCCATTGTACACTAGGTGCTTGCTCAATTGCCTCAGTAGGCTTAGGTGGTTTCACGTGAGCCGTTCGTTCCGCTATCTTCCTTTGTTGGTTAGGGGCTCTGAGACCCGTCTAGTTGATCCTTGGCCACCCTCTTAGCCCACCCAGACGCACCCATGTCGAGTAAGCGCCAAAAGATGACCGCCAAGCAAGGGCGGGCTAGTGAGGAGCTCGCCCATACCTATGATCATGACAAGTTTGTCAACAAGAGTGCGGCCGAAAAGTTCGGCCTCATTTCAAAAAACCGGTCGTTCATTAAGGAAAAGGGGTTTCACCACCCCAAGGACTTATTCCGCAAAACTATTACGGATAAGGGATGGTGGGCTCTATGTCAACCCCCTCACCTCGCTATCACGAGTGTGGTACGAGAATTTTACACCGATTTTGCCTCCCATGTTTTGAAAAAGGTTTTGGTGCGCGGGGTGTTGGTAGACTTTAGCGCGAAGTCTATCAACCAATATTATAACCTCGACCTAGTTCCCTCTGCGCCCTTTGATAGGCTCCATGCGCAGCCCGACTACTCTGAAGTCATTAGGGTATTAACCAACGGTCAGGGTCAATGGAAGCTTAATAGTGATGGGCATGCGGTGCACTTCCAGGCCAAACATTTGGCCTACATCCCCAAGGTCTGGTATCACTTCATCATCCGTCTCGATACAATGGCCAGGAAATGTGTGTGTAGTGGCAATAACGTGCCCTACTTAGTATGCCATCCTCCAATACATCCTTTTGATGTAGGGGCAAGTTATAGAGAGGATGCCATCTCGATAACCGGGATGCGAAAATGAACTAGGGCACCCCTTTTTTCATTTCACAGCCTCTGAGACGACTATTTCAGTTTCTAATGGGGCTTCATGGTGGGTTTGAATAAGCCATAAGTCATATTCTACATCAAGATCCTTTACCAACAATCTCTAAGCTATTCATAAGTTAGTTGATGATGAGACACGTCTTCGGACTAGTCCCATTTCTATCCAGACCATGGTTCTTGCTACTCAGTGTGTCGGCTGCTTGCTACTCTGTTTTCCTCGCCAGCTCATCTACCTATGTTTCCAAAGGCAAAGAATAATGTCGGAGCTTGACACTAACAATAAGAAGTCTCTTCTTATCTCCAATTTCTGTAAGAACAATGGGTCATTTCGTTGAAACCTGTTGCACTCGTCAACATATTCTTTAGAACACTACTGCTTTGACCCAATCTGAATTATCAGCTATGGACTCTCATTCCAAGTCTAATTCTGCCACATCTCTCTCTATAGTAGATCTCTGAGAATGTAGTTGTCGGGGTTCATCTTCTATCTTCCATCTTCCAGGGTTTTCCAACCTTGCTCTTTCTCTGATGCTCGAGGGTACTTCTCCTGTAAGCTACTTGATTCACCTTGCTGTAATCACATGACTTCTTCTCCTAATGTTGTCTCTTCACACACTTCTACTTCTCTCCCTACCATATATGCAAATGGTTCTCCTATGCATGTCTCATCTTGGTAATGTCTACACTAGCCTTATCTTGTTTCCAATGTTTACAAATTCCCTGACTGACTCACATAATCTTCTATCTGACAGAGCGGCTACTTGGTTTCTCTAACCTTTTCTTCTACTGGTGTGGTTGTGCAGGATTCTCAGACAAGATAGATCGTTGGGACTGCCCGTAAGGTCGGAAGGTTGTTTGAGCTCATCTTTCTTCATCTACCGTCCTCTTGTCTCTCTACTTCTGCCTTCTCTAAAACGGAGCACCTCCTCTCTTGCTTTATGGCATTCTCGCCTTGGTCATGCATCTATCTATAGGGTTAAACAACTAGTTTCTAGGGTTTTGTTAGGTTCAGTTTCAAATAAGAATTTTGATTGTATGCCTTGTCAATTTGGCAAACAAAGCGCTACCATTTAATATGATGTTTCTCATGCTCTATCTCCCTTTGATCTTATTCATTCGGATGTATCGGGTCCCTTTCCCATTACTACTCAGGGTGGGTCACGTTATTTTGTTATTTTTATGGATGATTTTTCCGGATATCTTGGTTATCATTTCAAAAATCATTAAACTTCCCACCACATATCCGTGACTTTACTAAAATGATTGAAACCTGATTTTCTAAACCTATCAAAGTTTTAGATCAGATAATGCCCCGAGAATATACAGCCTATGAATTTACCTCTATTCTACATCAATTTGGTATTGTTCCTCATTCCACTTGTGCTGGCACTTCTTAGCAAAATGGCAGGGCTGAGCGCAAACTTCATCATATTCTTGATGTTGTTCGTGCAACTACTATAGCTGCTTCTCCTACTCAGTTTTGGGAAAGCCTCTTACGCCATTGCCATCAATCGATGTCCTTCTCCCATTGTTGAAATCAAACTCGCATGTTCTGTTGTTTGGTTCTTCTCCTCCTATGACTTACTTAGAGTCTTTGGATGTATGCATTTTTTGTTCAAGATCATGAAAGAATCAAACTTAGTCGTTCTCATTTGTGTTGTTTTCGTGTTCTCAACATGTGGTCTTTTAGAACACAAAATGTTTCTACCAACTACCTCATGTTTACATTTCGCCTATTCCTCTATCGATCCTCTCCACGATGAAGTCTCCCACTTCTATCGAGCAGCTCCACCCCCACCCTCCTTGGTCTCTGAGTCTCCTCATTATTTCGTGTTTCTTCTCATGCATTTGATGGGCTTCCACGGATCATCGCGTGCCATTGATATTACTTGGTATGGATCCTTTTCGGTCCTTTTGGCTCCCATGCATACGCCATTTCCATCGGGTAACTACTCTTCATTCTCACCTTCGCCTTCCATTGGCACCACTTGCTTTTGCCTCTCTCAGGGAACCTCGCACTTTTCATGAGGCTTCCTCCCCAACCCAGCAAATGAAAGAAGGAGTTGGATACCTTTGCAAGATTGGATCGTAGGATTTGGTTGATCTCCCCCTGCAGAAAAGCGCCTGTTGGATGAAATTGGTTTATAAGATCAATACTCGATCAGATGGCACTGTTGATCGCTACAAGGCTCGCCTTATTGCCAAGGGTTTTACTCAGAATGGGATTGATTATGAGGAGACCACAGCATGTGGCTAAACTTTCTTAAATCGCGACTCTTATTGTCGTTTCTATGGCTGCATAGTATGGCCACTCTTTCGGATGGATGTCAAAATTGCTTTTCTTAATGAGTGAGCTCGGAGGAAGTCATATGAAGCTTCCTCTTGGTTATTCCTCACCCAGGGTTCCCCGCGGAAGTATGTCAACTACGGCGGGCACTTTATGGTCTTAAACAAGCTCCTCGAGCATAGTTTGCAAAGTTCAGTTCTACTATCTCTCAACATGGTTTTTCAGGCAGTTCTTTTGATACAACTCTTTTTTTGAGACGGTCTGGTCATGGTATTACTATTCTCCTCTTGTATATCGATGATATGGTTATTACAGGTGATGATATGCGGGTATTCAAGATCCCCAAAGCACTTTCTTGAGTCGTCGAATTTAGTTAGAATCTAGGCCCTCTTAATTACTTTCTTAAAGTCTAGAGTTTCTTCTTCTACGAGATGGTTATTATCTTACTCCAGGCCAAATGTAGAGAGGGGGGCACCGTCTAGTTTCTGCCGGTATCGCGATAGCAAGATAGTGGACACACCTGTGGAGTATATTGTCGCCTCGATTCTCCTTTGATGGCAAACCCCTTTATCGTGCTACTCTCTACAAGCGGCTTGTTGGGAGTCTAATCTATCTCAGCATCACTCGCCACGATATTTTCTATGGGTTCAATATGATCGATCGGTTTATGGCTACCCCTAGATTACCTCATTATGCTGTTGTTCTCAGGATTCTTCGATATCTGAAAAGCACCATATTTGATGGTCTTCATTTTTCTTCCTTCATTAATTCTTCAGGCATATTCAGATGTAGATTGGGCAAGTGATCCCACTTATCATCCAATCTTACGGGATGTGTTTTCTTACAGGTGATTCTCTTATCTCTTGGAGGAGAAGCAAGAAACAAAAGTCATTGCTCATTCCGGTACTAAAGCGGGAATATAGAGCACTAGCGGCTACTCTGGTAGACTTATTTGGATTCACGTTGGTTACTCTGAGGGATCTTGGTGTTGATTGTTCCACTCTGACTAAACTTCACTATGATAATTGAGTGCTATTCAAATTGCTCATAATGATGTGTTCCATGAGCGTACCCAAACATATTGAGATTGATTGTCATTTCATTTGTCATCATACGCGAATTACCTCACACTTGATTCTGCTTCCTCTCGGGATTAGTGATATCTTCACGAACCCTTCTTCGAAATTTTGAGCTTTAACTTCCAAACTCATAATGGTTTCTCTTAAACCACCATCGACTGAGAGGATGTTAGATTCTTGTATAAGCGAGTTAATTATATGGCAAGTGAATTATTGTATATGAAATTGTATATTTTCCTTTCTTGAAGTTTGTATAGCCCTACCTATATAAGGCCTCATCTTGTACATGTAATATACGATTTATAATGGCAAAGGCTGATCTTTCTTCAATATCTTTGTCGTAGAAAATTTTATATAATGCTACATTTTAATTTGTCAAAATTAATTGGTATAATGTTGCTACTTAGATCGACTTTTAATTTGGGAAAAGATTGGTTTTATTTTCTCTTGATATTTTAAGATTAAAGTAATATATTTATTCTCCACAAAATTAAGCGATTTTCGGTGAAAGCAAAAGTAATAAGAGGAATCGCATGAAAGTAATAACTTTGTTAATATTAATTTGATCAAAATGCTTTATTGATTTTATTGAGGTAAAACAATATGATTTCCATTTATTTTCGAGAAAACGAAACTCATGGGGCCACTGAAAATTTGTTTATAATGGGGTTTGAATCATAACCTCAATTTGAAGATAAATTACTTAACTCATCATACTACAACACCCCTAAATAATAGCATAAATAATTGGCTCCGGCTTTATATATTTGATAATCACATAATAGTATAATGTTTTGAGTTCCAGTTCTATGACATATTGTCAACCACCCAGTTGATGTCTTTGTTTGATCGAATATGTTTTGATGTCCGAATCGCCCACCATCATACCAAGACTACACAACCACATATAGCAACAAGTCGGCGACAAAATTAACCACATGTAAATGAGTGATTTAAGTCCAAATGGCCAAAAACTCACCCTTCTTTACTTAAGAAAAAATTAAGCAGAAAAGAGCGAGAAGAAGAAATGAGTGGCGAGAGGATGCTTTCCCATGATCCATGTTGAATAAATTATTATAGCATTTCTTTTCAAATCCTTTTTGTAATATTTTAGTCCATAAAATCCCTATTTCCTTTCCAACATGCATTTATTTCTTTTTATTTGCGATTTTTTAATAATTTTCTAGTTTTCGATTTTTAGTAAACATGAATAAATTTATAATTCTAACAATAATGGATTAATCCTTTGTTTATGATTATTATTTCGCATGATCATTAAGAAGGTGAAAATTATATAGTTCATTCGCTGCACAAATAAATTGGATATATCGATTGGGTCTAACATATTTGATATTCTCCTTTCATTATTGACTTTAACCATCTAATATAATAAATTTAGTTTTATATCTTGCTATTGTGAAATATAAATGATATTTTATTTACTTGCTATTTCAAACTAACCCCGTTTTGATTATATATATATATTTTATTATGATTACCACTTTATGATATTCACTAATTGTTGATACGGTTGGTCTTGAAACTAGTGAATTCAAAAAATGATACTATTAAGATAAATAATTTTATGGACTTATATAATCGGTTACTCACTTACGAGGACCAGTTTCGCCATTAAAGGTTTATAGTAGGACCCTTGGTCACACACTCTCTATAAGACTTCTGGTTAGTAGCCCGTTGAATTTGGAGGGGACCAGCTCTCTCGAAAAACCCATTATTACTTGCCTGAGCTATAGGCCCACAGAGCAGAGTAAGCTGAGTGTGGTATGATGTACTTTGGTGATCTAGGGTTTTAGAAATAAAGGGAAGTGGTTTGAGGGTAGTCTCTGTCCATGAACACTCCTTTATGGTGTTCTTTGTCATAGGAGTTGGTCGATTTATCAATGGTACGCATTTGGAGGATAGTATATTTTATGCGTAAAAGGAATTGTTATGTATATTTTATATTTGTATATATTTTAATATATATTTTGACAATTAGTATCGAGTAAGGTTAATATGCATAATAAATTATTTTGTAACTTGTTTGTATATTGATGCGCCTTTGACAATTTGATCATTTGGATTGAATACATGTATATGTGTTCAGCCATTCATACGTGTTAGTATACAAGTGAATTTTTTTATTTGGACCTGAAACTTAGGGTTCTTGCATAAAAGTGCGGTGATCAAAGATCAAGTCGAAAGGTCTAAAATTTGGGAACCAATGCCTACCACTTCACAATAGATTTTTTTTTTTTTTTAAGTCTTTGATTCTTATGCGAAGGTTAGAACGTGGCTTGCCAAATAGAAATAAATAAATCAATGGCTATTATTTTAAATAAATCAATAACAATGTGATCTTTACCTTTTCCATACGCTAGAATGAGTAATGAGAAAGGAGTTTTCTTTTTTATTATTATTTTATATCATTTGATTTTGAAGATTTTAGTATTTACAAGTCTATTTGGAGACACAACTACATGACATTATGAAACCATATATATATATATATATATATATATATATATATATATATATATATATATATATATATATTTGAAACCTATAATCTTCTGATCACATTTAGATAATATTTAGATATTCGAGATAAGATTTTATTTAGATAATCAGGGATTTCTCAATATTCTAAATATCTTTCCATGATATTCTTCTTATCTAAATATTCTAAATATATATACATATATATATATTTTCTTTCAAAGTTTTATATCTTTTAAGATTATCCTCAATTTTCATTTCTTTTTTATTAAGTTTTTTTACCCAATGGAAGGAGCTTAATAAATTCCTAATCGATATTGCATGATTGAGATTGTGATCTTAGTATGAAATAAATATTTCATGAGCCCTGATTTTGATATGAAACACAAAAATTTGGTGAGTCTCATTATAAATAAAAAAATAAAATTGATATTTATTATTTATTATAAATAAATAAATTCCTAATCTTATTTATTTCCTTATTATTCAATTTCAAATTTCTTGAATTAAATATCTACGTTTGGAATTGAATTGTGTTAGCTTTCCCTAAAGAGGCTTTATGCCTAGTTGGTACAGTAGTGTGGGATTTTAGGTACTCACTTCTTGTGAGACTTATGTTGCCTATGTTAAATTATTACCAATGTAATGTGTATTGGCATAGTAGATATTTTTTTACCAATTTCAAGAAATTGTCAATAGGTTATTTTCTCCCACTTAATGTCGAGATACATATGGATAACTAGGCTACCACATCAATGGTTTCATTATTTTATATGATGCACGGAATGGCAATGGAAGTGGAATGCCATGAATTACGAGTTCAAGTTATCCTATCGAGTAAATTAGTTTAATGCATTTTGATTCACGGTTATTTGGTTAGTAACCCTTAGTCATGAAAGGGTATCTTTCATTTTCCAAAGGCTACTCGCGATATAGATTTTATTTTAATATTATTTGAAGTGTTGAATAATAATTTATTATTTTATACATTTTAAATATATTTGTCTTTGCTATTTTAATAGCTAGTAACCTACAGAATGTTACGCAATGGCGCCAGTGAAGTGAATGGGAATAATTATCAAAGTGGAAGAAGACTTTAGTTATGAATATGACATTTATGAAATTGGATTTGGCTTTGGAGATGGATCCATCAAAAACTGACTAATGAGTGCAGTGCAACTATTAAGAAACTTTATGAGGATTGAAAGTACTCTAACAAGTGTTGTATGATGACGATGATGGGAATTTCATGGATGAAGTTATATGCTAGCATTCCTAGATTGGATACAACAAAAGGGACTCTTAGGAGATATGAAAGAAGTTTATCAAATTTGACATGAATGAGAAGCATCATTATTTGGACCTTTTGAATAATACTAAGTATGATGGCGTTAAAGGAGTAAGGGACCATATTATGTTACTTTCTTCCTATTATAATAAGTTGAAGGGCATTAAGAAGGACATTGGATAGAAGTTCTTAACCTATACTATAATGAAGAGTCTTCACGTCTCAGATTTGATTACATAAGGTCTAGTTTGAGATACCCGAGAAGAAGGTTGTGGCTTAGAGGAATTGGCGCTATTCTTGTAAAGGAGGAGGATGACATTAAGCTAAAATAGGTCGAGATCCTGTTGCTATGGTATCACATCGGGTAGACAAGTCTAAGAATTTCCCAAGAAGAAGGGACAAGGATTCGACATAATTGGAAGAAATTTTATGGGATGAAGTCTAAAGGGCCTAGGTTGGCTCATCACCTGCGAGAGGGGAGAGAGAGAGAGAGAAGGAAGGGTACTTTAATGGAAGGTGTAGCTCTTTCTTGAAGAAAGGTTTATCCTGAGAAGATAGACTGGCCAAATTAAAGGAAAGCCAAGAGAAAAAGGTAATATTTTAATGATTGAGACCAATATTATTGATGTTCTTATGTGATACTTAATTGGTTAGATATAGGAGCAACAATTCATGTTACTAATTCATTGCAGGGGATGATAAGTCAAAGGGGGCTAACCAACCTTGAGCAACATGTGTATATGGGAGATAGCTCAAGAGCAAAGGTGGATATTATGGGAATAATCAAGTTAAAGCTTACCACTAGATATGTTTGAAGTTACAAGAAGTTTTCTATGTACCTTCAATAAGAAGAAACTTGTTACCTATTTATCTTTTTGATAGTGAGGCTATATTGATTTTTTGTTTGGAAATACTTAGTGGAAATGTATAAGGATGGTAAAGTTGTTGGTTACGGAACTTTATGCGGCAATTTATATAGACTTGATTCATTTAGTAATGGTCTCAATTATTAACCCAATTCTATTATTTGTGTCTAAAGCGTCAAGAGTTAATGATAATTCCTCAATCTTATGACAAGTGTTTGGGACATATTTCTAAGCACATAATGGAAAGGTTAGTGAAGGATACGATACTTCTAATCTTGACTTCCACGACTTGTTGACTTGTAGAGATATTGAAAGGAAGCTAACTTATAAAGTACGAAAATATAAGATAGCAAGGTGTGGAGATTTTTTGGAGCTAATCCACACTGATATATGTTGACTTTTCACACCGACTGCTTTGGGTGGTTTTAGGTATTTTATTATCTTCACTGATGATTTCTTTCATTATGGACATGTTGAGCTTATCCGTGAGAAGTCAGATTCTTTGGTTGCCTTTAAGGAGTTTAAGGTAAAGATGAAGCTTCAAAAACGAGGAAGGTAAAGTTGTAGATGCGACATAAGGTGGTGAGTTTATAGTAGAGAGATGGTTGGAAGGAACTCGGGGCCATTCGCAATTTATTTACGTGAGTGTGGCATTGATGCACAATACATAATGCCTAGTACTCCTTAATAGAATGCCATAGCTGAGAGGAGAAATCGCACTTCGTTGGATATGGTGCGTTCTATGTTGGCAAAATCTAGCTTGCCAGATTACTTGTGGAGAGAGGCCTTGAGGATGGCAGCTTATATTTTGAATCAAGTCCCTAGTAAATCTATTCCTAAGACTCCTTTTGGTGTACACTAAAGATCATGTTGACATATCGTGCACCAGCTCCTTGATGTAGTTGGTTATAGTGATGCAAGTTTTCAAGGTTGTGTGGATGATAAGAAATCTATCGCTGGATATATATTTGTCATGGCAGGAGGAGCTGTGTCTTGGTGGAGTGCCAAGCAATCTGTGACAGTATCCTCTACTATGGAGGCAGAATATGTGGCGTGTTATGAGGCAATTCGTCATGCGGTTGGCTTGAGTACATTCTTGATTTGAGGTTGTTTACTCCATTGAGAAGCTATTATGATGTATTGTGACAATCTTTGCCCAGCCGGTGTCTTTCCCAATAATTTGAAAGGTTCACGAGTGCAAGGTACATTGATGTAAAGTAGTATGAGTAAAGGAAAGTTGAAGAGGGCCTCGTGCGGTTGTTCACACGCCCGGCTTACAGTAACATGGTGGCGAGATCCAGCGACGAGGCCTTATCAATAGGCATATTTGAGGAGCATGTTCCACATGAGATTGTTAGACGATTGAAGTTGTTATTGAGTCAATGAGTTTATTATGTATTATGCAGTAATATCCATGTTATGTATTATTTATTTCTTTGAGTATTTTTGATACATTGATGGATCTTGATCAGTATTTATTTATGAGATGATTTATTACAAATATTATTGCTCCTTATATTCACAAGCTTGTTTAAGACTTTTAGTCTTTATATATGTGTATGTTGATCCACATGTGTTATGATGAATCCCTAGTACCTAGTTTTGGTATATTGTTGTATCTTGTCGATACACAATATGCTTAGATGAAATGGTATTGTGTGTTGGGGGATTGGACGTGGTTTGGTAACTCTCTACTACCTGGACTGAGTTTATGGCATGCAAGTACTCGGTTGAAATGGTATCATGTTTGGGAGATTTACTGAGAGAATCTCTACTACCTAGTCTAGTATGTTGTTGTACCCCTATGTAAGCAATGTATATTTAGATGAAATGGTATTTTGGTTTGGGAGATTCTGCAGTTAGCGATTTTTGTATGATATTTATATGTATTGATGATTATGCAGTCCAAGTGGGAGAATGTTAGATAAATAATTTTATGGACTTAGCATAATCAGTTACTCACTTACAAGGCCAATTTTATGCCATTAATGGGAATGGCTTGTTTACTACTTTATAGTACGTCCTTGGTCTCACACTCTCTACAAGACTCTGGTTGGCCCATCGGACTAGAGGACCAACTCTCTCGAAAAACCTATTATGACTTGTGACTATAAAGGCCTAGAGCAAGTAAACGGAGTGGTACATGTTGTATTTTGGTGATCTAGGGTTTTTCGGAAATAAGAGTGGTTTGGCTTGTTAGTGTATCCATAGGCACTACTTTTAAGGTGTTCTTTGTCTCACAAGGATTCGGATATGATTTATCAATGGTTGTGTTTGGAGTTAATATATTTTTATGCGTAAAAGGAATTATTATGTATATTTTCTATCCGTATATATTTTAATATATATTTTCAGCATCATATTCACAAATTGTTAGTTAGTTATCATCTTTATCTTATCTTTATTACCAAAAACTTGATTTTAGGTCATAGTGAAAACAAATCTCGAGTCGGCCTTCGGATCACTCATGTGACTAGATAATTTTCTTATTATAATTATTAAAATTTTAATATATAGATTAATTGAGCTGAATGTGAATTAAGGATGAAAGATGTAAATTAAAATATTATTTTTTTGTGCAGGAAGGTTGGTTGCTTTCACTTACCAAAATGTGTAATGTCCATTATCATTGACCATGAGAATTAAGTTGAAGAAAAAGTTGAGGTCGAAATTAATGAGATGAGAACGACTTTTTGCATGAAAATAGTCAGGATTCTGTTGAACTGATTTTCGGTGAAAGCTTAAAACTAATAAAAGGGATGCATGAAAATGCTTTGTTATTAATTTGATCAAAGAACATGATTTTCATTTATTTTCAGTACATGAATGAAGGGGTATCAATTGATTTCTTTTCCATGGTGCTTCTGATAAATTATTATAGCATTTTTTTTTCTAATATTTTCAAGTTCATAAAATCCCCATTTTAATGAAATTTTTGCTGCCATTTCCTTTCCACCATGCGTTTATTTTTTCCCTGATTTTTAATAATTTTTATAATTCTAAAAATAATGGAATCCATCTTAATTGTCTATGGTTCTTATTCTATGATCATTATGAAGGAGAAAATTATAGGGCTCATTCATGATTCATGCAGAAATAAACTGGATATATTGGCGGGCCTAACATATTTGATATTCTCCCTTTTGATTATCACGGCTTTAACTTTCTACTAATAATGGATTTCTATCTTTATATTGTGAAATATACATGATATTTTATTTACACTAGTTAAGTAGTTATTTCAAACTAACCTTGTTTCTTTATTTTTTTTTTTCTTTTTGTTATTGTGAAGTTACCACTCTATGATATTCATTAATTTGGTGTTAATTAATTATAATCCCTATCTTATTTTTATTACCAAAAACATGATTTTAGGTCATAGTGAAAACAAATCTCAGCGGATCTACACTCAAGGAATCTTTAGGGAAGCAGAATGAAAATAGTCTTGAAATTGAGCAAGCATTTTCACTTTTGTTATGGACAGACCAACCAAAATATTGCTGAATTAACAGACAACTATATATTTATATATATATATATATATATATATACTATATATATATATATATATATATATATATATATATTCTAGTAATTAAACTATATAAACTCCTCCTTTTGTTATGTATTGATTATTTCAGTTAGAGGTTTCATGTTGTTCACACTTGTGGTGATGTGAAAAAGAATAAATAATGACAAACTGAAAGAAGCATATATACGATTTTACCTGAGAGGACAACCGCTGCAAACTTGTGAGGTTCCCAATATCTGCCGGGAGTTGTCCAGTAAGAGAATTATCACGCAGATAGATATCCCGAAGTGGTAAAGTGAAAGAGATGAGGAGGAATGGGTCCACTTAAGAAGTTATTCCTTCCCTTATATAGTAAAACCAGATTACTGAGATTAGCAAACCCAACTCCCGGGATTTCACCTTGCTCTATATTGTTGTCTGAGATGGAAGCTCCTCCAAGCTTCTGATGTAGAAAAATGGGGTGCCAACATGCTGGATTCCACCCTGGGCTGTGGCGACAGGTGGAGTAAAAGGGCATCTAAATAGAACCAGTTAGCCACAACCCTTGAAGTTGAATTTGGGAATCATTGCATTCAACTTCAACCCATCCATAACAATCTGAACTTGAATTCCATGACTGCAACAGTTGAGAGACGTCAGAACTGTTAGATATTGAAGGAGTAGTAATACTTAAAGAATAGAGGACTTAAACTGGAGAAGAGCCTGCTTTTGGTATTCTGGACAAGACTGACAAGCTGTAGGTGAGAGGAAGAAGAAGCTACGCAAGGCAACCACCAAGCATGCCTTGATCTCCATCGCCATAGCTTATCAGTTAGTTTCTCGCTTTCCTAATTTGCCGCTGAATTCTTTGAGGGTGGGTGACTGACTATGAGCATGAATCATGATGTGGAATTGAGAGAAAGACTTAATAGATGACTTTCCAGTTGACTTGGTCTATTGCTAAATCAGGCTGAAGAAAAAGTTTGACATAAATTAATGGGAGATGACAAAGACTTTTGCATATGCAACCATGTGATAACCTAGCCTTTAATTTCTCCTTTTATGGATATATATATATATAACGACTTCTGAGGTGACTACCCTCACCGAAAATGTTTGGCCCTTTAAGTCATGTTGTAAGTGGTCAATTATTAAATCTTAATTTAGTAAAAGCATGAATTTTAATCACCGCTATCCATCTTTCTACTTTTGATGTTATGTTCATGTTGGAAAACCTCTTCGATCATTTCCAATCCATATTTGTATGATATTATCCACTTTACACTTAAACTTGTATAGTTTTATTTTTAGGTTTCTAAGCTTTCCCTCGAACCAATTTGAGACTTTGGACACACATACAACAATCCACCCTCGAGACAAAATCTTGTTGAGCCTCCACATAAAAGTAGGATTTTTTCTTGTATTCTACGTCGAGGACCCAGTACATCATTTTGTTCGGCATCCGCTCCTTGCACCAATTGTTGGGAAACCTCATATACTCTTCCCTATCCGCATTGGTGTGATAATGTCAGTTTAGGCTTAAGTCCTTTATGGTGTGGCGTCATGTTCGCTCAAATAAAGGAAGAACCCAAGATGAATATGGAAGAAAGATCGCTCCTAAAGCGGTGTGATCTTATATCGATAGACCAATCAAGTGAATCACACGGATAGGAGTGTTTACTTTCTTTTTTTTATTTCTTTTGCCCTTGACCTCTTCTTAGCTTACCCTTCTCGGGAACCCTAGGAGCCCCATTTCCGTAGCTGCTTGATACCAAGGAGTTTCTGTTGTTGCATCTGAGTTGATTGAAATTCCTACTCCTACATTGTCTTGAGTTTCTATTGTTGCATCACGAAAGTTGATTCTATTTTGCTAAGGATAGGATCATCGACTTGTGTATGTTAGCGGTCATTGACCAAGGGGCTTGTGAAAATCGTTTCAGGAGAGCCATTTTCAAGTAGAAGTAAGGCGTTGCCTCAATATTATCCATCATTACTTCTTTTGAAAGCGAAAGCCAACAGCATCAATAACTCTTTCTTAGGAACTTCACAAGGACTTTAGGTGCACACCACCAATCTTATTTCTATGAAAATTTAAGATATATGCAGCATATCGTTTCTTATTATATTATTAAAATTTGTTCGTCAAATTAATTGAATTGTGTGAAAAGGGAGAAATATGCATTATCTAAATATATTTTTTGTTTTTTTTTTAATGAGAAGCTTTATTAATTCTTTGAAGGACGAAGAAAAAGTTTGGTGGAAATTAAAGAGACTGATGACAAAAGGATATTTGCATGTGATTAGGCATATTGACTTTGACTTCACTTGTAATATTGAAAGTCATTTCTAAAATATAATTAATTCAGGTTTTGAAATATAAATGCAATCCTAATCGATTCGTAAAAGGGACTTTGATCGTGTAGACAAATGGTGTGTAATATTTTGTAAAACATGGAACAAAATTTGTATTTATTTGAAAAAAATTATGCAATTAAAATAATTAAATTTGGAATTGCAGGATGAAAGATCTGACATAAAAATAATTTCCTTCAACATGAAAATGGGGTTTGATGACTTTAGCGATTCTTTTAGCAAGGCTTTAGACTCATGGTGGGGTTGGAGGAAAATAAATTACTCTACAACGATACAACAGAATTTATCTGGGGCTTCACGTAGTCATCATTCCACTTTCGTGGCCCAGTACGCCTCACGCTTTTAAATGCATCTACTAAATTGAGAGTAGGTTCTACGTTATATAGTACTGGGGAAGTTTCTCCTTATCCACCGCGGATGCTAAACACCCTACGTAGACACAACGCCCTTGCCAAGGTCCTGGCTGGGATTGCTAAGCCAAACTTAAAAACACCCCCACACGGCCAAATCGAAATGCACTCCCCACATCAAGGTGTCGTGGGATCGACTTGATACCACCATGTCACGCCCTCGAAACCCGTTCAAGGGCATGACTGCCATTTCACATCTAAAGACCAAGACTAGAATCATAAACGAAACAAACCTCTTTCAGAACCTGACGGAAATTTAATACCAAACACACGTTCAAAAGTTAACGCACAACTTTATAAAATCATCAATTCTTACATCCAAAATTCCATACTACCAAAATTTAACTCTACATTCATGTACGCATCTAACATAAAAGTTCAAGATAATTATCTATACACTTTCAAAACCACACTAAAAACTAAAAATCTAAATGAACATAAACTCATTAACTATACAAAGTCCATACTGGGTTCCAAAATCAAAAATCCCCTTAACCTAGCCATCATTCCTCGCAACTACATGTGTGACCCTAAAACCCGTAACTGGCCGACAACCCGCCAACCCACGTAATATTTGTGAACGTCGGCGAACCCAACACTAATTGACAGAAATCGGGCGCAGTCTCCTTGCATGCGAGCTTCACCCAGCATACAACCCGGTCCTTAAAATTCACAATGACCTCACAGGTCCAAATGCGTAGTAAAATAACCCGCCACTGTACTCGCGATCAATACTCATAAATATATCCAACCAACTATCTCATCGAGTTCAAGAAGTAATAAATTACTCTAATTCAAAACATATATTAAAATTACAACATTCTAATACATGTCATATAAGATAACATCAAAGCCACAAGCTCGCTTCATAGCGGTCCTTCGACGCGGGTCACCTTCAGACTCGACCAGACCCGAAGGCTGTCCCACGATCGGGTGAGCAAAGCACAAGAGGATAATCTCCCTACAAGGGCTACCCCCACCTAAGTGCACATGCAATGGTCGCAGATAATCAAACACACATCCAAGGCAACATACACATGTGTCTACCCTGAATGTCTACATGCTACGAATGAGACTGACCACCACGCCCATGTACCGAGCCCGCCTACCCATCACTCAATATGTCTTTGAGTAATATATCCCGAGTCACTCAATCTAATTTGCCTCACATGCATACCCAACCATGACAACCTGTCACTCCAGATACCAATGACCCAAGTATCGAGCCCTGATCGGCTCCATTACCCAATGCAAGTGTCAATGGGCAACAAATCCTAAGTCATCCTCGAGTCTTGCATCACACAACCTCGAAGTCGTGATAAACATGACCGTGTGTCTTCTGGACAACATAACTTTTCGGGTGATACCGCAGGGTCTCTTACACTCCATACGCCTCGAGTTCACTAACTCCTCAAACATGCATTCCTCCCGCCAAGAATGAAATCATTTCCAAACAAAGTATGCATTTGTTTTTAACCGTGGACAACCCTTCGATATAAATAAGGGACAAGATCTCGATAATCTATTTCTGTGGACAATCCTCCGATGTATATCAATCGCGCATCTCGACGATTGATATTATATGGACAACCCTCCATGTATATCATCAGCTCCACTCCGAATGATTGATATTTTATATGGACAACCCTCTCGATGTTGTAATGGACACACTCCGATAAATAATACGCTGGTCAACCCTCCAAACAATTCTTCAAGAAACCACCCCATGCACTCACTCCTATTAAAATTTAGGGTGTCCCAATGCATAAGTGAATGCAATGAGCCATTTCATTTCCTTAACCCGTGCGACTCATTCCTCCTTGGGATATTGTCCTATTAATTAAGCCCATCAATCAACACTCCCACGCTAGCCAGCTGATCTACAACCGTGTACCACAACACACCATCAAACACCTAACACAAGGTCGATCTCAACTACACTCTCACACCTTAATTTCTAGGTTACCCTAGTGCATATGGAATGCATGATGCCAATTCCAACACATTCATGCTAATATATTCACATGCATATATATTAACATAATTAAATCACATAAAACATGTTATGGAAATTCACAATCAATTACACCAAAATTAGCCTACTGGCCAATTAATTAAACATGAGCAATCCATTTTGAATCACTCAACCATACAATATTTCTAGTAATAACACACATAAATGGCCCAAATCTCGACCCATATAAACAGTAAGGCACCTGTTGTCCTTCACTCTGCTCATCACCGAATATCGTGGATACCAAAACACCACAAACTAAGACATCAGTCCTGTGAGCAAAACCAAACTCAACACAACTGGACTCGGCCAAAATAGTCCCGGTGGCCTCCTTTTCATGATCTGCCTAAAAACAGCCCCAAAATTCACCAACTGTTAGGAAAATGGGCCCCGAATTAAGCCCGATCAGTCCAAAACAACTCAAAATTTATAAAAATTCATATACTTACCCAAAAATTTGAGAATTGAAATTTACTACTTCACGGCCTCTTAAGCCAATCCTAAGTCATTACATTACTCTTGTGCTAAATAACATGCGAGGGAAAATTCCCTACCTCATGGAGTTTGACGAAACTCCAAGATTTTGGAGTCCACGCGTAGCTCTCATTGCATAGATCAACTTTGCCTTCAGTCCCGACGAAAACCTGCGGTTCGATTTTCGTAGATCTGAAAAAGAAGCGAAGAAAGTATTAAAAATTAAAAATTCTCTCTCCACGCTCTCTCTCCACCCTCTAAGCTCTCCGTCCGTCTGACCTCCCTTTTATCCTTTTTTTTTTAAATTTTATATTATTATTATTATTATTATTATTATTATTTGGATACATAACTTATATTACCCCATTCGGGTCTGTTTCTCTCTCGACAAATTTTATTTATTTTCAATTCAATTCTTTTAAATGAACTTTAACTCACGCCATTTTTTAACTTCCGAGATTTTCGTAAAAATCTCGTCCTTGAAGTCACTGACGATTTATCACCTTAAAAATTGCAGAAAATATCGAATGCTTGTAATTTGACGAAACTTTTTATGGGTCACTAGGATTTCGCGATCTAATTTAACCCGCCGCATCCGTTTATCATCCAAGATCTAGAGAATTCCTGCTTTCAACCGAAATTACCGCTTTACTTTTTCGTAGTAAATTTAATTTTTCTCGGGTTTTACAAAAGGTACCTGAAAAGATATCAACGAATGGGAGTGAGCTTTAAGCTCAATAAGAAATACTAATGCAATTTCATGGATCAAAAGTTTCAATCATATAACAAATAGAAGATAATTTTCTTCCATAAAACCTTATTAAATATGGTAGAACATTAAAAAAATTTCCACCAAAACATTCTCAAATCGATTTTCATATAAAAAATGATTCAAACATTTTCATATCAAATTCAAATAGAACATTTTCATATCAAAGTCAAAAATCAAAGCTAATCCCTGACCCCAATATGGGGGCCTATTCCGTTTGGCCCCATAGGGAGGTGTTTGTCCATTTAGCCCTGCAATCCCATGAGACACAACTAGGACATTGGTGGTTCGTCTCGAGGGTAGGAGCCACATCCCAGCATTAGATGGGAGAAACCGTCACTATATATAAGTATGAGCACTTTCCAAAGATGTCCTAACTACTTCCGTCCGTCAATGTGCATGAGAGGATGCTTATAACATCTTCATGGGCAAATAACAATTGGTAGTTCCAACTTCAAAAGAATTCGAAGAAGAGAGGAAGAAGTCAACGCTTCTTCCATGAAGAATTGAAAGAGTCCTATTTACCGAACCCACAACGCATATTACTAAGGATAACAAGGGTAGGGATTTAGGGAGATTATCGACGATGCCCCCGATTCGGTCCCCACTGCCGAGACCGCCACCCAAGGGCTGCGCTCCTAATCTACCCTAACTAGTCTTGAGACTACCACACCATAGGTTGTTCTGGAAGATGTTCGCACCAAGGGCGCATATACTTTAAGCATCAAGTGGGTCTACCCTTCTTCAGAGGGTCATTTGGCAACAAGTGGAAGAGCCGTTGTTCCTTAATGAGGAAGACCAACTGCTAGAGTTTCTACTTCGGGATTATAAGGAGACAGTGAAAAGTTCTATCACGAATTCTTTGTATGAGCTCAGCTGGTACACTGTGTGTTCGACCTAATTATTTCAAAACATTAGGGATGACGACAATGCAGATTCTAAGGGTCTCACTGAAGGACTTCCTGGAACTAGTCCTTACCCTGTACTCGGCATCAGCACCATAAAGGATGTGAAGTTCCTAACCAGTTCTAAACTGCTAAAGTGGGACACTCAAGCTTCCTAACCTAGCAAAGTATCCTTCGCCCTTAGCTTTGATCTCAACAAAAATGGGGAGTAAAAGAATGAGAAAATGAAGAAAATAGATAATTGAGTTGTACTATGGTGGTACATGAAATAAAGGGCTAGAAGTATCTTCATCACAAGTATCAAGTGTCTCTTACCTCCTTCTACGTGATTTCTTGTTTCCCCATTCTTGAATAAAGCAGCTACGAAAAAAGTTAAAGCGGAGATCAAGGTCTGATTGTCAATATCTTCATCTCGTTCTATAAGAAGATGGCTACTTTGAAGATAAAGTTTGATGAAGATTTGATGGTTTAAACATCATGTCCATTGAAGAACTTGGAAGAAGTCCTAACTTAGGCCATTCCACAATGCAGGGACATGCTAGAGTCGAAGTGTCCAGACTAAGGTCAGAACTGACATGGGATGCAAATTAGTTTTAAAGCCTTAGAGGCTAACGTACTTGGAGGAGCAAGTAACCAATGGGCCAAGGATCATTTTTGGTAAGTGGATAAAGATCAAACTTTAAGATCTCGATCATCTGTTAAGGAACTGCACTAGGAAACAAATCAAGTTTCTATTCTGAAGAGGATACTTGAGTAGCAAGTTTCCTTGTTCCGCTGTGATAGCTCTTAAAGGCAATTACATAAAATAGAATGTAAAGTTTGAGTCATATTAGGATAACATCCACTTTATCAAAACTCTAAGACCGAATTACAAAGGCTGGTAAATCAAGTCTGGTAGTTACTCATCACGCATTTTAGAGCAAAACCAAGAAGAAAAATAAGTTCGCATTACGTCGAAGGAGCGGCGCAAATATTTGATTAAGGTACAAGACGCTAGTAAATCCTTTCACCTTGTTGAAAGATGATGGCTTAGATTCTTCATCTAATCTATGTAATATGGGTATGGGTGAGCGATGTTGTCGAGGAGAATTAAGTTAAAAGGTCGTGGGGCATAGAGAGAGTCTCGTACCACACGTACTAATTGTTACCAATTAGATTAGTGGAAATTCTTGCATATGAGCACATCTCCACGAACGTAGGCAGTTGTCGAACTGCATAAACATATTGTGTGCACTTTATTTTATCGTATATATTTTATATATGCCTTGCACGCACACAATCCCAAAGGATAGTCCGGACTTCTCGCCCAAAGTCCGAACTTCCATACCCTAGGAGTTGATCAGGGTAAAAACGCACACTTATATATGTCATCCTCTATTATGTTTATAGAGTGGAGATTTGGGAGAGAGTTTGGTGACAACCTATAAGGTTTTTCGACTTGTAAAGTAACACTATCATCATGTGACAATTTCTTCCTCAACATCGATCTAGAAATTTTATAAATTGATAGAGTAGTGAACCTTCTTCAATTATACTCTGAGAAAGGACACATAACATGTATATTAATAAATTATTTCATAGAAAGGTAAGTAAATAAATATGTAATACCCCAAATGACATGCATGAGAGCTTATCAATCAAATGAAACCATATAGAAAATGCACTCACATTTCATTGAGAAAGTTGCTTGCTATAATACAACTGTTAAAATAAAGCAAAATGATAGACAACAAGAAAAAAAGATGAAAATAAGAAACACCCGTACTTACGTGGAAACCTTAAATATAAAATCACTAAGCAGAGAAGGAGAAATCCATTATTAAGAAAAATAAGGTACAAGATTGGAGTATGATGATTATTAATTTATAAAGGCCCGAAACCCTAAAATACATAACATATTTCAGATAAATTCTAACAAAGGCACCCTAATAAGATTAAAAATGGGTTATGGGTCTTTCATTGTAAAACCCTAAAAAGTTTGGCGACAGACGTGAAGAGGAAACTTTTTAGGTCAAATCGAATAGAATTCCTGCCACTCAACTCTAACAATCATACCGATCTACCTACTTCTCACACAAATACTTACTTAAATTCAAATGTCTTCGCCTTCCATGAAATTCACACGATTAGTGAAGACTCGCTGATCGAACATTTTGATCGATTTAATGTCAAGCCGCCTTGATCGATTGACTATGGGTGAGGATGCTAGTTGTTCGAAAAGAGGTGGTAAGGTAAAATACAATGTACCAAAATGATTCCGATTGCTAAAAACTCATCAGCACCCAACTTACACACTTGTTGGTGGTATGTGGGAATCCATTATTTGAACTCTTTTAAGAAATTTAAAATCATATACTAAAAAGCTACTAAAACTAAAAGCATTAAAACTTTTATATTAGTTTAATTTTAAATTTATTACTCTAATTTTTTAGATGGGACAATTATTTTATATTTAATGGTCAATTTCATCAGCGAAAAGCCATAAAATTATTCTCATGTGAATAAACTAATTTTGAATTAAATTATTTAATCATTAACTTAAAAATTATTATTCAAGCTTTTTTAAGTAGATATGAAATACCATAAATAAGGTAATCAAGCAGAGAACCATCGAACATGAAAAGCTTAACGCTACAAGCCCGTTAGAAAGTAGAAGAGGAGGATGGGTGAGAATCGACTCAGTGGAGCGAGCATTACTTTATTATTTACAAATCAATTTCTAAGGCTCACTCCATGTATACCAAGATTTAGGCTTAAGAAAATATTTCTAATGCCGCAATACCAAATTTCACCCATTTTACTTTCGTTATTATGGGTTGTGTTAGATTTCCATAAAATTTGAGAAAATAGGAAGTAAAAACAAAATTAAGGCTATGTTTGGTTCTTAAAAGTAGAGGAAAATGTAAAAGAAAATAAAATAAAGGAAGAAAATAAAGTAAAATAAAAATGGTTAAATATGATGTAATATTTTTGGTTTTTTTACTATTTGAAACTCATTTAATTTATTTTAACTTTTTTTAACAAATTATTTTAACTAATTGATACAAAGATAGTATAATTTAAGAATATGGTAGTTTAATTGATTTTATTTATATTAGAGATGGTGAATTTAAAAGGAAAATACATTCAAGGTAGGAACTCAATTAAACTTGAGATCAAGTTTATACCGAATATAAACGTTATACATTGTACCTAATGACACACATGCGCTTTAGCCTATCAACAAAATGAAACCACGCATATAGATTTTTGATATACATTATTTCACTCAGAAAGTTGCTTGCTAATACTTATACTTAATCGTCTTACCCATCGCCATGTTGTATTTGGTACCAAGTAATGTCGTAACAAGACAAAGACGTAAACAGTAAAATGGGAGGAGAAAGATCGAAATGAAGATCACTGACAAAGAAGTTCGAGACCGATGAAAATCCTTGTAAAACGAGCAGAGTTTGAGAAAAACAACCTCAACCGACAAGGTGTGTGAAATACCGTCCTGAATTTGATTCCCTAGGATACAATGTACTCTTCGTGAGTTTAGGACTTAACTCGGGGCAAGAACAAAGATAGATGAAGATAGATATTCCAAGCTGCAAGAAAAGGCAGGGAAAAACCGTATTTTGGTAACATCGTGACTCGTCAGATGAGGCAATAATTGGTTTGAATTAATCTACAGAATTAATTTGAAACGCAGTGAATTAATGCAAACTTAATCAGAAGAATTAGAATTCAAAATAAACTTGTGAATTTACTACGATTTTATGACTCCTCTACGATTTCGTAGCGTACGAGGGCTCCCCTCTTCTCAAGTCATGTACAAGCCTATAATAAGGTTTTAGTAGTATATAAACCCAATAAAGACTCGTCTTTTCCATGTGGGACAAATTTTGAAAAAACTATTGTTTACTAACAATCCCACATTTTTGAAAAAGATGATTGTATGCAACAAAAATTTGTATTTAAAAACACTTTGTATTTCAACAACTAGGCTTGGACGTGTTTCATCCTCAGGTACCACTAGCACCGAAAATATTTACTCGATGGGGTGAGCAATGCCCAAGAGAGAAATTCTCCTATAAAGGCTACTTCCCCACCTAAGTCAAGACATGCAATGGCACGCTTGACATCGTACCGCATTCCATACGTAAAATGCAATCCCATATGGAATATTTCATGTCATGAATGGACGAGACTCATCGTGGCCCATAACTGCAGTCCTCGATCGAATTTCACACATGCAAATGCCAAGTGTGAAAACCTATCAGTGTTTCACCTAATGACTCTTTATTCAAACAAAATCTTTTGTTTTGAAAACTTATGACCCATCGAAAATCCTCCAATGTTCATTTGATTTCATCAAATCGGTTTACGATTTGTGGACCAATTTCGATTTTGAAATATAATCAAGAGATCATGACTTTCAACATTTGCACTTACATCAGACTATAGTTTGAACATGGCCATCAACTCACTGAAGATCCCATCTTATCTGGACTCACATACGTATTATTATCTGATAACATCATGAGATTCACTGATGTTATCCCATTCAGCACTATCACCCGTGAATGGTGAGATTAACTATCACATTACACCTCACTAACGCGATGTCCCCATGCGTATGAAATGTGGAGATGCCATTTCATGTCATATCATGTTACATGCATAATGAGAGCTACATGCAACATTACCAAGTCATGGATAATTATATTTTCTACATATAATTCACATCTATCATGTATCTCATGTCAATTCATCAAATAAACATATATCAACATGAACTTTTTCACATAAACAACATGTTATTCAACTACCAAGCAATAACACACAAAAGATCCTTGATTTAGACCTCAAGTCAACAAGGCACCATACACCATCAGCCCCCGAATCCGCTCCCGTCAGCCATTTCCTTTCTAGAATTTTGCCAAACACAGCCCCAAACTCTTAACACACAACCAAAACCCGAAGACAACAATCCTAGGATCAAAACCAATACTTAAACACTGTCCGGGGTTGCTAAAAACAGTCCTAAATTGTCCAATATTTAGTCCAAAAATTTTGGGACTGAAATGCACGACCACTCATGGCCCCAAAGAACCCCATGCCATTAAATGACCTTTAGACTAGAAATAACACGAGTAGGAAAATTCCTTACCTCTTGGAGTTTGAAAAAACTCTCTGATTTTGGTACCCACAAGTAGCTCTCGTCAAGGCGGACCGACTTTAATTCTCAGACTGTCGAGCTTCGACCATCGGAACGCCATAAATTTTTTCCTTTTCCTTTCTTCCCCTTTATTCCTCTTTCTCCTCCGTTTCCCTTCTCCTCTTCTTTCTCTTTCTTTTTCTCTATTCATTCTCCATTTTTTATTCTCATTCATTGCACTGATCAAAAGTAAACTTCCACTTTCCCTCCTCCACATGCCACATGTCTCATTTTTCCTTTTCTGATTTTTCTTTGTTTGTTTGTTCCTAATCTCGCGAGGGCTCCACCTTCCTTCCTTCAACTCGACACATGGCCAACATGAGTCATTCCATCATAGTGCCATGTGCCGCATGCATTAAGTGTCACCCGACACCCGTCGCTTCGAAAAACACGTAGAATTTCGAATGCTCCTGAACCGACGAAATTCAATTTAGGTGTAACTAGATTTCACGAGACGAATTCAACATTGAAGTCCATTTCGTCATGCAAGATCTAGAAAATTTTCGGTTGCCAACCAAAATTACCGTTTTACCCTTTTTAAAAAAATTGAATTTTTCCCTGGTTTAACAGGAACAATGGCTCTCTGGTTTCTTAGTTGATGGTGGTGGGAGGGTGAGTCCATCAAGATCAGGACTAGGGGTTGCAATTCGTGTTCACAAGTCGTGTCAATGTGTTTTCAATAGTATTCGCCAACTCCACGATATTACAAACACAAACGTTGGAAATAATGTCAAACACGACCTTAATTAGTAATTGTGTAGTAAGATTAGATATGTACCCGTTTATTAATTTGGTAATTTTAAAATAATATAATTATAAACTAATTCATCAATATATAACAGAAACATGTATTTAACGGGTTAATCTAGGTTAAATATTAATTAACATAATAACTAAACGAATTAATATGGGTCAAATTCGTGTTATGTGAATTGACACAAATATAACCCGTTTATTAAACACGATTTTAATTCAAACACGATTATACTCAATCAAAACCCACAAAAATCGTATCAAATTCATATCGTGTCAAATTTTACCAACCCTAATCAAGACATGGGAGAAGACACGCATTATTTTGTTCCAAATTTGTTGCTCGACAGTAATGGGCACATGTGACTACTTCGTGACAATAGCTCAAGGTGGTGATCAACTAAAACAACTACTAAAGAATATGAGTACTCATTTGTAGCATGAAGAATGGGGTACTACCTGATTGATTTTAGACATAGTAAAGGACCCTTTTCCAATTTTATAATTATTTGCTTACTAAACCTAAGATCTTAATATATAACTTTTTTTTTTAAGTAACCTTAAATAGCACTTATCCGTTATTACGGATAAATTGGATTTAGATAAATGGTTGGAATAGGGACACCCGCTCCGACCAGATAACTAATGAATCGATTTTATATCGTTAAAAAATTAATATTATATGTTTTTTTAAACTTATTCAAATAAAGTAAAAATGATGTAGATTTTGTGAAGTATTTATAAAAAATTGAATAGAACTAGACCCATACAAGTGATGGTGAATTAAAGAAGAAAAATACATGCATTTAAAAGGAGATCAAGTAGAACATTTATAATAAAAATAAACTTATGCACCAAAATGACATGAATATAGAAAATGTACTATTACATTTCACTCGTAAGTTTTTTTGCCAGTCACCAATTAGCAACCTATTCCGCTTACATATAAAATACTTATATTTAACCCAAATGTCTCACTACCTATCAAATTCACTATTGGTGGAGACCACCCAGATCGAAATCATTATTCCAACTGATTTAATTCTGTTGTCCTCCTTCATCTCTTTTCAGCTATTCTTCAAAAGAAAGGAACAACAATGGGAAAGATTACTCAAACAAAGGGATGAGGAATGGAAAGAAGAAATGGAAAGGAGAGAAAGAGAACTAATGAAAAGGCTAAACACAAAAATAAAGACCTTCTATGAAGAATAGCTGAAAAGAGATGAAGAGGTGCTTTCATTCTTAGAAAAGAGGGAAGAAAAGATGGAAGCCAACATGTTAAAGAAGGTAGAAGGGTTCCAACATCTTTATATGAAATAGCCTAAGGAGTTTGGAAAGCCTGCGGAGAAGAGAGACAAAGAGATAGAAATGGACAATAATTACAAACATAAATTATGGAATGATAGTCTGGACCAGGTGAATTCAAATTTAGTGAACATGCACACTATGCTCACTGAAATTGAAAGATCTATGAATTAATTCCTCGTACTAGCAAGATCAATCGATCACCTCAGCGGAGTACACCATCGATTATCTGGCTCTTCAACAAATAAGGACAACTAGAAAAAGAAAACCGTACATCTCTATTCTGTACTTTTCTCCATCTCTAGCAAGTTTTGACCTGAACCTCCAAACCTCAAGACTTCCAAACTTCTACAAAAGAAGAAAATGAACTCTTTTGTATTCTCTTTTCTCTACACAAATATTTGTAATCATTCCTCTTAATAAAAGCTTAAAATACCTTATCGAATGATTCTCGTGTAAAATTCTCGAGTCTTTTGTTAATTGTTCAGATTTGTATTTTAGTTTGGTTTGTCAAATAAATGGAAAGAGTCCGATGTGAATAATGGACGGTAGAAGTTGCATCGGTTCTGGTTGTATTGAAACTTCTATTAAATCCAAGTTGTTTATGTCATTCTTGCGTTTGTCTACAAATAATGAATTGATTTGTCAATCGCATAACAACTACCAGAGTCCAAACAATAATGTACTTGAATTGTGGTTGGCAACATTGAATCTAAAAAGAAAAAGTTGCAAGTTTGTTTTGAACGAAGTCAATGTTCATATTTAGGAAGATGTAATTGATAGAAAGAACAAATAAGGATTTTTGAGACAATCTTTATAAAATAAGAAGACAAGAAAAATTTCCAAAACAATGCGGCACATGATCAAAGTAATTCCTAACAAATTGTGAAAGATTTAGATCATCTTCCGAATCACCACAATCAAATTGTCCAATGTCCTAGAACTGTGAGATTATTAATCTGAGAGAAATCCTAGGCAACAATTGAATAAACAGAAGTGATATAGCCATTCTTGAAAGTTTGAGTCTTTTAAGCCTACCCTCATGATATGCATATGCATACACTCTAGTTCCAGAATTGAGCCACATTGTCTAATTTCTTCATTAAACAGTATTTAAAAGCCTCAAACCCTTCCTTTATTCTAATCGTACAGTAAAGAACTCTTTATTGCCTAGGTTTCAAGACAAGAACTTCAAAATGCAGAAAAGGACAAGATTTGGGGAATATTATTTTGACTTGCAAAGAAAAACAAAAATGAATGATGGAAAAAGAAGAGAACAATTGAAGAAAAAAAAGGAATGCAGAGAAGAAGTCAAAAGTTATAAATTGTGAAATTAAAATAAGTTTTATTTTGTGGCCTTCCTCTCTTGAACAATTAAGTTCATAGGGGTGTTTTAACACCTAGTACCCTAATGCCAACTGGTATGGGAGTTGCTAACCCAAAGTTCTCTAAGAGTGGTAGAAAGCCTAAAAAGACAAAACATTGCACTATTCCTACAAATCTTTGACAAAAGAAAAAAGTGAGTTCTATCTAAAGGAACTAAATGATATACGACAAGCAAATAAAAATACCAAGATAAAGAGTATGTAGTATGATGCATCAAGATCAAGTTTGGGGGAATTTTGTTTTAAGCTAACATCAATAGGAAAGAAAGGATGAAGGATAGAGGCAATAGCAAAAATCAGTGTCTAAATTTGGTAATTTTTAGCTCAAATTTCCGTTCTATCTGCCCTGTCTCATTCTTGCTTCAGTCCCTATAAGCTTAAAAGACCTAATTGATTCAAGGTTGTACTGGCCACATTAAGTAGAGACTACTATGAAAAACAAGCATATGAGACTTTGAATAATCAAGAAAATGCAAAGAAATGTGCAAAGCCCCATAAGATTAGCTAATTTTGCCAAGAAGGAAGGGAAAGAAGACCATCACACACTCACAGATCAGGATTGATTGATTGAATTGTTTGCACTTCAGAAATCATTAGTTTGTTTTGTGACAGTGAATTGGTGCAAATTTTTCCTAATTTCAATTAAAAACTAAGTCTCGAAACTATGTCGCAACTAACTAGTTTCAATTCAATTTGTGGATGTAAATAGAAAATGTCCTTAAAATAGTTAAACTGCTTCGAGACAAACAAAATTTTCTTTCTTTGCTAACTATCAAGCAAAACTTTAAGTTTAGGGAAATTTGATGAGTCTTAAACTCATCTATTTTTAATCCATTTTTCTGGCTTATTTTTATTAATTTCATATTTGTTTTAATGCCAAATTATTAATATTCACTAACTTTATGTTTCTGTGTTTTAATTAAAAGAGGAGAGAATTCCAGCAAAAAAGAAGAGAAAAATGGGAAAAAGCAGTAGTATTTGTCGTGACAGAGTTTTGTGTGTCGCGACAAACTTTCAAGCAAAAGGAAAGGGAACTATGTCACGACAACCATTCCTCTGTCGTAACACAAAGGGCTGAATATTGACAGATGAACTCTGTAGCTACAAAAGAAAGTGTTGTCGCAATAGAAAATGGGAAGGATATAAGAAGTCAGCTAAGATAAAGAAAGTTCATGTAGCTGATTAAAGTTTTCAGCCGCCACCAAGGAATAATTATGTCGGTTATTAAAACCTTAATTCACTAGAAAAGGTACTGAAGAATTTGTCGCGATAAAGAAGCTTCATGAATAAATGAAAACAGTGGAGAATGTTGCGATAAATGAGTTTATATTGCAACATAATGAAGAGTATAAGTATAATCATTGTCGTGATTAGAATCCTCTTTCTATCGCAACAATGATTATTGCAATATGGAAACGCTTGTTAAGACAGATAAAGAGCTTCAAAGAAAGACCTCTGTCACAACAAGGTAATGTATGTCGCGACACTGGAAGAAGAAGACCTCTGTCGCGACAAGGTAATATATGTCGCGAAACTAAAAGAAGAAAACTCTGGTCACAACAGTATAAACAAGGTCACGACAAGATGCTTCACAAGGAATCGAAATGGTAGCTTATTAAAAGAATCCAATGTTGCAACATACTTCAAGCTGAAGAGATATTTCGATGTCGCGACATGGATTTTTAGGTCGCGACACAGAGATAAGCTGAACATATTAAAGTCTTATCGTGACAGACTTTTCTATGTCGCAACAAAGATTCCAACACAGGGAAGAGAAGTCTGGTCGCAACATGACAAACTGGGTCGCAATAGCAAACACTTACAACACCAAGAGGCCATGTCGTAACATCAAAATAAAGTTGTAACAAGAAATCAGGTTAGGTGGCAATAAAACTCTGTCACGACAGACTTTCTGGGTCGCGATGGAAATTTTGACAATACAAGAAACATTGTTGCAACAAGAGCTAAGACGCAGGCAGTACAACAATGTCATCATGACAAGAAAAATGGGTCGCGATGTGGAATCGGACTCGAGTAGGTAAGGAAAATATATATATATATATATATTTTGATAGGCAAGAAGCAACATTATATAAACAGTATAAGCCCTAAGGGCATATACATGTGCTGTATACAAGAAAAGCAAAAATTCTACCTACCACCCACAAACTTGGGAAAACTACATGATGCACATTAATAAATTTACAAGCGGGTATTCCCCCTCATTCATGTGGCCAACCTAAGATGTGATAAAGTAAATGAAGGTGTGTTTAATTCTATATGAGGAGAAGTTTAAATTGTCAAACGTCACTCTATTTCTTTCCTTCCACACTGCCCAAAGGAGGCTAGATAGAGCTACCTTCCACAGCTTCTTAGCTTCTTTTCTTATAGGAAAAGTCGACCATCCTATCATTAAGTCCCTAATTCGCAGTGGGCAAACCCATTCCATTCCTAACAAAGCAATAAGGAGAGCCCAGAATCTCCAAATTGTAGGGCAAGGAAAATATCAAAATATGAATGACAAAAAGGAGTTTTATGTTGCGACACACAGTTAGAAGAACAACAAGAACCAAAACAGAAGTGTTGTCGCGACATAAAATTCCAGGTCGCGACACCAATTTGAAGAAGCTACATAGAAACTCTATCGCGATAAAATTTTCGATGTCGCGACATAACTATTAAAGGAACCACACAGAAGATTGTTGCGACATAGAACTGCTAGCACGAAAAACTTTGCAAGACAAAGATTGAAAACTCATTATGATAAACCTTTATGCCGTGGACAAAGACAAGAAGCCGGGCCAAAATTTTGGGGATCCACAATGTAGCCTCGAATTTAAGGCCCAACTTCTGGGGCTCTATAAATAGAAACACTTTGAGGAAAGTAGGCAAGGTCTGATGAATCGTATATCTCGTGAGCATGAATCTTTGTATTATATTTTTCTCTTACTTTCTTATTTTGTTATTTTCTTTTCTTCAGATATTAGATTTAGCGTGAGTTTTAATTGCTTTTAACCTAAACAATGATTTGTTTAGAAGTTTAGAAGTTGAATTAAAATTGCTTAAATTCATTTCGATTAATGTCAAATTTAATGAAGTCTAGACAAATGTTTGGAATTCATTCTTTTCAGCTTTGGATTCTGCGCTATAATGACTTTCCGATCGTATTTCATTGCTAACTGTAATCCAGATTTCGAGAAACACAACTTTCGCTGGGAAAGATCTAATGTTAGTTATGGTCTTTTCTGCACAATTAGAAAGAAATTTCCTAGGTTGAGAATCTTGAATTTAATTGAATGGTATTGGTCATTAAGTAAATTGTTCCCAATATCAGTAACGAATACCCATCAAAGGACTATATCTGGCTCTGATTTCCAGGAGGTCCTTTGAGTGACACAGAGATGGAGATTCCTGAGAGCATTGAGAAGTTACTTGGGGGTTATTAGACTAATATTAAAGAACTAATGAGCTCTGAAAGATTACTTAGATAAATCCTCAATTTACTCATGGTTTGAGGATGAGTTGGGTGATCAATCAATTTTATCGATTAGAGATCTGTACGAGGAAGGATTCGATCCTCGTGTTAGCTTAGATCTAATCAAGGAAAGGGAGAATTCTTTTAGATCTCAGAAGATGAGACAATATTCATCTCAGAAATCAAGTAATAGCCTTCGGGAAGCAAGAAATCTGCAGTCTTAAGAAATGGGTATGAAGTATTGGAAAATAAATATCCAGATCTGATAAAGAAATTCAACTTACAAGCAATTGATTAGAAACCTGAATCGGAAATGAACATGAATATCTAATCAGTGAAAAATATGGTCAAAGGAGAAATCCAAACTATACTACCTTGCTGCTTTGACAAGTTCAGATCCCAATTCATGATAGAATCAAATTAAATTATGATGCAGGAATTGATAATTTCACAACAGTGAAATTCAAGTGTCCACTTCCTGCAATAATTTGATTCAGTCTAGTTTATGTTTGAGATTTTAAAATTTTCCTTATTTGTAGATATAGAACTAGATAGTAAAATTTTTAAGTCATCTCCTGAAATTCCTATGAAATGGAAGTTAAAAGAAATAGTGTAGAACTTGAGCTGTCAGTAATTGAATTTTAGATTCTCACAATCTCTAGCTGAATCGATATCCCACTTATAAAGTCCACTTTTATTACTTGTATGGCCTGTGCACTTGCAGGATTATGTTTAATGAATTCATTTGCAAAAAGAACAAATCCATTTTTCTTATGAACACACAAGCTATTCTTGGTCTCAATGTTTTAGTGCCTTACTAAGGATTAGATAATAAGATTCATGGTAATGGTGTCATTAATTTGTATATATATATGGTTTGGTCATTTCAACAATAGAGTTGTCTTTAAGCCAATGTGATGTCAACTATGCCTAAGAGGAACCCCCGATTTATACCGTTGGAGGGAGCGGAGAACCCGATTTGTTGGATTTAGAGCTCGGGTGTAATCTAGATCTATACCTGCTAAACCTACCTGTGGAATTCCCCACGTAAGGCATAAGTCCACAAAGGTTCGATGTCAGTTACAAAATTTTCAAAAAATATCATTTTATCGAAAGGGCAATATATCACAATGAGGCATACCTCAAGTGGTTAAGGGCTAGAGAAAATATGCATGGCTGCGGCCTGGAGTTCCAGAGGGATAAATTTGTGTGCTTATCAATATATATAATCCAAAGAAATTTCCTTAGGGGGGGAGGCTTGAATAGGAAAACCCACAACATCAAATGGGAGATTGTGTGCTCAAATAGGAAAAAGAGAGGCTATCCAAACTCTCCTCTTTCCAAAGGCTGAAGGCCTTTGGAAAACCATAATCAATTTGAAATATGGGTCATAATAAAAGATGTGGCTTAAAAAGTAGTGAGAGGTAACTTGGAGTTTGGTGTGGTCTTTTTTTTTTATTGATAAACAAGTATATTAATACCAAAAAAAGGAAAGCCAAGGGGTATACAGGGCGTATGCAAAGAGGAAACCAAAGCCAACCAAAAGAAAGAGCTAACGAAAAAAAAAACAAAAAAAAACAAAAAAGAAAGCAACCCATAAAGCCAGCGCTAGGGAATACTGAAAATATCTCTAACAAAAGGGTGATCCACATCAATCACCAAGCTAGCCCAAGAAGAGAAAGAAAAATAAAAATGTAGATTTCAATCCGACTGGAAAAGCTTCATCATCGAACATGACCTCTATTTCTTCCAAATAGCCCAAAACAAGCAAAGAGGGACCGCTCCATAACTTCTCGCATCCTTTTTCCTCGCATGGGGAGGCACTCCGGCCTAACCCCGCAACAAGTCTTTCACTGTAAAAGGGCAAACCCACCCCTCCGCATTAAAGAGAAAATGGCATTCACAAGACTAAACCTGTGGCAAAGTGGATGAAGCCAGGTGCTCTAAAGATTCTTCATCCTTTCCAATAAAGCACACCCGATGGCCAATGAAACCTCTCTTTTAAGCCGATCCATGGTCAAAATTCCGCCTCACTCAAACTTCCCAAGCAAAGAATCCCACCTTAGTGGGAACTGCATGAATCTGACAAAGATCTTATAGGCACCAATCGGCCGACTTCCGCCTCTAACAGTCAAACAGTTGTAATAGAGAAACTACCATTTTTTTTTCCTTTTTCCACCAAATCATCGCTAAGATTGTGATTGGAGCATTCGAGACTGATCAGGCAAGTGAAACCTCAGACCTCCTCCAATTCCAAATCATGAAAGTGCCTCCCAAAACTCGAAGTTCCAATCCTTCCCTAATCTCAAAGCCAATTCAAAACTCAACCCACTTAAAGCTAGCCAAACTGCTACAATAGCGTGAAAAGAAAAGCATGTAGGAGCTTCACCACACCACCGCCTTCTCCTGCATCCTGAACCATCCCCAATCTTAATGGTCATGATTTCTAAGGAACAAAGCTTTTGTAAATTTCCTTCTAAAGACCATCCCCATGGTATCTTTAGAACAGAGGAAAATGTACTCCATCCCCTCCAAGCCATTTCAAAAATAGACATTCCTCCACATAGAGTTATCTTCCGCTGAGAATTCCATAACACCATTTCCCGAGCAGAGCCCTATTAAAGTCGGGTAAGATCAAGGAATACCCAAACCACCTTTCTTTACTCTACGTGACTGAGTCCCAATTTATCAAATGGATTTTCCTCTCTTAAGAGCCCCCACCCCAAAGGAAGTCACGCTGAATTTTTTCTAGTCTAAACTTGACTTTCTTTGGGATCCGAAAGAGAGACAATAAGTAGGGCAGCTGTCGAGAGGACACTTCTGATAAGAGTGAGTCTTCCACCCTTAGAGATATATTGTCTTTTCCAAAGAGCCAACCTATTACGAAACCTTTCTTCCACTCCATCCCACACTCAAATTTCTCCTATGTACACCTAGAGGCAAAACAGATACTCAAGAGATGTGCAAAGAGTTTATTCAGACTCCAAATGAAAAAGCTCATCCACATCTTTCAACCCTACCCACAAAGAAGGTTTTTCTATATCATCTTAACCCCAAAGCGCTTTAAACCAAGCTAAACTAAAGATAAGTGTCATCTGTTCTCGCATCCTTACAGAAGACAAGTAGTATCATCCAGAAAAAGAGAAAGTGTGATTTGTTTACCGTGTTATCTCCCTAAACATATACCCGTGAGATAAAGCCTTCAATCCGCTTATTTCAATCATTAACGAAAGAGCTTCCATACCAAAACAAAAGATACGACGATAAGGGTCCCCGCTTTAACCTCTCGAGCTCCCGCAAACCCACCGGGCTACCATTAACCAAACAAGAAAGCGGCAGCAGAGATGCACCACTTATCCAACCCACCCATTTATCCCTAAACCCATCTTTTTAGCACCTCAAGATGAAGTTCCAGCTTTATATCCGGTCATAAGCTTCAATATCGAAAGTTTACAAAGATCCCCTCCTCTCTCTTTTGTATCGAGTCACAACCTCATAGCTGGCAATAGGACGCATCCAGATTTGTCTACCCTCCACAAAAGCATTTCTCTGAGTCAAGCTAACCCAAACCATTCATAACCTTTTTCAAATTGCTAGCAAGGACCTTAGCACCGCCTTTATATACTACCAACCAGCCGATTGGCCCAAACTTTAAGTCCTTCGCCCCTTTATCTTTGAAATCAAGACAAGGAAGGTGTACTTAAAGTTCTTCCCAAATCTTTCCCCTCAGAAAACTCGAAGATCCAAATGTCCAACTTAACTAAGTCCCAACTAAGCTGCCAAAATGCAACAGTGAAGCCATCAAGACCGCTTTGTCCTCACTGAGACTTAACAACGTCGTATTATTTGGAGCTCAACTTCAGAAAAGGTTCCTCGTTTAGAAGCAAACAAGACCTCTTAACTCTGAAAACTAAGCCTCTCGTAGCACTCTCCAAGAACCCGGACGGATAAAGAATTCAAGGCATTCACAATGCCTTTCTAACCCTCCCCATCCCCTTCAAGCCATTCCCCACCAATCCGAACTTTCGATAAGATTGCTTTTTTGTGAGAATCGGGCCATTCGTGGGAAAAACCTCGTGTTCCCGTCCCCCTTTCACCATATCTCCCAGACTTTTACCTCCAAGAGGCTCCTCCAAGAAAGACCATTTATCGAATTTCTCCAACGCTGTCATTCTTGTACCAAGTTCTTCGGAGAAAGGGGTCTTTCACTTTCTAAATCATCCCAAGCTGCCACTTTTGCCAGGGCTGACTTCTTATTTTCTTCAACCCTCCCAAAGACCCAGCCATGCATGTTTTCGAGCAAATTTTTTACGGCTTTGGACCTTTCCATTGTGACATAACTATCATTCTGAATCCTAAACTCGTCACCAAACCTTGATTAGGTCTCAACCCTCCTTTAATCCACATACCGAATCTAAGAGGAAGGTCTTCGATGTGACTCTACCCCTCGAGTGTAGAGCAAAATGACTGAGGTAGTCAGAAGAATCACTGCCTTCGTCTCCCGCCAAAAAAACAAATCCCACTCCTCGCAGACTGGGGAACCCCGTCTGCCTTGCCATCCTACACTATGCCACCCTTCCAAGTGCATCGACTTCCTAAACCGGAAAAGCTCCCTCAACTCCAAGTCATCTATGACCTAGAGAGCGCCATTGAACCCAAGTGGATTCTACCATCCCTAATTCGTTCATTCCCGGAAATCTCCATGATGTCAAGTCCCCACCAATACACCACTGATCATTCCATAAACCTTTAATAGGCCCCGCTCATCCCAAATATGTTCCTAAACCCATAGACAAGGGGGTCATAAACCCTCGTGAAACCCAAGCAATGATCTTCTACAATGAACTCAATCTACAAGACACTATGAACTCGACCTTCCTTTCGCTAGAAGTTTTAACACACGAGAATCCCAGAAAATAACAATGCCCCTAGAGGCACCCTCAGCTCTTAAAGCCGCCCAATGTAGGAATTCCACCACACCCAAACTTCGATCGACCAAACTTCCTCACCTCGCTTTCCCAGAGACAAACAACATCCACCCTCCAGATCTCACTTAAGGCCTTAATCACTTCCTTTTAGTCAGCATCATTCGCCCCTAATGCCCAAGATAAAATTTTATCTTCATCAACGGGTAATATAATACTATAATAATAAGCCCTCGACTCTTCCTCGTCTCCATCCTTTTCCTTATCGTGTCCGCCACATTCCCAGCCAATTTCTTCATCTCCTATCAAACTTTGTGATTCCTCGTCCCCCCTTTTCCTTCCTTTTGCCTCACGTTAAACCTTTCTTAAACTCCAGCAATTTCCTCCTCGGCCTGTGGTTAAGAAGCTCCAAAAACTACAACCGCCAAACAATCCTTCCTCCCACGGCCCGTATCCTCCAAGAAACTCCCTATTTTAGTCTATCCCATCTTCACACCGCCGAATCCCTTTCTCCACTTCCACTCAACCCTAAGACAGGACCGGTCAGCCAAGACCGGCGATAAACGCCAAGGGCGTTAAAGCAACACCCCCGAGACCCCACACATCTGAACCTTCTCTGTTCTCCGTGATATCTCCCTCAGCCCCTGGGTGGATCAAAGAATTCCACCAAATGGGGAGTTCTGTCTAAACAAGAAGAGGAAGGAGAAAAGTGTCAACCGCATGGGGGACGCACCTTCAAGACTCAGAGCAGGAAGAGGATCCTTGCCCCGACTCAACATCGACTCTCAGGCAAAATTAGGGAGTCCCGCCTCGTCTCGGCAGGTTCCTCAGCCTCAAGAGGCGAGCGCCTCCGAGCCCAACCCATGGCTAAAGAAACCAGGGGCTCGGGTTTCCACCACCTTTTAACAAGCTTGTCCTTAACTTCGCCTGGCTTAGCCGCCCAGCCTTTCGAGGGGGATTCACTGGCTGAGTTTGCATTATCGCCCCAGCTCCCATCAAGAATGTGGTCTCCCGGGGAACGAGCCGCCGCCTGCAGCACCCCCGGCATAATGCATCACCATCCCACAACTTCTATCGACGCGTCCTTATCCCCATCTTCACACTGATGAAACTCCCTTTCTTCCACAGCCACTAATTCCCGGCTTAGAGGCCTTGTCAAGGGCGGCAAAATTGCCAAGGGCGTTAGGGCAATACCCTGAGATCCCACACTTTCAGCACCTTCTGAGGCCTATGATATCTCATCTTTGCCCCCATGACTAAAGAATTCCTCCAAATGAGGAATCCGGTCTAAACAAGAAGAAGAAAGAGGATAGTACAACGACTTAGGGGGGCTGTACCTTTCTTTGGCGCTTGAGAGAAGAGGATCCTTTGCCCTAACCAGTGTCGACTTTGGCAAAAAAGAGGGAGTCCTAGCCTTGTTTTGAGAAAATCCCCAGCCTTGAAGACGAAGGGATCGCCCAAGCAAACCACATAAAATAGGGGAACTTTTGTGGATGGGTTCTCCAACTTTTATCGGGCTCGACCCACCATCAATTGGGCTTAGCCCTTCTGGCCCAGCCTTTGAGGGGGAACCACCGTCGGAGTCTCCATCGGCTCAACCCTGCACCCCCTGTCAAGATCAGGGGTCGTCCTTGGGGAACGAGCCGCCGCATCAGAAGTCTGCATGGCCATCAAGTCGCCTGTCCTCCCTGCCCTCCAGTCAGACTTTGTGTGAGCCGACCCCGACGACGCGCCCTTAGCCACGCGCCATTTGTACTCGTCTTCCTCCCTCCGCTTCTGCAACCCTTCGCCTACCTCAATTTTCGATGGGTACACCTCTGCAACCCATGGTGGTAACTCCCACCAAATTTGTAACTCGTAGCTCCTCGAACCCGCCAAGATATTTACTCAGACTTTACATCTTACCGTTTCCTTTAGTCAACTAAGATTCTTACCTACGAGATTTCGCATCTCACCAAGCTTCTCATCTACTTCCTAAGCCTCCACATCCATCTCCTATCTGCTTCAGCGTCTCTCTGGTCCATAAGTGTAAGGGTAACCCTAACACCCTGACCCATGCCTCCTTCCTCAAGTTCTTGTTTTTCACGCAACCCGATTCTGGCCTCCATCTCCAAGTTCGTGACCTCCTCTCGAAAAGATTACGTACTCTCTCCACCACATAATTTGACTCTTCCAAAAAATCAAACTCAAACAACATCAAATCCTTATTTAAGAAAGCCATCGAAACACCTCCTTTTAGTTTCCACACTACCCTAGCCCACGATTCCAACTCCCTTGTCAAGGGGATGAAGTCCGGAGTCTGCTTCCAACTACCAACCAGGCTGTTTTTCAGCTTTCCCCACATCAAACTAGGGTCAGAAACCCCTGCGTCCACCCAGATGGTATTCACATGACTTCTCTTAAGCTTCACTGTATCAGCAAAAGACCTCCTATCTTTTTGAATGTTTGCCGCTTGAAAGGTTGATTTTTCCTCTTGTTTGTCGCTGATCCTCAATTCATCCAACTTGTACGCTAGGTTTTCCCAACCCTTTTTTTTATCCTTGCCTTCCTGGAAGATAAGGCTGTGTTTCTTCCCCTCCTCGTCCCTTACTTCGCACAAAGAAAACAATCTAACCTGTTTTCTTAACTCTAGATCAGATCTCTTCTCCTCCCGCCACTCTATCCTCCATTTATCCGGGACCTTCTTCCTACAACATTCATTGACCCCCTTCCACAATATGCCCAAACTTCCCTCTCCAAACCGGATCCACGATATTCCACCCTTGCTTTTTTCTATAATAAAAAACCATTTCCTCCTTCCTACCCCTTCCACCAGGATCTCGAAAGATTTTGCCTCAACGGTGAACCATCTTCTGCTCCCTCACATGTTCTTCATTTTAGCTTTTCCTGCAGATGGAGTTTGGTGTGGTCTTATGGAAAGAGATTTATAGAGAAAGCCTACCCTGCACAACAGCCTTATGATAGGTGATGGAGGCAAGGTAAATTTTTGTTAAGATACATGGTGCAACAAGGAACCCTTTAGTGAGCCGTTTCACATACTTTATGTGCCGTTTGGACCAAAAGGGGCCAAAGGTGAAGGAGGCCTGGAGGCCTGTAGGGAAAGAAGGGGGGTGGGATCTTTAGTTCAAGGCATTTTGATGATTGGGAAATGTAGAGGGTGAAGGACTTCATTAAAATGATTAAAGATAAAAGAATTATCCCCCTTAAAGAAAGTAGAAGGGTGTTAAATCAAGTTATGATGCCTAGGGGAGAGGGAGACAGCCCTTTTCCCTAAAAGGATGTTTTGTCAGGAAAGAGCTATTAAGATGTGCCCATAATACATGATAGCTTAACTCCAGTCTAAACAACAAATCAGTTTATAGCAAACGGTCATATATAATGCATCCAATTGTTTTTGTCACAAAACTGTTTAACAAAACAAGCATTTCCAATTTCTGATTATCAAAAGTAAAGTAGGGTGATAATCCATCCAGACAAATCATGAAAGGAAAAAAATGTCTCGAATTAAAAAAAACAAAAAAATCGAATGGAAAAACAGAAACGAAATAAGCAAAACTCCTACCAGATCTCCTCCAGTATACCGAAGTATTATGCCCAACCCACTAATAGAGAAGGCTGTCGAAACGCAGAAAATCATTCATTTGAAAGCCAGCTGGTAGATTCAATAGGAATGCATGTGAGAAAGGGTTAGATCTAACATATTACACCGCAAAAATTGTTCAAAAATGAACCTTGATAAGTCCCAGAGGGCGGAGCAGCAGTACAGATCCGATTGAGTGGCCATCAAAATTCCACCTTTTTAGAAGTCCACTGGTTAATCTTAGGCAATCGTAGCCCCAAAGATGTTCTTCCATTCACCCAATAGCCGGTTTCTCCCCAACCCAATCCCACTCGCAATTCATTGATGAGAGCCGCAACCGTGAGACTTCAGCGCCGTTGCCCTCTCCTGAACTCCCTTCTCTAGGAGCGTCGATGAGAAAAAAGATAAGGGCTTCGTGAAACTGTCGAAATGCAAATCTTATAAGAAGTCCTGAAGTTTAAGGTATGTACGTATGGGTGGGTGCCCACCCAACCTTTACTATTAAAAATTGTTTCCAAAATGAATTTGAATATGTTTTTATTGAAGTTTTGAAAACATTTTTATAATAGTTTAAATGGAATAAAACCTAACAAAAATAGGAAAACTAACCTCTTTTATTAAAATCCAAATATAAGGACAAAAGGATATATTTTTGGATTAAAATGCCTTTAGATATTTAGTTATAATATGGGAATGAGGCAATATGACCATGTGCATTTAAAACCGATTTCTTTTTTAGGAATAACCTTTTAAAATGAACAAATCCTAACAAAAATTATAAAACTAACATCTTCATTAAAATCCATATACAAAGACAAAGATACATTTTTGATAAAATGCCCTTAGATATTTAGTTATAATGTGGTATAGAACAAAATGACAATGGGTATTTGATTATGTCGTGCATTTATCTTTACACTTTTAAGGATATTTTGTATCAAATTTGGGCATTTTAAAGGCTACTTTTCAAGAGTATACTTTAAATAACTTTTGAATTTATCCATTTTAAACCGATTTCTTTCTTAAAATTATGACTATTTAAAAGTAGTATTTGATTTCTTTAATTATAATTAGGAAACTCTATAATTTAAGTAAATTTATTAAAAAGTTTATATAGTAAAGTTTTGTGAAAATTCTTAAAAGAGTTGGAGAAAATTGATGGGATGAGAAAGATATATAATGCAAAAATCTACGTCATCACATGCTAAAATCTTTCTATCCCATCAATTTTCCACACTTTTTTCAATTTTCTCACTTTTTTGAAAGGATTTTGTACCAAACTTTTTTTATATAACTTGGTAAATATTTTTGAATAAATAAAACTTTTTTCAATAAATTTCTATGATATATTTTTTCATTACATATATATATATATATATATATATATATATATGCAATGAGGCTCAGGGTATGTTCCCTCCGATTTTCAATTCTACAATGGGTGCCCCCCCTAAAAATCCTTTTAACGTAGAGTCCTCTTCCATGGAGAGTCATTATAGAATAATCTTTCATATTATAAATCTAATAGAATCATAATATATATATAGAATTGTGATTTTTAAAAAAAAATCCATAAATAGAAATCCATTAGTGTTTTGATTTTTGAGGGAATATAAAAAAACCCAAAAAAAGAGAGGAAGAAAACAAATAGGAAGACGAAAAAAATAGAAGGAATAGAACATTTTTATAAGTTTTTTTATTATTTATCTTTTTAAATTTCATTAAAATATTATACGAATAAATGATAAATTTATGTGTTTTTCTTTAATTTTATTATTGATAATAAGCGTTGATATTTAATATTAAATTAATAATCGTTTATATTTAATATTAATTCATTATTGAAAAATTATTTTATTTTTTATTTTCAAAAGGAATTTAAAAAACATTATATTTCTCATATATTATTTTTTTAAATATGTTTTGATGATCACCTAGAATATATTGAAATTTTTGTTGATGTATACAGAGTTTCTTGGTGAAAATCTGGAAATAAATGTACTCTTATTTTTTTACACTGTAACGAAATTTTACATATTTTTTTCATTATTTTTTATTTATACTAATATCATATATTTAATTTCTGATGAAACAATAATGGTATCTAACATTATTTTGGCTTTTTTGAACGATTTTGGGACCATTGCCAACGAAAAAACAAATATGGATTTTAGTAAAGTTTAAGGATTTCTAATCTTAAAAAGAAATTAAGAGCAAAGATTTGTATATCAAAAATAGAAAAAGAATGTTAGACCTCCATTCTTTTCTTTTTGTCATTAAGAATTTGACTCGAATAAGGATATAGAATCCTGTTTGAAATTCAAGAAGATAAAGGATTGACATAAATAAGGAAATAGAATAACAAATGAAAACTTGCTTTAAATATGAAATAAAATTAAGAATTTGACTCAAATAAGGACATAGAATAATTATCTCGTTTGAATTAAGATAAAGAATTTGACATAAATAAGGAAGTTGAATAACAATGGAATGCTAAAATAGGAAATAAAAATTAAGAATTAGATTCAAATAAAATATAGATGAATTATCTTTTATTTAAATTTAAGAATTTAAAGATAAAGAATTTGACATAACTAAGGAAAAAAGAATAACAATGGAATACTCAATTTAAATAGGAAATAAAATTAAGCATTTGACTAAAAAAGAATATAGACACTATCTTGTTTGAAATTCTAAGAAGTTAAATTAAAGAATTTGACATAAATAAGGAAATAAAACAACAATTGAATAATTAGTCTAAAATAAATAAAACAACAATCCAAAACCATGATTTTTCAATAATAGTAATAATAATAAACAATAGTGAATTCAATTTTTTTTTAAATAGAATTCCATTTTTTTTAAATCCCACAAATATAAATCCAAATTATTGGGAGATATTAAAGTTCGGTAAATTATTCATTTACGGAGGTAGAACTTTTGCAATGGCTAATATAAAATTAAGAAGAGGATATGTTTTAACTAGTAATTTGATTGTCCATGTCTTACCATTTAAAGTGTTGACGTCCGAAGGCATGACATGTTGTAAAACCCGAGAAAATTGCCTTTTTTTCTTCTTAAAATGACAAAACGGTAATTTGTCACTATAGTACAAGTTGAAAACTTGAAATTTTATAGGTCTCAAATGATGAAACGGGCCTCACCATTGATTTCGTTTCAAATCTAGCTACTCTGTAGTAATTTCATCAATTCCTGCATAATCTAATTTTCGTTGCTTTTAAGGGCATATGTGCCTGTTAAAACCCAAAAACGAGATTTTTGAGAAAATTTTGAAAGTTAGGTAATACTTAAAGAAAGTTCATATAAGATAATACGAACTCGAACTCCAGACAAAATAAATGTTTCAGAATAAAACGATCAACAGCCAGATACGCTTACAATGACATGACACGGAATTAATGTATAAATAGGAAAAAAAATTTTGATTTTTTGGAAAATTCTCCCAAAATCAGATTTTTTGGAAACGTTAGAGGGAGAGAGAGAGAGAGAAAGATGAGGAAAGAATCCTTCGACGATTTATCGGGTTTCGTCGATCGAAAGTCGTCGAGCCCAGAGTTAAAGTTCTACGTCTCGACAAAGGCTATGCTTAGGCACCAAAAAGGAGAGATTTTACTGAAGATCCAAAAGAGGAGATTTGGGGGAAATCAAAGTTTTCATGTTAGAAGGTGATTTGAGGCTTTAATCAGAAAGTTTCCTACACTCCAAGAGTGTAGATTCTTCTATTTTGATTTTATTCCTACCTTTGGGCTGGAAATGGGATTGTTTTGAAGCTAATTTTCGCTGATGAGATATTACAGCCATGTTATGGCATGTTTTGTGGCTTTAATTGACGGTTTTGTGCTAGTTTCAATGCTTTACTTGGGATGGGGTTAGGCATGTTTAAGTAGTTGATTAGGTCAAATTTGGTGTACAATAGCTACCTGCGTGGCTTAAAATCAGCTGGTTATGAGCCTCTCACACTCTTTAAGCCTCCAAACTTTAAACGATCATATTTTTCGTCCGAACTCCGATTTGTATGCTTATTAGACTCCATGGAAAGCTCTTTGAGTCTATAATCTGACCATATGCTGGTGGATGGAATTTTGTGTTCACATCCTTACTGAAAATTTGATTGTTGCACCAAGTGTTCTATTGTAGTGACATGTGATGTGAAAATGACCCGTGAAAATGACCCCACATACTATCCAGATTTGGGACTAATTTTCGATATGGAAAAATGGGAAATTGGACCAGTGTCATTCATGGAAATTGTAGTCGCATCGCGAACTTGATTTAGGCTTTGAATCACCCAAATTGGACTTATAAGCCATGTGCTACCCTACACCTCCATACACTGGCCCGCATTTTGGGACTGATTTTTCGCCTGGGGAAAGAGGAATTCCGGGCTAGTGTTCTACAAGGAAATTATAGTCAGACCTGATATCGTAGGGCTTTTGAATCACCCAAATTTGACCTATACGTTTCAAGTTATGGTCCATTTTCCTGGACTGCTATAGCTTAGGTTGTTTAATGGTTTGTGTCCAATTTTTGGGACTGTTAGGGAACTAGTTTCTGAACTAGGTTCGAAACTATTATGTGGTCTATTATGGCTTGATTGTGAGGGTGCTGTTGCATAATATGGAATGACATGTTGTATGTTGATGTTGATATATGCGTGGATGATATATTGACATGAATGAAGTATTGTATGGACATTATATGCTTATTGATATAATTGTTCATGATGCATTGGTGATATGAATGAGTAGAGTTAGTCTCATATAGCATTCATCATATATGACATGGTATAGACATGCAATGGTGCATCACATTAAAATACATGGAAAATCACATTTCATGGGTGGAATGGCTGGTTGGTAAATTGACATTGTGTTTGTGTTTGATTGGGTGGGTTTCAGAATGGGACAACGTCCAACAGAGTCGCACGATTGATTAAAATGGTAAAGAAAATATGTGTCGGGTATTAGATAGAAGGGATAGATCCCCACTTGGGTGAAAAACCCGCCAATTATGGTCAAACATAGTCCCTAGTGATGAAAGGCCATAAAAGTGTCTGGGTTTGCGGAGCCTGCAGTGAGACAACAAAAATCCGCTACCCACAAAAAGGCGCATGGATTTTGAATATAAAATGATCATTGTGATGTATCATCTAAAAAGCTTTTGGTTTATAAACAAATGAAATTGGTTTTGAAAATGCTCATTGGATGTCATCAAGAATGACTATTTTTCACACTTGGCATAAGCATGTGTGAGAGAGTCGGTGAGGACTCGGGACATGGGGCATGATGGGTCTCATCTCATTTCATAACATGTAGGATTCCATTTTGAATTAACATATTCTTCATTGGAATGTTGATGTGTTTATTATTATGTGAACATGACATTACATGTGCACTTAGGTGGGGAGTAGCTCTTGTAGGAGTTATCCTTATTAAGCATTGCTCAAACCCATCGTGGGACCCTTTCTTCAAGTGCGTGTTATGGCAGCGACCGCCTCATCCGACTCCAAGTGTGAAGAAAGTCGAACTGTGGCTTTGAGAAACCTTTTTGTAAAAAAAACTAGATTTTACACGTAATATTTTGTATATAAGAGAGTTGTAACTCGAACTCTTATGAATTGTTTTGATAAATTTGTATATTTTTCTACAATATATATGCATGTGTGACACCCCAAATCCGAGGGTCAATTTTTTTTTTTCACATCGACTAGTCTCGCCACGATGGTAGAATTTCTGTCGCACAAGATGTCTCGGTCGCACGACTGCCGCTCGCGCCTAAGTCCTTTCCGTCAGCTTCACGTAGTGCGATTTTGTGCGCATGCCTAGGGCCCTGTCGCAGAGCACCCTAGCCCTATCGTGCGAGGCAACACCTAGTTGTTCGCTGCGACAGATTTCTCTGCACGACGTAACCTCCTGCCTCGCTGCCGAGGCGCGCCTCAGGAGGCCGCCGCGCGCCAGCTCTGCACGCCCGCTCTATCATGTGCGAATTTTCTCGCTGTGTGCAAGCTCTATCGTGACAACAAAGTCCTCTGTTGCAACATAGTTTCTCCTTGCTTTGGCCAACTCGTCACATATCAAAACCTCTTTATGACATAAATTTTCCTACCCCGCCAACCCCGTCGACATTAATACTCTATCGCGATAAGAAACTCATCCGGGTTTCGCCAAACTCTATACCAACATGAAAAAAAAACCTAGCATGGTTAAACTCCTGTCGCGGGCGTAGTCACTAATCGAAAGAAACACCGTTATGAGCATCATGGGAATACTGGTCACTACTGTAAACTTAAGAAAATAACTCTGTCGCAATTGTGGAAAAACCCTAATATGACACAAAGAACCCCTGCGGCCTATGACCCATGTCGCGACACAATAAACCATGTCGCGACACAAAGCCAGAAATCTCTGTCGCAACCCAACCCTGAAAATGGGCAGTAGCCTACCCTTTTTCCATTTCATGCACTTCCAACTCTCTTCCAATGCATTTCATGCAATACTACTACCTTTATACAAATTCTACAAGCAGTAAAACCTAGGAACTCTATTAATTACACTAATGAAGTCCAAAATAAGTTTTTATTACAAAACTTTCATTTACATATACAAAACTGGATATTCTATCCAGAATATTGCAAAATACATAAATAGGCCACAATCCGACCTTTTTCACAACTAATCTCTTGGACCTGTTTCATTCCCCTATGTACCACCAATACCTTAAAATATTTTCACGACGAGGTAAGAAATTCCCTGTAGAAAAATTATCTTACAAGGGCTACTTCTTACCTAAGTGCACATGCAATGGCACACACACATCATACCACATTCCATACAGAAAAATGCAATCCTACATGGAATATTTCATGTCATGAATGAGATGAAACTCCTCATGCCCATAACCTCGAGTCCTAACCGACTTCACACATTTAGTGCCGTGTGTGTGATGACCATTATCGTGTTTCACCTAATGACATAACCCATCGGATAACCCTAATATTATTCTTTGAATTTATCAATTCCCTCAGGTTTATGCATTTGTGGGCCACAAATTTTTCAGGTTTACACCACCAAATGACACGCACCTTTTCAATATTTTTACGGTCTTTCACCGTCCTAGGGGGGAATCCCCATCTTGCTACGCCCAAACACACATGTTATGCAACCGTGAGTCTCAATTTTGGATGTTGTCCCATTTTTGAACTCACCACCAATTCACCAAGAATGGTGAATAATCATTACCATGAACACACACCCGACTGAACACGATGTCACCGTGTATATGAAATGCAAATATGTCATTTCATGCCATATTATGTTACATACATCATGAGAGCTACATGCAACATTTCCAAATCATGGATAATTATATTTTCTAGCTATAATTTTCATTCACTACATATCTCATGTCAATACATCAAATAGGCATATATTAACATGATTTTCACCAAAACAGCAGGATATTCATTTTTTCCAAGAATACCACATAAATACAAATTTACAAAAATCAAATAATGGGCCCGGTAATCAGCCTCTTAACACACAAACAAAGATGCTATTCATTTTCAAGAAATAACACACAATAAAACCTGAAGACATCACCCTCGGATAAAAACCAAAGCCTTTAAATACGCCCCGGCTACGAACAACCCAAAAATTTCTAATATTCAATCCCCAAAAATCTCAAAGATCAATCCCACCCGCCTTCGCCACATACCAAAGAACTTCATGCCATTAAAATGGCCTCTTGTGCTAGAAACAACTCGAGTGAGGAAAATTCCCTACCTCTTGGAGTTTGACCTAACTCCTGTATTTTGGTACGCACGCCGTAGTCTCTTCATTGCTCATTGACCGACTTTAATTCGACCGCCGGGAGATTCAACCACAAACTTCTTGAAACCTCTCTCTTTCCTTTCCTCTTTCTTTCTCTTCCTAATGCTTTTTTTTTATCCCTCCCTTTCTTTCTTTCTTCCTTTTGATTCACACACCCTATGAATGGTTCAAGAGTGGGGAAACTTCTCCACTTTCTCCTCCTACACATGTCTCCTTTTCCCATTTTCTCCTTATTTTTCTTTCTTTTTCTCTTTTGGTTCTTATCCCACCGAATTCTTTTCTTTTCTTTGCTCTCCATCATTTCATCATTTTAAATTTTTTTCTTTTCTTCTTTTCTTCCATGGACACATGGCTCTAAATGAGCCATCCATTTAAGTGTCATGTGTCACCTCAAGCATTCCACATGGCTATCATGCCATGTGTCATTCTCCTAAGGTGCCACGTGGCATCCACATGGTCATGCCATGGTGCCTCGAAAAAACGTGAAATTCCGACTGTCTCGAAATTCAACGAAATTCGACTAGGTAACTAGATTTCGCGATACGAATTCAACGATAAAGTCCATTTCATCATCAGAGATTTAGAAAATTTCCGGTTTCTAACCGAAATTTCCTCGCTTTTACTCCATGTTCGTAAAAATTGAATTTTCTAAGGTTTTACATTCTTTTTCCTCTTAATGTACTTTTGTTCCCTCAAATTCACACACTACACACACAAACACATGCATATGAAATAGTTATTCTGGGTTTCCAAGTTTTAGACACCCACCTTCATCCTCAAAAAGAAAGCTGATAGGTGGCTCACATTGTGTCCCTGCTCCAAAGTCTCTCCGCACTCGGTGCTGCTGGCCAACACTTTCACACTAATCGCACTGGTCTCGCCGCACCCTCGATCCCGACTATCCAAGATACGCAATGGTCCCTCCTCGAAGGTCCCATCTATATCAACAATAATCTCTCCCCAATCCACTACATGAGCTGGATCTGGAGTATACTTCCGGAGCATGGAGACGTGGAACACCATGACAATTCCACAAACTGGGCGTGTAATGCCAACCGATACGCACTGCGTCTACCCTCTCGAAAAAGTATCTCGAAGGGCCCAATAGCACTCGGCGCTAGCTTCTCGCGGCCGACCACCACCTCTCTTAGGCATCACCTGGGAAGAAGACGTGATCACCCACCTCGTAAACTCCTGGGAGGCTGATCCTTCCTGGTCGTATCCTCTGCCGGGGTTTCGAGCCATGAGGAGACACTCTCCGCCGCATCAAAATCGACCTTCTGCAGGTTCTAATCGATTCGAACTGATGGAACTCTCTCCCACCTCTGTCCAACAAATCGGGATCGACATGCCTCCTCATATAAGGTCTCATAGGATGTCATTCGTGATAGTTCGATAATCAAGTGGTTGTGTTAATTCCACTAAGGGTAAGTGCTCCTCCCAATCTGGCCCTTTAAGATCTAGGATACATGCTCAAGTAAAGATGTCCTTTAAAATGTATGGTTCTCTCACAGTGACCATCGTCTCACGGATGAAGCCTTGGTGCTCATCGTTAATTATGTCCCATAGCCTTTTTGGAAACTCTTAAAGTGTGCCGTAAACCTAGGTTCACTGTTCGTCACGATGGGGCCGACACTCCATGTAATCAGGTGATCTGTGTCTGGCCAGAGCCAAAATTCCTCCAGTGTGAAGGTCATCCACACTGCTAGAAAATGTGCCAACTTAGTGAGTTGGTCTTGTGAAACCCCGAAAAAATCCGAATTTTCGATAAATGGTAGAACGGTAAAATTCGGTCAAAAATCTAGATTTTTTTTTTAGATCTTGGATGATGAAACAAACTTCACCGATGGAATCGTCTCGCAAAATCTAGCTACCGTGTAGAATTAACTCGAATTCCGAGACAGTCAGAATTTCACGTTCTTCGAGGCACCAAGAGTGATGCGTGACATTTGGCAGGTGTTGAGTGGCTCACATTGAGGCACATGTCAAGCTATGAGCAAGTCAAACAATGAGGTCAAGTATGGGCTATAGGTGACATGTGACATCATGTCGTGGAAATCGAATTGTAGATGGATAAGAGGATAGGGAAATCCTAAGAGCTAATGGTGGACATGGCAAGTGAAAGGACAAGCTCTTAGCCCATCTTGGACCAAGCAGTGGGATGGGAGAAAAGAAAAGAGCAGAAAAGAAAGAGGAAGAAAAAGAGAGAGTTTTAGAAGAGACTCCACCTTCTCTCTAAATTTCGGAAGCCGATCGGACCAGACGGTTTCCGGGGCGGAGCAAGAGGAAAGAGTTCATCCTCATGGCGGGGCTTAGCATAGAGGCCCAGGAGTTGGGGAGTTTTGACCAAAAACTCGAGAGGTAGGGGTTTCCTCTGCGGTTTAATCCTTGTTCCAGGGCCATTCGGCTCGCGAGGGTTGTGTGAGCGGGTGAGTGGCGGGTGTGTGGGCGCCAGTTCAGACTTTGGGACGGTGTGTTGGAGATTAGGGTTGTTTACGGACGATCCAGAAGGTACAATTTTGGGACTAAGTGATTTTCCTTGTGCCATTAGGTGTTAGAGTTAAAATGAATAAAGGTGTTGGTTGTCTTGCCACTAAGGGGAATGTTTAGTTTGTGTTTTGAACCATGGGAAAGTTTGCCATAGTGTGGTAGTACACATTAACCGGACTTTAGAACTAGTTTTTGGGTAGGAAATAAAGGGATTTTGGTAGTGAGTTCTTCATTTAAATTATAGCCACATCAGTGAACTTGATGTTAGGCTTTTCAATTTTGAATCGGACCTTTAGCGAGTTGTGGTGAGGTTACGAGAACGATCCCGGTTGGAAAACGTGTCCAGGTTCAGGTTGGCAGGCTGAGATGGGTTCACCCCGGATGGGATCACTCCGGATGGGTTCCCCCTAGATGGGTTCAGCCAGCCCTGGATGGGTTTAGGATGGGTTCCCCCTCAGATAAATTCGCCGGATGGAGTTCGCAGGATGGGTTCCGGGTCGAGTTAGGATCATGCATGACCTCGGTGGGAAGGGTCATAAAACTGGCAAATCCAGAACTCAGGTCGGTGTTCTTGACTCCTGAGAAATTCAGTGGTCAGTTTCCAACAGGATGCCTTTGGAGGTGGGTGGGGTCTTGGATGCGGAGCTGGGAAGGGGCCGTCGGGCGAATGGGTAAGGCTAGCCAAGTGAGTTTGCCCTGGTCGTAATGTGACCACCCGACTTCGGAAGGTCGCCTTCTTTTGTGACTCAGGATTTGGTGTTCTTGAGGCTACCGTGACCAGGTGGGTGGTTTCCATCGGATATCTTTGGAGATGGTGGTCTTGTTGTGTAGGAAAGGGGCATTTAATTCGGGTAAGGTAGGCTAGCCGGTGGGTTTTGCTAGTCGTGTGTGACCTCGACTTGGAATGTCATAACTTCTTGATGGAACTCCGTTTGGGTGTTCCACAAAGTATATGGAAATCCCATTGAGTCAAGTTTCCATCCAAATTCCTTTGGAGGGAATTGGGTTATGTACCTGGCCGAAAGGGGGCATTCGGTCAGGTAAGGTAGGCTAGCTGTGAAGGCTACCTAGTCATGTGTGACCTCCAACTTCGGAAGGTCATAACTTCTTCGTCCGAACTTCGTTTTGGGTGTTCTAGGACTATATGGAAAGCCCATTGAGTCAAGATTTCATCCATGTCCCTGTGAAGGACATTGGAAAATCATGAATTAGTTTCGACGGTTAGTGCGGTTGGGTGAAATTTGTGGAGTAGAGCTACTATTCGTGTGTGACCTCGATTTCGGAAGGTCACTTAACTTCTTCACTGAATTCGATTTGGATGTTCTTGGACTCTATGGAAATCCATTGATTCAGATTGCATTCATGTCCTGTGTAGGACATTGGGCGTCGGGATGGTTAGTGTCGGTAGGTTAGTGTCTTTACGGTTGGGTAGGCTAGGGTAGAACACTTTATTCGTAATGTGACCTCGACTGGAAGGTCATAACTTCGTCCCCGAATTAGGTTGGGTGTTCTTGGACTCTTGTGAAATCCCATTAGTCAATATTTCATTCATGTCCTTATGGTGGAAATTGGGCGTCGAGTGCAGTTAGTCTTGACGGGTTGGTTAGTTGGGTAAAAATTTGGAAATTTGGGTAGAGTACGCTTTGTTCATGTGTGACCTCTAACCGGAGGTCATAAACTTCTTACGTCCAGGTCCCGATTTGGGTGTTCTTAGAATCTATGGAAATTTGATTGAGTGTTATTTCATCCATGTTTACGTAGGAGGGACATTGGGTTGTCCGGTCAGGTTGTTCACGGCCCGGATAGTGCTTGTTGGGTAGGCTAGCGGGTAGGGTGCTGGTGTGTGATCGACCGGAGGTCATAACCTTGGGAACTCAGATTTGGGTGTTACGGGGGTATCAAATCCCATTGGTCGAGTGTCAGTTCCTATGGAAGGCATTGAGTGCGGATACGGCGAAAGGGGCTCCGGCAAGTAAGTGGGCGTAGGGTAGGATTTGCCTAGTATGTGTGACCTCGACTTGGAAGGTCATAACTTCTTCGTCGAGCTACGATTCAAGTGTTCTTAGACTCTGTCGGCCGGTAGTGAGATTCCAACTGTTTTCTATGTAAGGCATTGAGTGCGTAGTTGGCTGAAAGGGCTCAGAAAGTAAGGTGGCGTCAGGGTAGGGCTCTGCCTGATCATGTGACCTCGACTTCGGAAGGTCATTTCAACTTCTTCGTCAGGAACTTCAGTTTGGTGTTCTTGGACTATGGAAACTCATTGAGTCGAATTCTATCCGTATGCATGTGGAGGGCATTGGAGTGCGGAGCGGCTGGAAAGAGCGGATCAGGCGGTCGGGTAGGCTAGTTGGGTAGGGCTGCTTGTTCATGTGTGACCTCCAACTTCGGAAGGTCATAACTTCTTCGTCCGAATTCCAATTCGGGTGTTCTTGGACTCTATGGAAATCCCATTGAGTCAATATTCTAGATAGGTTCATATGGAGGGCATTGGGTGATCATAACCTTCTTTGTAACTGATGTTTTTGCTGCTTGGGGTGTACGGGTTGCTTAGTTGTCATCGAAGTGAATAGTCGGGTTTTAACTGACCATTGCATGACATGTAGTAGATTTGTTGTAGGTTGTCGTATGTAGGAGACCGGTTTGAGGCTGGGCGAAATTTTCTAGGTTTTATGGTTGTTTGATGTTGTATGGAAGGTGGAACCAAAGCGGTTCATGGTGTGAAAAGGGGCGAAGTGAGGTACCACATTTGGATAAGTCGAATTGTGACCTTGTTGTGTGTTATTGCTTGTATGAATAACATGCAGTGTGAGTATGACATGTTAATGTATGTTGTATGATGTATTAACATGGGTTGTGCATGGAGGAGAATTATATGTATCAATTATAATTATCCATGGTGTGTTGATGTTGTTCGTTAATATATTTATGCATGCTTGATATATTAACATGTATGATGATTGTGGATAAATTTGGTTAGTATATGCATGATTAATCTATTAACATGAATTTGTTGCAAATGGCATATTGCATTTCATATGCGGGAACCTAGAGTGATAAGTGAGTGCATGACATGAAAGAAAAAGGAAAATGTTTGTGAAAGGAATTTGAGGAAGATTTTCAGAAGAAAATTGCCTTGGAGAGTTGTCAGCCGGTTCATCTAGGAGGCTTTAACCCATTCTTTGTTTGAAAAATGATCAGTGGTCGCCTCGGAGGAGTAGTCGATATATTTACGAGCTTCGGTAGTATGTTTCGAGAAGCAAAACCTTTTTGTTTTGAAAGCGGTATTTTCTCACTCTTGGCTTAGGCATCGTGAGGGGTGATGAGGCTGAGACATGGGAGTGGGTGGGTCACATTCTCATCCGCTATAATGTAGACATTTGGTAAGGGTATGTGTTTTTGTTTAAATGTTTGGTGTGCCATTGCATGTGCACTTAGGTGGGGGAAATGTAGACTTAGGATAATTCAACATTGGTCTCACCTGTCGAGGGAAGAATTATTTCAGTGCAGAGGCTCACTGGGGATGGGACGCATCAGAGTTCTTAGAGATGAAGAAATGACCATATATGGCCTTATTATGTATTTTGTAAAAATGGGTAAAAGACCCGGTTTTGGGATAATTGTAAATTAACTCCTTTGTATAAATATACATTTTTGAGAGTATAGATGTGATGATGTGGCCATTTTACTCATCATGTGGTCTCGTGATATGAGCCTTAGTATTCGCAGTTGTGATGGTCAACGGGACCCTCGGGAATTGGGGCACCGTGTCCCTTCTCGCCCCACCGTCGAGCCTCTCCCGCGATGTCGGTGTGATGGAATCACAAAGTTCATCATGGCGTGCTCCCACTTCGCTCGAGTACACCTCAATGGTGGAGTAAACCTGGCGGCCACGTGCTCGGCCTTTGCTAATGACCACGTGAGACATCGTCGAACAAAATCTTCAACGTGTTGCTTCATTACGCTCCGATGTACTAGCGATAGAAGATCATGGTACATCTTAGTGCCGCACCTTGGATCTTAGCAAACAAAGCGAGTAGTAGAACTTCTTGAGGATTTCCTCTCAAATCGGTGGAACTTGGAACCCTGGCGAGTCCCTATATCAAGATTACCATTTGTGTGAATGACCAGTAGCCATCCACCCATCACTTGGTATACCCGGTCACGATGGGCGGATATCTTCGTCTGCCTGGGATTCAATCTAGTGGTGTGAGATAGACGTACCCACAGTGCTTGGCGCATTGAGGTTGTCGATGGGACCCCACAGTTTAGGCGTCGTATATGTGGAGGTTGAGTCGATAATGATGATTTACTACATTGTATTAAAAGTGATTAGCTTTGAAAAAAACTACTAATTTGATTTCTTATATATTTTTAATTCGAAATATTATTTTTTATAAGTTTTAAAAATATATTTATCTCTAAATTTCTAATGGATTATAAAACGAATTCTTGTAATATTGAATAAGTTTTTAGATTGTGATTGTTTTCAAATTAATTAGTATTTGATTCTGGAAAAAATTAAAATATTTTAGAATTAGAAAACTTTCCAGCTTTATAAATATATATGGAGATACTACTCACAAGGTGGTACAAGTAGGGGTGGGCATGGTTCGGTTAACAGACCTGTGGCATAAAATAAAGACAAGCCGTCGATTTTTGGTTTGTAATTTATATAAACCAAAATCTTAACCTTAATATGGTTTACCAAATATCTAGTTAATCATTTATTAGGTTAACCATATATCAATTCTTCGGTTAACCATAATTAAAAAATAACTTCGCAATTTCATAATCATATATTAAAGTTCAAATTATAATAATTATTATAAATACAATAAAAATGTAAAGAAAAAAATAAATACAATCTATTCATTTGCAATCCCATGACACTTGTGCATTTATAATACATCTAAATACTATATGAAACGCATGAGATTAGATAATTTAATCACAGATTTTTTAATCAAGCACATGTTTTAACAACTTCAATAAAAAAATAAACTAATCGAAAGAAATCAAAGCCTACAAGCTTTGGTTTGAAGAAAAATAGTAAAAGCTTAGTTTGGAGGAAAAAAGTAAAATTGACGGATAGAAGTGGGAAAATCACAACTCACATAAGCTAAGAAACCTATTTTATATAAGTGGTTGACCGAAATCACGGTTTTTGTATTTTGTAAATCGAAACCGAGATTTGTGTAAAACAAAAACCAGAACCAAACTGTTCGATTCGGTTAACCTATTTTTTCACTCGATTCTCGATTTTGAAGTTTTTCGGTCCTTTGGTTTCTTTTGGTTCTTTTGACCACCCTAGGTAAAATATATCACTTAGAAGAGGTTGAAAAGTATCTCATTTAGAAGAGGTTGATAGTGGAAATATTGACTAGATTTTACAAATATTTAAAATTTAATGATATTTACTTTAAATAGGTAATAAAATAAAAGAATTTGACTCAAATAAGAATATAAATAATTATCTGGTTTGAAATTTAAGAAGTACATAACGAATTTGATATAAATATGTAGTTGAATAACAATGGAATACTAAAATAGGAAATAAAAGTTAAGAATTAGACAATAAATAAAAATATAGATGAATTTTTCTCTTGAAATTTAAGAAGTTAAAGATACAGAATTTGACATAAAAAAAGGAAAAGAATTAACTGCTAATTTGACATAAATTTAAGTTGAATCTGGACATTTTTAAATAGAATTCCATTTCTCTTTTAAATCCCTAAAATATAAATTCAAATTATTGGGAGATGTTCAAGTTTGGTAAAGAATTTATTTACGGTGGTAGAACTTAGTAAATGGCTAAAATCAAATTAAGAAAATAATATTTTTTAACTGCTAATTTGATTGTCCACATGGCTAAAACTACTAATTTGATTTCTTCTATATTTTTAATTCCAAAGATTGTGATTGTTTTCAAATTAGTATTTGATTCTTGAAAAAATTAAAATATTTTAGAATTAGAAAACTTTCCAGCTTTATAAATATACCAGGGACGTGAAAAAAATTTGCGGGCATTCATTGGGAATCAGGTAATTAAATTCACATACATTTTGATTTTTTATTTTGATGTGTATTTCTTTTCTTTTATTTTCGGCATATTATAATATTTTTTTGGTTCCCATTCCCTCAGGTATCATTAAAAAAATGATTTTAGAATTCTACGCAATTTTGGTTATTGTTTTTAAAAACTATTTTTTGTTTTAAAAAATAAGGAACACGCAAAAAAACAAGTTTAGTTTCCATTATTTTATTGTTCTGAAAAACAGTTTTAAGAGAATATTTCTATTTTTTCAAAAACTATTCTTAAGAATCGCTTTTCAAAATAAGGAATCAAACAGTTCTTTAGTTTTTGTTTTAAGCTCTTGCAAATTTTACTATAGAGATGATATATGTAAATTAAGAAAACTATATTTGTTACTCTAATTCATTTGAGATAGAACAATATTTATGTAATTAATTTAGTTTTATTTAATTTTCTTCATCTAAATTTTACTGATGTATAAAATATTATAGATAAAATATTTATCCTAAAGTCTAAAAGCAATATTTTACGAAATTCCATTATTTTTACTTTTAGCTTTTAGGCGTTTTGCTTTATGCAAAAAATTTGAAATTTAGGATTTTTATTTCAGTGAGTGAATTCCTAGGTGAGTTTGTAGCTATCTTTGTCTAATCATATGCTTTAAAAAAGTAGAGAAAAGAGAGAGAGAGAGAAATAGTTGTTAATCTATTTTTTAAATATTTAAAATTAACTTTTGAAAAAAAGTAAGTTTGCAAGTTTTATACATAAAATTTTATTTTATTTTATTTAAAAAATAAATAAAATGATTCCAACATATAGATATTTTATTTTATACATAGTAAAATTTTATTTTATTTTATTTAAGAAGAAGGTTGTTTATATCAAATCCTCACGTCATATTTTAGAGGGTTTTTTCTTGGCATTTGGATCTTGTTCTTAGTGAAGATAGCATGACAGGATTAACCAGTTTTTGATTTTGACATGTTCAAATTTCATCAAAAAAACAACACCAACAATACGGAAGAAGAAGCACAAGAGTGATCAACTACCTCCGGTTTAAACTTTTTTATTTTAATTCTCGTGATATATATTTTATTTCCTCTTTATATTTGAGAAAATGTTATCTTTGTAGTTTTTTTTTGTTAAGTCATATCACACTAGACTTATCCCCATGCAATCCTGGAGCAGACTATGCTTATTAAATAAAACTCTACAAATGTTACGTAACACAACAACAATTGCTACAAAAACGCTGTACAAAAATCTCACATACACAACACAGTACCGCTACCATGTCGACATCCAATGCAAGGTTCAATTACGTTTCTTCCTTGAATTTCAAAAGAGTTCTTGATTTTTCCTTAGGTTTGAAATTATATATATTTTCTTCCTTCTATTTAAAAAAAAATTAAAATATTGAAAAAATGATTTGAGTTAAATGAATAAATAGTTTACAATTGTTTATGAAAAAAATTAAAATATTTACAAGAGAATGGAATTAATGAATAATCGGATATAAACATTTGAATTAATAAAACTCTTATAAGTTAATTGTTTTTATGATTATAAAAATATAAAAATATACGAGATATGAATTAATGATTAAAAGATATTGTTAAGTGATTTAAAAAAAAATTGAAGTACCTTGGAGTTGAGAAAATTGTTGATCCGAGATTTTTTTTTTTATTTCTAAAATCTCTACTTGAAGGAAGAAGAAAGTGAAAAGGAAAGAAAATATTAGGAAAAATAAATAATATTTTAAGAAAAAAAACTTTCCTAGCTTTTTTTTTTTTTTTTTTGAAAATAACCTTTTTTTTTTATATAAATATCACTGATTATTTAAAGTATTTATTTGAGGGCTTATTTCATCCATCCATTCACAATAGGGTTATTTGATTAAACGAACTTTTAAAAAACCTAAAATTTGAAATTCCCATCCTTCACTTTTGGGCCGGATTTTCATAAATATACTCTTCTCTTGTTTTTAAATTTATTTTTTAATACAAAATAACCCTTTTTTAAGAGAGCAATCAGAATACACGAAATGTAAGTTACATTTTTTGTCCAAAATGGATTATTTTTCAAAACAAAACATGGGAGATGTTAAATCACAAATTCAAGGGCATTTGATGTCTTTTAAACAAATTTTTATTTTTTATTTAAAAGATGCATTCATTCATTAAATCTGTCCATTAAAAAAATGTGTTTGTCTATGCTTCTTTTTCCTTTTAGTAGGTCTTAGTCAATATTTGATTTTTTTTAATTACAATTTTAATAATATATATTAAATTTTTTGTTTTTTAAAATTATATTTTCTATTAAATATTGTTGCTTATTTTTATATGCTTAAAAATCAACATCTTAAACATATTAAAAAAAATAATTTTAAATTATTAACTCATTATATTAGCAAAATAAAAGTTTGGAAATAACAAAGAAAATAATTATATATCAACTTTTAAACTTTATTGTTGCTTTTCATTTTTCTCTATTTTGTTGTGAGGAATTCTCCTATTATTTGAGACCAATTCAAAACATGAACTCAGAGAAGAAAAACAAGAGATGCTAATGGAAGAACTACACAAAAAAGTTCCAGGCCAGTTTTATTCAATGCTTTCTTGAGGCTGAACAAGAACAGACTCAAGAAAAGAAAACCCAGAACATAGCACCTTATATATTCTACACAAAGAGTCTAAAAATAAAAATCTCTCTGTTATTTTCTACAACCTTCTGATGGCAGATCATGTATAAGAACTCAATCAAGCAAACTAGCAAACACCTTATCTACATTACTCTTCTCAACCAAAAAAGTCACTAACTCAACCAAGGAAATGACTATAACAAAAAGCAGTTACAAAATTAGGATCACTTCTTTCACAAATCTCCACCTTGAGACTAATTTTCGAGATCTCACCATGAGAATGTTAATCGGTTCATAAGTTCAGCCATCATAAACTTTTAAAAATCTCAAGTTTCATTAAACTTGGTAACTGGAATCAATTTTATGAGTAGATCAACCTGGATTAACATCAGTTGAGATTTTCTTCACCTAAATCAGCCATTCTTCTATCAATATGTTTTGTTCTCTCATGGTACATGCTATTTTTTGTTAGGTGAATATCACTTTGAGATCACAAAAAACATCCACACAGCCCTGCTCATAACCAATCTCATCAAGCATTCCCTTCAACCACACAAAGCCTCTTCGTAGCCTCGGTCAAAGCAATATATTCAGCTTCTGCTGAAGAAAAGAACCACAACTCTCTTGGGTGCTGGACTTCCAACTAATGGTGTTACCACCAATTCAGAAAACATAAATCCAACATAGACCTTCTTTTATCTAAATCACCTTCAAAATCTCAATCATAGTAACCAAAAACCTTGCAACTCTTATTGCCATCAGCTTTATACTTCAGTTTCAGCTTAGCAGTCCTTTTAAAATACCTGAGCAACCATTTGACAGCATGTTAGTGGACTCTTCCAGGCTTTGCTCATAAACGACTCACCAAACCAATTCCATACACATCTGGTCTGGTATTAAATCATATAAGTATACATATGCTACCTATCATGTTTGAATATGGACACCCTTCATTTACTCAGATTCTTCTTCATAATCACTTCCTTGATGGAAAGTTAACTTGAACTTGTGCACTAACAAGAGTAGACACAGATTTTTCTTGTACATACCAAATAAATCCACAATTTTTCCAACATAACCATACTTTACCAAGAAATAGTTAAAAGACCTAATAACATCCATTCCCATAATCCTTCTTACGTGCACTCCAAGTTCTTTCTATTTCAAACTTTGAATTGAGTTTTCCTTAACTTTAGAATTTCATATTAATCTTTGCAAGCTATAAGATATCATCAACATAGATCAACAAAATAAATGAAAGTCTTATCCTCTAATTTAGAGAAGTAAACATAAACAGCTATGTTTGCTTCTACTAAATCCTTAACTTAATATGAAAATATCAAAACCTATAAATACCACATTCTAAGAGATTGTTTTAATCTATATGATTTTTTTTCAAAAGACATACCTTGTTCCTCATCTCCTTGCAGAAACATACCTTCCTGGGTCGGCTCATATACTTATTCATTTAAACTATGTAGAAAGGCAAGCCAACATCTAGTTGTTCCAATTGAAGATCTTGAATTGCAAAAATAGCAAGAATTAGCCTTATGGAAGTATGCTTTACAACTGGTATATAAACACCATGGTAGTCAATGCCCTCAACTTGTGAGTAACCCTTGGCAACTAGTCTCTCACTGATCTTGCCTTCTCCACCTTTAGAATTTCTGGTCTCACTTACAAACCCACTAAGTAACCAATCACCTTACCTTTAGGTCTAGGAACAAGCATACATGTCTCATTTTTGCTTAGGACCCAGACCCCCCCTCTTCCATCCAGCGGTCTTCCTTCAACTAATCCAATCTTTATTAGCCTTAGTCAAGATATGTGACTGGTTCTTTCAACTCCAAAGAGTCAGCAATATCTAGAGCAAAAACAATAAAGTCTGCTTGTGCAAACCCAGATGAAGGTCTTGTTTGCCATCTTGCGCTATATATGGACAACATATATTCACTTAATTGATTATCTTGTGAAAAATCCTCACCAAGTTCTGCTTCTATCTCAACTTCGTGAGTTGTCCTTGTACCAAAATTTTGCTATCGCTTCAACTACCATATCGTGAGCTGAATTTCATACCCACCTTCATCTCGGCTATTAGCATTTACAGAGCTCTCACCCAAGTCTCCTCAAACCCGAAGGACTTTATTCTGATTCAACTAATGTTTCTAGTTTGTGTCAACACCTTGTACAAGTGTTCTATAGGGGCATTTCTCATTGAAAGTAACATCTCAGCTTATTATGCATTTCTTTTCCTCTATCAACTAGATTTCATATCCTTTACAATTAAGATAATATATATTTTAAAAACCATCATATTGAGTCCATTTCACATGCTATTTGAGTATTTTGCACCCAAATTCATGTAAAACTCATAATATTTCTTCAAGTTGGTTTTTTGGATTCTTGATGGAAATCAAGTGATTTAGTAAGAAAAGATGTAAAATAGTTCAAAAAAGAGAGTTAACTGATTAATTTATTTTTCTATATCATCTGGAGCATCAAATGGTTCAAATCCACTCATGGTTGCATTCTAAATTCAAAGAGCTTTCCAACAACACTTCACACGCCCAAATCTGAGTTAAAACGAAGAAGTTATGACCCCCAAAACTTCAAGATCCAGGTAGCTTTGCTATACCGTTCTCTATAGGAACCCGAGTATCGGGAAAAGCCCTATGTGACTTGGGAGCAATAATCAACTCGATGCCGCTCTCGATGTTTAAAAGCTAAGGTCGAGAACTAAAATCGACCACAATCACGAGAATCAAGCCGATTGTGTCCTACCAACACCCTGGGTAAGCACTGAAAACGTCCAGTAAAGTGGGAATTCATCCTCGCCAAAGCCAGACTTCGTCATCTTAGACATGGTGGAAGATGACTCAGTTCCTATCATACTTGGTAGACCCTTCTTGGCCATGGGAAAGGTGTAAATTAATGTGCAAGAAGGTGAACTTAAATTGAGAGTCCAAGGAGATGAGGTCACTTTCCATGTATTCTAGCCCATGAAGCATCTAGATGATGATCCAAATGAAGATATCTCAGAACTTCACCACACGGAGATCTTGCAAGGCAACACGAAAACCTTCCGAGATAAACCGATTGATCTACGTAGCACACCACTGTGGTCATGGCATGGAGCAAAATATTTCATCCACCTGAGCAGTTGTTTTCGAGCATTGGGTGGAGATATGTCAAGATTCCCGCTCTTCTAAAATCGAATATGGAGATGCAAGTCACAAGCTAATCGACATTAAACAAAAGCTAAGATTGGGAGGCAACTCAAGCTTTTGAAATCTTTATTCCATAGTCTAGCTACAAGTGTTTTTAGTTTTGTGCATACTTTGTCGCCTTCAGACCGTCTTTATTTCGATTGTCTGCTTTCGCACTAGAGAGTAATGGAAGCGGAGATAGCTCGGAAAGACTAGCTTAGAAAGTGTGAAGGGGTCAGAATTTCATTCAGGGGGTTTTCTCAAAACTTAGAAATTTTTTGAAAATTTGTCAATTTGACCTTCTCTGTCACGTCCCGATGTTGACCGAATTCAGAAAAATCAAGCCTTTGTCACGTCGCGACGTTGGATCTCCACGTCGCGACGTTGGCTATCCCTTTGGTATTTTAACCAATTTCAAAGAACGCCGCCGCCACGCTGGCCCCAACGCCGCCGGCATCGCTTGGCATCACTTTCGAACATCGCGACGTTGATTTGAACGCCGCGACGCCGGGATTTATGTGACTCTAGAACGCCGCGGGAAAGTTGATCCCAACGCCGACGCTAGATCTCATCCTTCCGAACGTCACGACGCTGGCTCACAAACCTTCTCTAGAACGCCGCTACGCTGAGCCCGACCACGCGACGCTTGCCTCCGCTTTATGTCCAAACCCTTCGCCTCTTCCCTACGAACCCCAAGTCTGAGCTCCCAAATCCCCCTTCGTCGCCATTCCCAACGAGCCCCTCTCCATTTGTCCCAACCAACCCTAAGAACCTCCCATGGCCCTGTGCCCATCTCTAGGGCCTCCATCTCCCATTGCACTACTTGGTTTGGTGCCCTGATCCAAGATCCTTACGGGTCCACGAAGGCTCAGATTCCTTCCATCGGAGCCGTTCTTTCTTACTCTTTGCATTTGGGTAGAGTTAGGAAGGGACCTTAGGACTGTTTAGGGCTAGTGGAAGTCCCCTAGTAGCATCCTGCAGCCCTCGGTCCCATTGTGCACTAGGTGTTTGCTCAATTGCCTCAGTAGGCTTAGGTGGCTTCACGTGAGCCGTTCGTTCCCACTGTCTTCACTGGTGGTTAGGGGGCCTACAGACCACATCTAGTTCAGTCACCCTTTGGCCACCCTCTCAGCCCACCCATACGCACCCATGTCGAGTAAGCGCCAAAAGATGACCGCCAAGCGAGGGCGGGCTAGTGAGGAGCTTTCCCATACCTATGATCATGACAAGTTTGTCAACAAGAGTGCGACCAAAAAGTTCAGCCTCATTTCAAAAAAAAAAAAAAAAAAAATCGATCGCTCATTAAGAAAGGGGTTTCACTAATTCGAGGACTTATTCCGCAAAACTATTACGAATAAGGGATGGTGGGCGCTATGTCAACCCCCTCACCCCCGCTGCCACAAGTGTGGTACGAGAATTTTACTCCAATCTCTCCTCCCATGTTTCGAAAAAGGTTCGGGTGCGCGGGGTGTTGGTAGACTTCGGCACGAAGTCTATCAACCAATATTATAACCTCGACCCAGCTCCTCCTCGAGTCTCTTGATATCGCACATGGTACCGACTACTTTGAAGTCATTAGGTATTAACCAACCCACGTGTATCACGGTTTAACGGTGACGTGGGCATGCAAGCACTTCCAGCCAAACATTCGCCTTACATCCCTTGCTGTCCGCATCACTCATCACATCGCGTCTCATTCCGACGACAAATGTGTGTGAAGTGACGGCTGTGCCCTACTTAATTATGCTAATCCTCTAAGACATCCTCATGTGCAGCAGGTTATAAAGGATGCCATCCTCATATTCCGGATGCGAAAATGAACCTAAGGCACCCTTTTTCATTTACTACCAGAAAGACGCATTGTTTCATTTCTAATGGGGCTTCATGGATGAGTTTGAATCACCCAGGTCATATCTCTACATCAGATCCTTTACCAACACAAGCCATTCATAAGTTAGTCGATGATGAGATATCGCCTTCGTGACCGTCCCATTCCAATCCGCACCATGGTTCTTGCTATCTACCATTGTCAAACAGATCACACTCTTATTTTTCCCTCGCCAGTTCATCTACCTATGTTTCCAAAGGCAAAGGGAATAATGTCATACGACATAACAATAAGAAGTCTCTTCTTATCTCCAGTTTTTGTAAGAACAATGGGTCATTTCGTTGAAACCTATTACACTCGTTAGCGTATTCTTTAGAACACTACTGCTTTGACCCAGTCTGAATTATCAGCTATGGACTCTCATTCCAAGTCTAATTCTGCCACATCTCTCTCTATAGTAGATCTACAGAATATGGTTAACCAAGTTCATCTTCTATCTTCCATCTTCCAATGCATCCAACACTGCCTTTCACTATTATCACTTCCACGGCTTTGACTCTTGTTGTAATCATATGACTTCTTCTCCCGAGATGTTGTCTCTTCACACACTTCTACTTCTCTCCCACCATATATACCGCAATGGTTCTCCTAAGCACTTTGACCCTGTAATATCTCTACACCACCCTTGTCTGCTTCCACGCCACTGCATTCCCCAACTCACTCATAATCTTCATCTATCAAGCAACCAACTGGTCCTGGTTTTCTCTAACCTTTCTTCTATTGGTGTGGTAGCAGATTCTCAAACAGATAGATCGTTGACCAGCCTGCAGCGCTCCAAGGTTGTTTGAGCTCATATTTATTTATCTACCATCCTCTCGTCTCTCTACTTTTGCCTTCTCTAAAACGAAGCACCTCCTCTCTTGCTTTATGGCATTCTCGCCTTGGTCATGCATCTATCTTTAGGGTTAAACAACTAGTTTCTAGGGTTTTGTTAGGTTCAGTTTCAAATAAGAATTTTGATTGTATGCCTTGTCAATTTGGCAAACAAACTGCTTTACCATTTAATAACAGTGTTTCTCATGCTCTATCTCCCTTTGAACTTATTCATTCTAATGTATGGGGTCCCTCTCCCATTACTACTCAGGGTGGGTCACGTTATTTTGTTATTTTTATGGATGATTTTTCCAGATATACTTGGATTTATCTCTTAAAAAATCATTCTAAGCTTTACCACATATATCGTGACTTTACCAAAATGATTGAAACACAGTTTTCTAAACCTATCAAAGTTTTCAGATCTGATAATGCCCAAGAATATAAAGCCCATGAATTTACCTCTATTCTACATCAATTTGGTATTGTCTTCATTCCACTCTCAGGTCAAAAAACTCTTAGCAAAATGGCGTGGCCGGGCGCAACTCATCATATTCTTTGATGTTGTTCGTGGCAACTACTATAGTTGATCTACTCTTTACTCGCTGGGAAAGCTTCTCTTACCGCCGCTTACACCATCAATCGATGTCTCTCCCATTGTCTTAATCAAACTCCTTATGTTCTGCTTGCTCGTTCTTCTTCCTATGACTTGGGCTTGTAGCCTGGATGTGTCTGCTTTTGGTTTTATTCAAGATCATGAAAGCAAGCAAACTTCAATCTGCCTTACTTTGTGTTGTTTTCGTGTTTCTCAACATGTGGTCTTTTGTGAACACAAAATTTTTACCAACTACCTCATGCTCCTTGCTTCCCTATTCCTCCGGCTCTGGCCCTCTCCCCGACCTTCGAGGAGTCTCCCACTCATGTCCGAACAACCCCTCCCCCCACCCCCACTCCTTGGTCTCTGAGTCTCCCCCTCATATTTATGATGTTTCTTCTCATGCATTTGATGAGCTTCCCGCACCGATCATCGACGTGCCCACTGATACTGCCCCAGCTATGGATCCTGCCGGTCCTTTTGACTCCCATGCACTTCGCCATTCCCATCGGGTAACTACTCTTCCTTCTCACCAGAATCTCCATTGCTTTTCCGCTTTGCCTCTCTCCAGAACCTCACACTTTTCATGGAGGCTCCTCTAACTCCTTTATGGCAAAGAAGCTATGAAAGAAGAGCTGATGCACGCATAAGACTGATCACGGATTTGGTTGATCACCCCTCTGGAAAAACTGCTATTGGTTGGAAATTGGTTTATAAGATCAATACTCGATCAGATGGCACTGTTGATCGCTACAAGGCTCGCCTTATTGCCGGGTTTTACCAGAATATGGGATCACGCTTGAGAGATTTTTGCTCATGTATTAAACTTCTTCCGTCATGACTCTTATTGTCATTTCTACTTAGCCGCAAATGGCCACTCTTTCGCATGGATGTCAAAATTGCTTTTCTTAATGCAGGAACTCTCGCATGAAGCCTTATATGAAGCTTCCTCTTGGTTATTCTCACCCTTTTACAATTCCCCACGCAGTATGTCGACTACGGCGGGCACTTTATGGTTTTAAACAAGCTCCTCGAGCATAGTTTGCAAAGTTCAGTTCTACTATCTCTCATCATGGTTTTTCAGGCAATTCTTTTTATACAACTCTTTTTTTGAGACGGTCTGGTCATGGTATTACTATTCTCCTCTTGTATGTCGATGATATGATTATTACAGATATGTAGGGGTATTCAAGATCTAAAGTAATTTTCTTGTCGTCAATTTGAATTGGAAGATCTGAATTTCTCTTAATTACTTTCTTGGTCTAGAAGCTTTTTCTTCTACAAATGGTTATTATCTTACTCAGGCCAAATATACTGATCCGATTCGAGCCAAGATCACCGATAGCAAGATAAATACACACCTATCGAAAGCATAACTCGGGTCGCCTCAATTCCTCATGATGGCCAACCACTATCCCATGCTACCTTCACGCATAGCTTGTCAGAGCCTGACCCATTCCACTCGTCACGCCCGATATTTTCTATGCAGTTCATGTAGTCAGTCAATTTATGGCTACCCCTAGATCACCTCATTATGTTGTTGTTCTCAGGATTCTTCGATATCTGAAAAGCACCATATTTGATGGTCTTCATTTTTCTTCCCATTCTTCATTAACTCTTCAGGCATATTCAGATGTAGATTGGGCAAGGATCCTAATCGATCATCGATCTACTACAAGATATTGTTTTCTTCTGGGTGATTCTCTTATCTCTTGGAGAAGCAAGAAACTAAAAGTCATTGCTCGTTCCAGCACTAAAGCAAAATATAGAGCACTAGCAACTACTCTAAATCGAACTTATTTGGCTATGTTGGTTGGCCATGTAATCTTGGTGTTGATTGCTACACTACAAACTAAATCTCACTGAGCAAGTGCTATTCAAATTGCTCATAATGATGTGTTCCATGAACGTACTAAACATATCGAGATTGATTGTCATTTCATCTGGGCCATCATCCGTCAGTGGTACACTCACACTTCAGTCTGTTTCCTCTCAGGATTAGCTAATATCTTCACCAAACCCCTTCTTCTAGGAACTTTTCGAGCTTTAACTTCCAAACTCATAATGGTTTCTCTTAAACCACCATCAGTTTGAGAGGGATGTTAGATTACTGTATGGCAAGTTAATTATATGGCAAGTTAGATTATTGTATATGGAAATTGTATATTTTCCTTTCTTAGGTTTGTATAGCCTAACCTATATAAGGCCTCATCTTGTACATGTAATATATAGTTTATAATATACAAAGTCTCAAGTCTTTCTTCAATATCTTTGTCGTGAAAAAATTCTTTATATATGCCAAGATTTTTTAATTTGTCGAATTAATTTTTGCATAATGTTTGCTACTTCCGATCGACTTTTAATTTGGGAAAGATTGGTTTTTATTTTCTCTTGATATTTGAAAATTAAAGTAAGATATATTATTCTCCTAAAATTAATTGATTTTCAGTGAAAGCTTAAAAGTAATAAGAGGAATCTGCATGAAAAGTAATAACTTCTTTGTTATTAATTTGATCAAAATGCTTTTATTGATTTTATCGAGGTAAACAATATGATTTACTTATTTTCGTAAAAACGAAACTACATAGGGCCCTGAAAATTTGTTTATAATGGGGTTTAAATCATAACCTCCAATTTGAAGATAAATTACTTAACCATCATACTACAACACCCCCTAAATAATAGCATAAATAATTGGCTCAAAGCCTATATATTTGATAATCCTATAATGACTATAATACGTATGATTCCAGTTCTGCAGCATATTGTCGACCATGATTGATGTCTTTGTTTGATCGAATATGTTTTGATGTCCGAATCGCCCACCATCATACCAAGACTACACAACCACATATAGCAACAAGTCGGTGACAAAATTAACCACATGTAAATGAGTGATTTAAGTCCAAATGGCCAAAACTCACCGTAAAAGGGTAAAACCGTAGAAAAGGCTAGAGAAGAAGAAATGAGTGGCAGAGAGGATGCTTTTTCCCATGATCCATCGAATAAATTATTATAGCATTTCTTTTCAAAATTCTTGTAGTCTTTTCGTGTCCATAAAATCCTATTTTAATAAAAAACTTGCTACCATTTCCTTTCCAAATACATGCATTTATTTATTTTTATTTTCCCGATTTTTACTAAATTTTTCTAGTTTTCTCGATTTTTTAGTAAATATGAATAAATTTATAATTCTAACAATAATGGATTAATCCACTGTTTATGATTCTTATTTCATGATCATTAAGAAGGTGAAAATTATATAGTTCACTCATGCACAAATAAATTGGATATATCGGTGGGTCTAACATATTTGATATTCTCCTTCATTATTGACTTTAACCATCTAATAATAATTGATTTCTATCTTGCTATTGTGAAATATAAATGATATTTTATTTACACTTGCCATTTTCAAACTAACCCCGCTTTGATTATATATTTTTGTTATTATGGATTACCACTTTATGATATTCACTAATTGTTGAGTACGCTTACGCCTTGAAACTAGAGGAATTAAAAAAATGATATATTAGATAAATAATTTTATGGACTTAGCATAATCTACTCAATTTACAGGCGCTTTATGCCATTAAAGGTTTAGTAGGCCCTTGGTCACACACTCGACTCTGGTTAGCCCATTGGACTGAAGGACCAACTCTCTCGAAAAACCCATTATTACTTGCACAAACTATAAAAGGCCTAGAGCAAGTAAACAGAGGGTATGTTGTATTTTGGGTGATCTAGGTTTTTAGAAATAAAAGAGTGGTTTGAGAGTAGTCTATCCAGACACTCCTTTTATGGTGTCTTTGTCTCACAGAGTTCTCGCATCTCGATTTATCAATGGCTCTGATTTGGAGGATAGTATATTTTATGCGTAAAGGAATTGTTATGTATATTTTATATTTTGTATATATTAATATATATTTTCAGCAATTGTACGAGTAAGGTTAATATGCATAATAAATTATTTTAAATTTTGTTTGTATATTGATCTCATCTTTGATAATTGATCATTTTTGGATTGAATACATGTATATGTGTTCAGCCATTCTTTCTGTTGGTATACAAGTGCACTTTTTTTTTATTCGACACAAAGAAAACTTAGGCTGCCGCATAAAAGGGTGCGTGATCAAAGATCAAAGTCCAAAGGTCTAAAATTTGGGAACCACGCTCTACCACTCGTGTGAGATTTTTTTTTTTAAGTCTTTGATTACTCAGATTTAGTTAGAAAGCGTGCCGCTAAATAGAAATAAATAAATCAATGGCTATTATTTTAAATAAATCAATAACAATGTGATCTTCACCTTTTCCACTTCTGCTAGAATGAGTAATCGAGAAAGGAGTTTTCTTTTTATTATTATTTTATATCATTTTGATTTTGAAGATTTTAGTATTTACAAGTCTATTTGGAGACACAACTACATGACATCATGAAACCATATATATATATATATATATATATATTTGGAAACCTATAATTCTTACAGTCTGTTTAGATAATATTTAGATATTCAGATAAGATTTTATTTAGATAATCACGGATTTCTCAATATTCTAAATATCTTTCCATGATATTCTTCTTATCTAAATATTCTAAATATATATACATATAAACATATATATATATATATATATATATATATATATATATATATATATATATATATATATATATATATATATATATATATATAATATATTTTCTTTCAAAGTTTTATATCTTTTAAGATTATCCTCAATTTTCATTTCTTTTTTATTAAGTTTTTTTTTTACCCAATGGAAAGACTTAATAAATTCCTAATCTGATATTGCATGATTGAGATTGTGATCTTAGTATGGAATAAATATTTCATGAGCCCTGATTTTGATATGAAACACAAAAATTTGGTGAGTCTCATTATAAATAAAAAAATAAAATTGATATTTATTATTTATTATAAATAAATAAATTCCTAATCTTATTTATTTATTTATTTATTTCCTTATTATTCAATTTCAAATTTCTTGAATTAAATATCTACGTTTGGAATTGAATTGTGTTAGCTTTCCCTAAAGAGGCTTTATGTCTAGTTGGTACAGAGTGTGGGATTTCCAGTACTCACTTCGTGAGACTTATGTTTGCCTATGTTAAGTGTACCAATGTAATGTGTATTGGCATAATAGATATTTTTTTACCTATTTCAAGAAATTGTCAATAGGTTATTTTTCTCCCACTTATCAATCAGGGTCTATATGGATAACTAGGCTACCCTGTCAATGGTTTTAATTGTTTTATATGATGCCTGGAATGGCAATGGAAATTGATGGAATGTGCCATGAATTGCGTTCCAAGTTATCCTATCAAGAATTTAGTTTAATGCATTTGATTAAGTGTTATTTGCTGTTGATCATTCTTTGGTCCGCGAAAAGGGTATCTTTAGTGCTACAAAGACCTTGCCGATATCGATTTTATGCTTCTCAGGTCGAGGTGTTGAATAATAGTTATTGTTTTATACATTTTAAATATATTGTTGTGTTTGCTATTTTAATAGCTAGTAAAGCACTCCCGTACCGGTTCTCGGGCCAATGATCGCTATGATGAAATTAGATAGGCTAAACACAAAAGGAAGAAGACTTAGTTATGAATACATACTATGAAATTGACGGCTTCGAGATGGATCCATCAAAGAACTCGACTAATGACAAGAAATAAGAACTTATTAAGAAACTTTATGAGGATTGAAAGTACTCTAACAAGTGTTGGTATGATGATCTATGATGGAGAATTGCATGATGAAGTTGTATATGCTAGCATTCCCACGGGTGGATACAACAAAGGGACTCTTAAGGAGATATGAAAGAAGTTTATCAAATTTGACATGAATGAGAAGCATCATTATTTGGACCTTTTGAATAATACTAAGTATGATGGCGTTAAAGGAGTAAGGGACCATATTATGTTACTTTCTTCCTATTATAATAAGTTGAAGGGCATTAAGAAGGACATTGGATAGAAGTTCTTAACCTATACTATAATGAAGAGTCTTCCATCTCAATTTGATTACATAAGGTCTAGTTTGAATACCAAGAAAGAAGGTCAGGCTTGGAGAGAATGACTGCTATTCTTGTCAAGGAGGAGGATGACATTAAGCTAAATAGGTCGATCCGCTTGCTATGGTATCACATCGTGTAGACAAGTCTAAGAAGTTTTCCTGCATAGCGGACAAGGATTCAAGCATAATTGGAAGAAATTTTATGGGATGAAGTCTAAAGGGCCTAAGGATGGCACTCATCACACGAGAGAAAGGAAGGAGTACTTTAATGGAAGGTGTAGCTACTGCAAGAAGGTTTGTCACAAGAAGATAGACTATTGGAAATTAAAAGGAAAGCAAGAGAAAAAAGGTAATATTTTAATGATTGAGACCAATATTATTGATGTTCTTATGAATACTTGGTGGTTAGATATAGGAGCAACAATTCATGTTACTAATTCATCACAGGGATGATAAGTCAAAGGGGGCTAACCAACCTTGAGCAACATGTGTATATGGGGAGATAGCCTAAGAGCAAAGGTGGATATTAGGAATAACTGGCTAAAGCTAATACTCAGATATGTTTTAGTTACAAGAAGTTTTCTATGTACTCAATAAGAAGAAACTTGTTACCTATTTTATCTTTTGATACCAAGGCTATAGTTTTTTTGTTTGGAAATAACATAGTGGAAATGTATAAGGATGGTAAAGTTGTTGGTTCTGGAACTTTATGCGGCAATTTATATAGACTTGATTCATTTAGTAATGGTCTCAATTATTCTGTTAATTCTATTGTTGTGTCTAAGCGTCCAAGAGTTAATGATAATTCCTCAATCTTATGACAAGTGTTTGGGACATATTTCTAAGCACATAATGGAAAGGTTATAGCGTATGACTTAAATACTTCCTAATCTTGACTTCCACGACTTGTTGACTTGTGTAGAATGTGTGAAAGGGAAGCTAACTTACAAAGTACGAAAATATAAGATAGCAAGGTGTGGAGATGTTTTGGAGCTAATCCACACTGATATATGTTGACTTTCACACAGACCGCTTGGGTGGTTTTAGGTATTTCATTATCTCACCGATGATTTCTTTTCATTATGGACATGTTGAGCTTATCCGGTGAGTAGTCGACTTTGGTTGCCTTTTTAAGGAGTTTTTAAGGTAAAGATGGAGCTTCAAAGAACAGTAGTTAAAAGTTGTGGTCCGACATGTGGTGAGTTTTATAGTAGAGATGATGAGACTGGAAGGAACTCGGAGCCATTCGCAATTTATTTACATGAGTGTGGCATTGATGCACAATACATAATGCCTAGTACTCCTTAATAGAATGGCAGCTTATATTTTGAATCAAGTCCCTAGTAAATCTATTCCTAAGACTCCTTTTGAATTGTACTAAAGATCATATGTTGACATATCGATGCACCAACTCCCTTGATGTAGTTGGTTATAGTGATGCAAGTTTTAAAGGCTGTGGGATGATAAGAAATCTATCACCGGATATATATTTGTCATGGGCGTGAGGAGTCGTGGTCTTGGTGGAGTTCCAATCAATCTGTGACAGTATCCTCTACTATGGAGGCAGAATATGTGGCGTGTTATGAGGCAATTTGTCATGCAGTTTGGCTTCAGAATTTTATTCGTGATTTCAGAGCGTTTACCTTATCAGAAGCCTATTATAGATGTATTGTGACAATACTCGCAGCAAAGCAATTGTCTTTCTCTAATAATTTGAAAGGTTCCCCCGAGTGCAAGGTACATTGATGTAGTATGCGTATGCAAAAGTGAGAAAAGTTGAAGAGGGCCTCATTACGGTTGTTCACACTCCAACTTACAACATGGTGGCAGATCCACTGACCAAGGCCTTATCAATAGGCATATTTGAGGAGCATGTTTCCCGTATGAGATTGTTAGACAGTTGAGGTTGTTGTGGGTCAATGAGAGTTTATTATGTATTATGCAGTAATATCCATGTTATGTATTATTTATTTCTTTGAGTATTTTTGATACATTGATGAATCTTGATCAGTATTTATTTATGATGATTTATCGCTAAAATATTATTGCTCCTTATATTCACAAGCTTGTTTAAGACTTTTAGTCTTTATATATGTGTATGTTGATCCACATGTGTTATGATGAATCCTAGTACCTAGTTTTCGTATATTGTTGTATCTTGTCGATACACAATATGCTGATGAAATGGTATTGTGTGTTGGGGGGATTGACGCGGGTTTGGTAACTCTCTACTACTCGGATCGAAGCTTATGGCATGCAAAGTACTCGGTTGAAATGGTATCATGTTTGGGAGATTTATCGAGAATCTCTACTACCTAGTCTAGTATGTTGTTGTACTGGCAAGCAATGTATATTTAGATGAAAATGGTATTTTACTTAGGAGAGATTCTCGCAGTAGTTTTCTATTTTTGTATGATATTTATATGTAGGTCATGATTATGCAAATTCCGCTGAGAACAATGTTAGATAAATAATTTTATGGACTTAGCATAATTAGTTACTCACTTACAGGGCCAATTTATTTATGCCATTAATGGGACTAGCATGTTTACTATTTTATAGTACGCCCTGGTCTCACACTCTCTACAAGACTCGTCGTCCATCGGACTAGGAGGACTAACTCTCTTTAAAAACCCATTATGACTCACAAACTATAAAAGGCTCCAGGAGCAAGTAAACAAAGGGTATGTTGTATTTGGTGATCTAGGTTTTAAATAAGAGAGTGGTTTGAGAGTAGTGTATCCATTGGCACTACTTTTACGGTGTTCTTTGTCTCACAAGAGTTAAAATATGATTTATCAATGACTACGTTTGGAGGTTAGTATATTTTATGCATAAAAGGAATTGTTATGTATATTTTCTATCCGTATATAATTTAATATATATTTTCAGCATCATATTCACAAATTGTTAGTTAGTTATCATCTTTATCTTATCTTTATTACCAAAAACTTGATTTTAGGTCATAGTAAAAATCTCGGCCGGCCTTCGAGCTGATCTACACTCATGTGACTAGATAATTTCTTATTATAATTATTAAAATTTTAATATATAGATTAATTGAGCTGAATGTGAATTATGATGAAAGATGTAAATTAAAATATTATTTTCGAAGGTTGGTTACTTTCCTGCAAAATGTGTAATGTCCATTATCATTGACCATGAGAATTAAGTTGAAGAAAAAGTTGTTCGAAATTAATGAGATGAGACGACTTTTGCATGAAATAGTCGGAAGTTCTGTTGAACTGATTTTCGGTGAAAGCTTAAAACTAACAAAAGGAATCTGCATGAAAAGTAATAACTTTGTTATTAATTTGATCAAAGAACATGATTTTCATTTATTTTCAGTACATGAATGAAGGGGTATCAATTGATTTCTTTTCCATGGTGCTTCTGATAAATTATTATAGCATTTTTTTTCTAATCTTTTCAAGTTCATAAAATCCCCATTTTAATGAAATTTTGCTGCCATTTCCTTTTCCACTCATGTGTTTATTTTTTCCCTGATTTTTAATAATTTTTATAATTCTAAAAATAATGGAATCCATCTTAATTGTCTAAGTAGGTTCTTATTCTATGATCATTATGAAGGAGAAAATTATAGGCTCATTCATGATTCATGCAGAAATAAACTGATATATTGGCGGGCCTAACATATTTGATATTCTCCTTTGATTATCGACTTTAACTTTCTACTAATAATGGATTTATCTTGCTATTGTGAAATATACATGATATTTTATTTACACTAGTTAAGTAGTTATTTCAAACTAACCTTGTTTCTTTATTCTTTTCTTTTTTTTTCTTTGTTATTGTGATTACCACTCTATGATATCTATTAATTCTAATTTTAATTAATTATAATCCCTATCTTATTTTTATTACTAAAAACATGATTTTAGGTCATAGTGAAAACAAATCTCAGCAGATCTACACTCAAGGAATCTTTAGGGAAGCATAATGAAAATAGTCTTGAAATTGAGCAAGCATTTTCACTTTTCGGCATAAAATTTCAAAAGAAGAAAAGCTTACAAAGATTGGAAAACTCTTTATCTTCCCTAACCTATTAAGATTGTAACATTTTAAATATAAATATATAAGCTTAATTTACACATTAAACATGTATTTAATTCAAATGTTATAAATTTATTTCATCATTGAATGTGTAATTTGATACATAATATATATATATATATATATATATATATATATATATATATATATATATATGCTTAAAAGTGTAACTCTTATTATACATAAAAAAGATCATAAAAAATGTAACTATTCTTATACTTAAAATATGTATCTCAAACTTATTTTTAAGCAACATATATGTGTATACATATATAACACTAACAACAATAGAACTGGGAACCCATCCTCACATCTTTCCATAGCAAGCATGGGTCCCTATGATCTGGCTTCCCGTGTTCATCGGGTGGACAAGTCCAAAGTCTCTATATTCTCTAAATCACCTAAACTTGTTGGGCATCTTCCTAAAGAGTTTGTTATGAGAGATGTTGAATATCTTCAAGGCATTGAGAGCGCTCAAATAAGATTGGAATTCGTTGGAGAGTCAAGTTATTTGATAAGTCCAAAGAGCGTATTTGTATCTCCACACTCTGACACCGTTATTCCAATTTAGAGGATTTCCTCCAACATACATATCCCCTGGGCTCTTGGAGATCAAACAACCAAGATGGAATTTCTCCGTGGATAAATCATAATGGCTCAAGTATTCCAAATCTATAATAATATTTCATAAATAAAAAAAAATGAAATTATAAAATTTTAACTATAAATAATATTATTGCATAAAAATAAAAATTAAAAATTATGGTTATAAATTTTTATAATTTCATATTATTTTTTATGAATATGATATGAAATAAATTTATAACCATAAAAATTAATATTGTTCATATAATTTATAAATAAAAAATTTATAAAATCCTAAAAAATATGTAAATAGGAAGAGAAGGATAAATTAGGTACCATTATTTCAATAAAAGCGGATAAATAAAAGCGGATAAGAAAAAGTTACGAATTTGTTGATTTTTTCCATTCGTAGTTGCGCTTACTCCCTTAATCAAATTTCTAAGTAGCTAATGATTAAGGGTCTTTACCAAGCAAATTCTATAAGAGTTGATCGAGGTGAATAAGCTACGGGCTTCCTCTAATAGTTTTTCAACCAAGTAGGGCCAAATTATATTTTCATCATTAATTTAAAATTTTTATTATTCACTTTTAAAGCGATATAAAAATAATTAATAAATATGGTAATGTCGAGAGAATTCGGCCGAACAAGGGGAAAAGATAGACCAGGCCTACATAAGAAGGTAGCCTTGGTTGATTCCTATATCTAGGAGACCACGTCGCTCTCAAGCCAAGCCATTGTTGGCCGAGGGGCTCTAAACCTAGATTGAACTAGGTAGGGTGGCGGTGTCCTCCTCCAAGGTGGGTGAAACACATCAGAGATGGAAGCTAATCATATGATTCGTGAATCACCGCTTGGGAACTCGCTTTGTTCGTGTCCTCCAAGCTTTGGGAAGCAATGTTAAGCACCATTAGGGATGCCACAAGAAGATGGATAAACGGTTTCACCGCCTGGGCTTTGGAACCGGTCGACGAGGTTACTGAGACATGGACATATTATGGCCTCAAGTGTATGGGATATTGAGCGAGGAAATGCATAGTTGAAACCCGACCTCCTGAAGTCCTATAGTGGGTTAAAGGAAGGGAGGAGGTGAAATGCTCCTATGCTAAGGTGGCTCAAACGAGCTGGCTAGTCCACCTTCGGGCTTGTGCCCGTAAAAGGTAACCGGCTGCATTGAATACTAAGCTCGCCCTAACAATACAACATGAAGAGACCAAAATTTGGTGCAACCCCCCTGAGAGATTGTAGAAAGTTCTCCAACAGGATGCCATGGGAATCACGAGCCCAAGAAATATACTGAATAACTATTAGTGCTATGACGTCATGTTCGCACTCAAATAAAAGAAAAAGGGCAAGATGAATATGGAAGAAAGATCACTCCTAAACAAATAAGTGGATTCATATACGACACCAACTGGGCTTAACTCGGATGTTTTACTTTCTTTTTTTTATTTCTTTGCCCTGACCTCTTCTTAGCTTACCCTTCTCGGGACCTAGGAGCCCCATTTCCGTAGCTGCTTGATACCAAGGAGTTTCTGTTGTTGCATCTGAGTTGATTGAAATTCCTACTCCTACATTGTCTTGAGTTTCTATTGTTGCATCTGAGTTGATTCTATTTTTCTAAGGATAGGATCATCGACTTGTGTATGTTAAGCAGGTCAATCCAGCAAGGGAGAAAGCCTGTGAGAAAATCATTTCCAGAGAGCCAGTTCCAATAGAAGTAAAACTGCCTCAAATAATATCCATCATTACTTCTTTTGAAAGCGAAAGCCAATAGCATCAAAAACTCTTTCTTAGGAACTTCACAAGGACTTGTGTGCACACCCAATACCATTTCATGAAAATTTAAGATATATGCAAAGATATCGCTTTTATTATATTATTAAAATTGTTCACAAATTAATTGAATTGTGCGGAAAAGGAGTAGAAATATGCACATTCAAATATATTTTTTTGTTTTTTTTAATGAGAAGGTTTATTAATTTTCAAGGACGAAGAAAAGTTTGGTGGAAATTAAAGAGATCGATGACAAAGATATTTGTATGTGATTAGGCATATTGACTTTGACTTCACTTGTAATATTGAAAAGTCATTTCTAAAATATACGACTCATGTTTTGAAAATATAAATGCAACTTAATCGATTCGTAAAAGGACTTGATCGTAGACAAATGGTTCAATATTTTGTAAAACATGGAACAAAATTTTATATTTATCAAAAAATTATGCAATTAAAATAATTAAATTTGGAATTGCAGATGAAATATTCGACATAAAAATACTTCCTTCAACATGAAAATGGGGTTGGGATGACTTTTGAAGGGATCCTTTAGCAAGGCTTACACTATGGTGGGGTTGAGTAAAATAAATTATTCTACCATGATAGTGTAATGATCTAGTCCAATCATGTAAATATTGTCCACTTTGGGTCCAAGGGGCTCTCACGGCTTTAAAATGCATCTACTAAATCGGTATGGTTCTACGCTTATATAAAGATCGCGGCTTCTCCTCTATCCAATGTGGATGTGACAAACACTCCCCATGTAGACACAATGTCCTCGTTGTGTCCTACGAGATTGCTAAGCTAAACGGAAAACACCCCTATGAGGTCAAACTAAACACTCCCACATCAAGGTCGGGATCAACTTTGATACCACTATGTTACGCCTCAAACCCGGGGTCCAAGGCATGACCGGCCATTTCACATCTAAAGATTAAGACTCGAATTGCGAAACTTAAACAAACCTTCCTTTCTTGTAACTGAATTGAGCTAATTACCAAACACATGTTCAAAGTAACACACAACTTTATAAAATCATCAATTCTTACATCCAAAATTCCATACTAACAAAAATTTTCTAACTCTCTACATTCATGTACGATCTAACATAAAAGATCTAACATAAAAGTTCAAGATAATTATCTATACACTTTCAAACCACATTGAAAACTAAAAAATTCAAATGAACATAAACTCATTAACTATACAAAGTCCATAATGGGTTCCAAAATCAAAATCTTAATAATGACAAATCCCCAACCTAGCCATTTCCTTACAGAAACTAAAGGTGTGACGCCCTCTAAAACTCCGGTTATTGACAACCCGTCAACCACCTGGAATATTTCAGAATGTCGGGTAACCCGACACTACCACGCGAATCTGTAGTCCTTGTACCGGAGCTCGCCCCAAAGTACATAAATTGTCCCAAAATTCACAATGACCTCACAAGGTCCAAATGCGAGTAAAATAATGGCCACTTGGGCCCCTGCATCAATACTCACATATATATCCAACCAACTATCTCACGTAGTTCAAGAGTTAATAAATTACTCTTAATTCAAAACATATATTAAAATTACAACATTCTAATATGTTTATATCAACATTAAAGCCATTAAGTCTACTTTCATATAAAAGGGTCCCGACGCGTAGTCACTTTCCGCAGACTTCGACCAGAATCGGTGGGGTCCCACGACGGGGTGAGCAAAGTACGCAGTGATAAATCTCCATAAGGCTACTCCTCACCTAAGTGCACATGCACAGTCGATAATCAAACACACATCCAAGTGCAACATGGCCATGTCTACCTAAATGTCTACTTGCCATGAATGAGACTCGACACACCATGCCCCATGTACCGAGCTCTCGCCGGCTCCATCACTCAATATGTCATTGAGTAATATATCCCGAGTCACTCACCGACTTGTCTCACATGCATACGCCAACTGTGACAACTGTCATTGGTATTACCAATGATCCAAGTATCGAGCCCTCATCGGCTCCATTACCCAATGCAAGTGTCAATGGGCAACAAATCCCAAGTCAATCCCGACTCCTATCACACAACCCGAAGTCTATGTGATAAACATGACCGTGTGTCTTCTTTGGGCAACATAACTTTTCGGGTGATACCGCAGGTCTCTTACACCCATACGCCTCGAGTTCTCACTGACTCCCTCAAACATGCATTCTGCCATGAATGAAAATCATCTTTCTTTTCTTAAACAAAGGTATTTGTTTTAACCGTGGATAACCCTTCGATATAAATAAGGATGATCTCATAATCTATTTTGTGGACAATCCTCCGATGTATATCAATTGGGCAGACTCCGACGATTGATATTATATGGACAACCCTCCGATGTATATCAATTGGGCCGACTCCGACGATTGATATTTTATATGGACAACCCTCCGATGTTGTAATGGACACACTCCGATAAATAATATTGTTGGTCAACCCTCCGAAACAATTCTCTCAAGAAACCACCTCATGCACTCACTCCTATTGTTCTAGGGTGCCCCAGTGCATATGAAAGGCAATGAGCCATTTCCATTTCCTTAACCCATGCAACTCATTTGGACATTGTCCTATTAATTAAGCCCACTAATCAACACCCTACGCAGTGTTGATCTACAACCGTGTACTCACGACACACCATCAAACACCTAACACAGTGTCGATCTCAACTATGCACTCACACCTAATTTCTAGGTTACCCCAGTGCATATGGAATGCATGATACCAATTCCAACACATTCATGCTAATATATTCACATGCATATATATTAACATAATTAAATCACATAAAACATGTTATGCAAATTCACAATCAATTACACAAAAATTAGCCTGGCACGGGCTAATTAACAAACACGAAGAATCCATTTCAATCACTCAACCATACACATTTTCTAGTAATAACACATAAAATGGCCCAAATTTGACCCATATAAAACAGTGGCACTCTGGTCCTTCACTCGCTCATCACCGAATATCCTGATACCAAAACACCACAAAACCCGAAGACATCAGTCCCGGGAGCAAAACCAAACCTCAACACAGTCCGGGACTGCCTGAAAATAGTCTCGAAAATTCTGTCATGACTGTCTAAAAATAGTCTCAAAAATTCAGCCCGAACTGTTAGAAAATAGTCCCGAAATTAAGCCCGGACTGTCCGAAAACAATCCCTAAAATTTCTAAAAATTCATATACTCAGTCCAAAAATTTGAGAATTGAAATTTATGGCCTTTCACGGCCTCTAAACCAATCCCAAGCTATTACATGGCCTTTAGGCTAGAAATAACACAAGTAGGAAAATTCCCTACCTCATGGAGTTTGACAAAACTCCAAGATTTTGGAGTCCACGCGTAGCTCTCATCGCGTAGATCAACTTTGCCTTCAGTTCCGACGAAAACCTGCTGTCCGATTTTCATAGATCTGAAAAAGAAGCGAAGAAAGAAATAAAAATTAAAAATTCTCTCTCCACGCTCTCTCTCCACCCTCTACGCTCTCCGTCCGTCTGACCTCCCTTTTATCCTTTTTTTTTAATTTTATATTATTATTATTTGGATACATAACTTATATTGTTCTATCTGGTCTGTTTCCTCTCCAAAATTTATTTATTTTCAGTTCAATTCTTTTAAATGAACTTTAACTCACGCCATTTTCTGACTTCCATGATTTTAGTAAAAATCTCGTCCCTGAAGTCACTGACAATTAATCACCCAGAAATTCGTAAAATATTCTGACTGTTTTAGAATTCGACGAAACTTTTCTAGGTCACTAGATTTCGCGAGACGAATTTAACGACGCAATCCGTTTTATCATCCAAGATCTAGAGAATTTCCAGTTTTCAACCGAAATTACCGTTTTACCCTTTTTCAGAAAAATTTAATTTTTCTCGGATTTTACAAAAGGTTCCTGAAAAGATATCAAAGAAATGGGAGTGAGCTTTAAGCTCAATAAGAAATACTAATGCAATTTCATGGATCAAAAAGTTTCAATCATATAACAAATAGAAGATAATTTTCTTTCCATAAAACCTTTGTATTCAAATATGGTAGAACATTAAAAAATTTCCACCAAAATATTCTCAAATTGATTTCTCATATAAAAATTATTCTAAAATTTTCAGTATTAATCTAAATAGAACATTTTCATATCAAAGTCAAAAATCAAAGCTAATCCCTGACCCCAATATGGGGGCCTATTCCGTTTGGCCCCATAGGGAGGTGTTTGTCCATTTAGCCCTGCAATCCCATGAGACACAACTAGGACATTGTGTCTCGTCTCGGGAGGGTGAGCCACATCCTAATACTGATGTGAGAAACTTCCGTCACTATATAAGTATGAGCAATCTCTTCCAAAGATGTCCGACTACTTCAAAGCAAACCACAATGTGCATGAGAGATTGCTATAACATCTTCATGGGCAACAACAATTGGTGGAGTTCCAACTTCAAAGAATTTTGAAGAAGAGAGAAGAAGTCACTGCCTTCCATGAAGAATTGAAAGAGTCCTAATTACCAACCTACACCTATATTACTAAGGATAACGATGTAGTGGATTTAAGGAGATTATTGACCTATGTCCCCGATTCGTCCACCAAATGTAGATTGCCACTAAGTGTTGGCAAATTTCTGGATCTAGTCCTAACTAGTCTGGAGACTCACCGATGAGCTTAAAAGTCATCTATTTTTTACCCATTTTTCCTCGCTTAATTTTCATATCAAAAGAGACAATTACTTACAGTAAATATGAAGAAACTCAACGATCTGTTATTAGCAGTAGAATGAAGAAAGCAGAAGAAAAAGGGAAGAGAAAAATGCGTAAATAAGTGGAATAAAAGTGCAAATTAATTGCAGAAAGGTAATGAAAAGAACTGGCCGAGTCATCGATGCAAGTGGTTTACACAGCCTGCTCGCGAGGTCGCGACATCAGGAAATGGAAGGAATTCTGATGCAAGTCGCGACATGGATAACAAGCTATAGAAGTCGGCTGAGACTGCCGTGAGACAAACAAAGAAATGAGCCGAGGCCGCGACGTGAGATCAAGTCGCGGACATCAAGAACTACGCTCAAAGCTACACTACCATGAATCGAAGTCGCGACAAGATACCGATGTCATACATCGTGAACAAGCAAATGAGACTTGTGGAGCCATAGCGATGTCGCGACAAGGGATTGATGTCGCCATGTTAAAGAGCAATCAAAGGAAAGATACACGCGGGGACAGATTGAAGTAAAGGTGAATCAGTTGATGTCACGACAAATGCATCAAGTCGCGACATCCAAGACAAGTTGAATGATGCAGAAGACAGGAGCTGACGTCACGACGTGAGATCGAGGTCGCGACGTCAAGAGCGACCGCTTAATATACAAAGGGCGTGGACTAGGATGTCAATACAAGAGATTGTTGTCGTGACAAGAACAACCAAATAAGAATTTGTAGACCAAGTCGATGTCGCCACATCAGAAAATTCCATTGACAGTTGAGTTTTATTTAGCTGAAGTCACGACACCAAAAGCCCTCAAGTGAAGACTACAACCCCATTAGTTGATGTCGCGACCATATATCGATGTCGTGACACGAGACTTGCTTAGTTAGCATCAAGCCTATAAAGAGAAGTCGCGATAAGAGATCGGCGTCGCTTACGCAGGTTATCGCTGAAAGATGCATTTATTTAGTTGATGTCACGACAAGAGAATGACGTCGCGACATCATGAGAAACATGTGAAGCCTGCAGAAGAAGCTTGATGTCGTGACAAGAGAATGAGGTCGTGACATCACTAACGATCGGGCTTCAAGACTCAGAGTAGACAAGAGCCAAGGTCACACGTGAGATCGAGGTCGCGATAGGATGATGTCGCGACAAAGAATTGAGGTCGACTTTGAACAAAGGACTTGGGCCTCAGATACCTTAAAATCCACAAGAAGTTACACGTGATTGGGTGGCCCAACTGAAAAACCCTATAACACGCTACCATCCGTAAGAGAAAAGTAGCTCGCGGTCACGCATGAGAGGTTCATAAATAAGGCTCATTTTCTTTATTTTTTTTTGTTTTCTTTCTTTTCATTTTTTGTATCTTCAATGTCTATAGTTGTAGACAGGATTAGATTTATCGCTCAGTTTTCTTTTAATTCCCTGAACCTGATGTTATCGTTCCGAGCTAAAGCCGAATGCGACTCATTTCTTTCAAATTACTACCGAATGCTGAAGTTCACAAATTTCCGGGAATTCGCTATCCGGGCCAAATGCGCTATTCTTTTGATCAGAGAATGCTGTGAGGTGTAATTCAAGAATTGAGGAACCCAATTTTCCATTAAGTGAATGCTATTGTCGAATTATCTTCCCGTTGTTATTTCCAAAGAAATTGCGAATTTCATTTATGAATTTACTTTCTGCTATGGGTTTAAAGTCTTTGATCCGAATACGCTCTTATACCCGTATTAAGAAGTGTTTCATTGCTCTGATTTCACGGAGGTCCTCTGAGTGACACAGAGATGACAATCCTGGGAGTTATGAACCTTCCTTTGAAGGTATATGAATCTGCTATTAGAGATCTAATGAGCTTTGTGAGTTTACTTGATAAATCCTCTTCTCACTTGAAATCAAGTTATGAGTTGAATGAGTTATTAATTTAAACAAGCAGAGAGTTCACCTCAATTCGAATAGTGAAGCTAACCCCGTGTTAGCTGAGATCTAATCAAGGAGAGGGTGATCTATTTTAATTTGGAGGAAGAGTAACTCCGAGTTGTATATCCTTGCTTGACTGATAATCGGAGCTAAGGTGTACAAAATGCCCATAAAAATGCATGAAGTATTGCAAAAGAAAAATACTTTAATTGTGAGGTCCCTCATAGTAAAGTAGTTATCTAATTCCCTATATTCGAGAGAATCAGATCAGAAATTAGATAATGAAATGTGAAGTGTGGAGAGATCCAGCTGAACTATTAACGCCTTGGACAGATTTTGAAATTTGGAATTCACAAGAAAAATTTACAAGTTGACAACCTGGAATTGATATCACAATAGCATTGATTTTAATGTGTTCTCGAACGATAATTATTCAATTTCTATTCATTTCCTAATCGTTAATTATTTTCTTATTCTTTATATTCAAGTTTATTGTTCATTTCCCGCCATTTCTTGATTCGTTTAATTTTCCAAGACCTTAATGCCGATCTTACTATCATTTGTACTGTCCAAATAGTATGAAATTGAGTAGTCGTGGTAGTTGATTTTAAAATTCTTGAGATCTCTGGTGGGATCGATATCTCGGGATGAAATCCATTTTATTACTTGTTTCCACTGCACTTTTTGGCAGTAATATCGACTAAAACCATAATTCAAAATGATTTTCTCAGAGATTTTTGATTTTTCGTTTAGACACAAATTTTGGTAATAGTGTCATAAATTTGTATATGTCTTTTTGGTATGGCGCCGTTGCTCTGGGATTAGACAATAGTCCTTTCGTAATAGTGTCATATAAATTAGATGGTATTCTTTGGGTCCCGCCAACAAGTTTTATGATGCTGCCACGGATCGAAAGAATTTACAACCAATATTCATGAAGAAGGAAATACTAATTTGACATTTAAAAAAGAGAAGAACAAAAATGTATTTTTCAAGCAAAGGGGTTCGGGCCATTACTTAATCTTTAACGAACCAGACAAATATATTAAGATTGGATCAACTGATAATGGGAGCGTTTTGCTTTCAAAACTCCGATGCATAGGAACAGAACACTGATCCATTCAAACAACACGGAATAGATAGACGCCGTAAGCTCGAGAAAGACCAAGAAGGCAGAAAACCAACCATGGCGTATGAAAGGCAGATCAAAGAAACACATATTAAAGTAGTTAGAAGGCCCACTCTTCCTTTTCACTATTATAACGGAGGATTTCGGAGACCACTATACGTAGTTAATACTCAACGATCGCATACCGCAAGAGATGCTAATAATTTTGAGTTCAAAGCAAGACTGATTACAAATGGTCCAAGAAGACGCCAATGGGCTTCATCTGACCAAGGATCCAAATCAGACCAGACTCTCAAAGATGGGCCAATACCGTGTCGAATGTGAGACCGTCAGTAACCGATCTATTCCCATTCTCTAAGAGATACAAAGGCAGCCTACATGGTATGAATCTTACCATAATGGCCTCGTTGATACTGGGAGGAATTAAGAGAGCCCACGAAAGAGGATCTTTCCAGCCCCCTCACCACGTAAAGAAGAGTAAATCATTGTGTTCCAGCAGGGTGAAGATGGTGTCTGTGATGCAGCCCGGGAAAGATTCAAACGCTTGTCGAGAAGATGTCCAACACGGGATAGATCCAAACTCGATGGACATTGTATATCATGCTTCAATGATATATAAAAAGGGGATCATTGATGTCGTGCTGGAGCATCCGTCCAAAAGTGCCGAAGAGGCAAAGGAGTCAGAATAAGACTAAGAATGTAACATGAAAACTCCTTCAGCTAAGAGGAAACAAAGAAAGGAAAGGATCATGGAGCTACAAGATGACCCATGGAAGCCAAGTTGGATGCCATTATGCACAAAGTTGGACAAGCAAGAAAGAAAGACACACACCGCTCATGAAATAGGCAATTGAAAGGGAGTTATTGAAGGCGCCGGAGGGTAATCAAGAACTTATGTTGTCGACGAGGTTAATTATTCGGGGTGAGCCAAGAGCTTACCATTTCAAACTCCAATCCTAACCTTCCAAAGACATATCACCCAAAGACTCGTGAACCATGAGAACTTCTCGCATGGTGGAGGGGCTTCTCAAGGCCCAAGGCAAGGACATAACCCTCAACAAGGGTATCAAGAAATAATTACTGTTCAAAGAAGAAGAAGCAAAGATGGAAACGAAAGCAAAGGAATGAATACTGTGGTCGAGGAGGGCCCAATCTTTCAAGAACAGATGTCAGATTTCATGGGGATAATAAGAAGTCAAGGAACTCATAAAAGTTTGGCAGTTGGAAGCACCACACCACTCCTCAAAACTTTTCTAACAACCAATGCAACCCCGAAGAACCTCGAGACACAAGTAGGGCAATGGGCCCTAACCCGCAGCCAGAGGAGACGCTTCCTGGCGATACAAGGAAGAACCCAAAAGACTGCATGGCGGTGCAGCTCAGGAGTGGGAAGGAGCTAGAAGAGATGAAAGAGAAAGATGACAGCAACAAAGATGTAGCAAGATCAGAAAGGGAAGAGGAACTGGAGAAAGAAAAAGAAAGAATAGAGAGGAGGAACATCCAAGGATCAAAGCCCCATCCCATTTCCACAAAGACTACGTGTCAAGAATGGAAGAGCGCTTGCGGTTCTGAAAACCTTCCAGAAGCTCGGAGATAAGTATGCCTTTACTCGAAGTGGTAACTCAAATGCCACTCTATGCAAAATTTCCGCCATATACTTCAAGCAAGAAAAGAAAATAAGAGAGGAAGGAATAGTGAATCTCACCATTTCAAGGTGAATTTAAAAGAAATTCCAAAAGAAAGATGAAGGACCCGTGGAGTTTCACAATTCCTTGTATTGTCGAGGAACTGACCTGTGAAGCTCTCCGCGACTCAGAGCCAGATCACTTGATGCCTCTTTCAAGAAACTTAAGCTCAAAGAGTTTTTACCCCACAACCGTTACCTTCAAATGGCGTGCATGATCGATGGTAAACCCGAAGGAGTCATTGAAGATGTACTGTCATCGTTGGGAAGTTTGTTTTCCCCAAGACTTCATCATTCGACATGGAAGAAGATTCACAAGTACCTTACTTTTGGGGAAGCATTCCTACCATCGAGTCATTTGATTGATATGCGAAAAGGAGTTCTTATCTTGAGGGTTGGAGAAGAAGATGCTGCATTCAATTTGATCAAAGGTATACAAAATATAGACAGAGACAAAGAAGGATGCAATGTAGCTGATTTAGTCTATACTTCCAACTCTGATTTTAACAATGATCGAACACTCCGCTTTTATCAATGAAAAGAGATGAATTCCCGTGATAACGAAGATGTCTATTCGAATCTCCATACGCCAGCTTTTCATTCTATAGAAACTGTGTTGAGTTTAAAGCATAACAGAAACGACATTAGGGAAAAATAAGTCACCGTTAAGAAATTCATCAAGAAACCAAGACGGCGGCTAATTTTGAAAGAGTTGCCATGTCATTTAAAGTATGCTTACTTAGAATTACCAAAGAAAAACCGCTGATCATTTTTAAATGCATTAAGTGAGAATGAGGAACAAAGATTGCCGGAAATATTAAGGAAGCATAAGGAATCGCTAGCTCGGGTCCATCAAGAGCCGGGCGGTATCACCCATCAATTTCCGCACGCATAAGATTCTCATAAGAGACTTCAAACCATCTCAGAACACCGCAGGAGGCTGAATCCAAAGGATGAAGGGTGTGAAATGTGGAAGGAGGTGCTCAAATTGTTAAATGGGCCGGTTTATCTATGCTATCTCGCATAGCCCTGGGTGAGCCTAGCAACCATGTGGTTCCAAAGAAAGGGGGCGCATCGTGGATCGAAATGAAAGAAACGAATTGATTCCAACAAGAACAGTGACAGGATGGAGGGTATGTATTGATTACAGAAAGTTGAATACAGCAACCAGAAAAGATCATTTCCCTTTGCCTTTCATTGACCAGATGTTGACGTGTTAGCGTATACCCTCACTTTTGTTTTCTCTCGGATGGGTATTCAGATACAATCAGTCATATTGCACCAGGATCAAGAGAAGACCACATCACATGCCTTTATGGTACTCTGCCTTCGTAAGATGCCTTTTGCTATGTAATGCTCCAGCCACATTCCAGAGGTGTATGATGTCCATATTCTCGCATTTGGCTGAAGAAGTGATGAAATTTTCATGGATGACTTTATCAGGTATGGATCCACTTTGATCAATGTTTAAACAATCCGAAACAATACTTCAAAGATGCCAAGACAAACAACTAGCATTGAATTGGGAAAATGCCATTTTATGGTGACGTATGAATTGTTCTGGGCATAAAATTTCTGCCATCGACTAGAAGTTGATCAATCCATGATCCATTATCAAAACTCTTGCACCACCTACACAGCTTAAAGGAGTAAGAAGCTTCTCTAGTGGCATGCCGGGTTTTTCAGAGATTTATCAAAGATTTTTCAAAAATAGCCGCACCACTATGCGACATCGAAAAAGATACAAGGTTCAATTTGATGACTCAGAAGAATGCTTTTGACGAAATCAAGCTCAAATTTATACGTGCACCTATAATTGCCGCACTGCACGGGATCAGTGGATTTGAAATAATGCGGTGTTGCCAAAGGATTTTGCCATGGGAGCCGTGGTCGGGGCAAAGAAAAGAGAAAGTATTCGTGGCCATATACTGGCGTGCTAGTAAGACCTTCAATGAAGCATCAGGAGAACTACTCTCAACAACCGAAAAGGAAATGTTAGCCATAGTATTTGCTTCAAAAATTTAGGCAATACATTTCAGATCCCATGTAGTAATTCACACCGATCATGCAAAAGAATCAAATACTTGATGTCTAAAAGGAAGCACAAGATTGATAAGGTGGGTGTCGTCAAGGTAAGAGTTTGATTTGGAAATCAAGGATAAAAAAGGGATGTGACAATGTGATAGCCGATCACTTGTCAAGAGTAGAAAGAAGCAAAGGACGAAGAAAATGAACCAGCTAATGTAGAACTTCCCGTGACGAAAGCAATTGTTTAAAGTTTCCTTTTCCAACTTCCATGGTACGCCGACATTGTGAATTATCCGGCCAGGAGTAATGTCGTAATTCAAATTTACCAAATGTAAGAGGAAACTTTAACTCCATGCCAGATATTATATTCGGGATGACCCACTTTTATTCAAAAAAGATAGCCGACATGATAATAAGGGAGATGTGTGCCGTGAAGGTGAACAAGGCAACATTTAAATGAATGCCATGCATCACCATATGGGGGACATTTTTCCGGAGAAAGAACAACCACAAGATACTCCAATCAAGTTTTACGCCCACCATCTTCAGATCGCAAGCAGTGGGTAAAATTGTGTGATCGATGCCAAAGGATTGGAAATATCGCCAGCTAGGAATGAAAATGCCCTCAAAAGGTATTATGGTGATACAAATTTTTGATGTTTGGGAATAGATTTATGGGGACCTTTCCACCATCATTTGGAAACCTATACATAACGCTAGCAAGATTACGTCTCCAAATGGGTGGAAGCAAGAATGTCCAATGAATGATGCTAATATGGGGCCAGAGTTTCTTGCAAAAGAATATTTCGAAAGGTGTCTGAACCCCTCTTAACCATCATTAGTGATGGGGGAACCCATTTTGCAACAAAATATTTGCAAACTCATGAGCGTATGGGACTGCGATGTTATGAGTTTGGCCTATCATCCCTGCACTTCAATGGACAAGGTGAATTTCCAACAGAGAGATCAAAAGAATACTTGAAAAGACTGTGAGCTAAAGCAGGAAGGATTGGTCTTCCAAACTTGATGATGCACTTTAGGCTTACAGGACTGCATACAAGACCCCCATTGGAATGTCCCCATACAGAGTTGTTTTTGGAAAACCATGTCATCTACCTCTTGAATTAGAATACAAGGCAATGTGGGCCATTAAGAAGTTAAACTTCGATTTTAAGGTCAGTAAGGGAAGAAAAGATCGCTCCAACTCGGTCGACCGAAGAACCGAGAAATGAAGCCTATGATAATGCTAGAATATACAAGGACAAGACAAAGAAATGGCATGATCGTAAAACTCGAGGAAAGAGTTCCGTAATGGGAACAAAGCCGCTTAATTTAGATCAAGTTGTTTCAGGAAATTAAAATCCACTGATACATACAAGTATCAAGTACTACATTTGGAGCAAGAATAATCGAAGACCGATAATGGGGAAGAATTCAAGGTCAATGGACAAAGGTTAAAGCATTATCTCAACAGGAAGAGGAAAGTGAAGGTTCCAACCGGTTCTCTGAGGAAAAAGCAGTTAAGAACCACAAATGAAGAAGTCCGTACTTAAGGACTCAAAATCAGCAATAACGGAGGCAACCCACGAGGATTTAAATTCGAATTTAAATTTTGAAATATTTCTTTTCTTTTTAGTTGCCGATAAATAGGGTCGATTTGTTTTCTAGAAGGATAGATTTAATTTTTTGTAATAGATTGTAGTTTAATTAGAATTTTCAATAATGCAAAGGATCTTCCGAACTAATAGGTAGATATGAATAGCAAGGCAACTACAGGAGTAATTCCAAAGAATCCTGCAGGAGTCGCACATGAGAAAAGGGGAGTAACTTTCTCCCTAACCCAATTCTGTAGATATATTTGAATTAATTGTTAAATCTTTGCTTAAAATATGCCTGAAGAGATGTCGGAAGGGGTTAGAAACAAAAAGAGAATTCAAAGTTTTTGAAATCATTGAATTAAGGGCTGGGTCACGACAGCAAGGTTATGTCGTAACAAAGCTGTTGTCCTACAAAACATTGATGTCGTGACCAGTTTGGAAAGAACAATTAGTGAGTATGGAGGAGGGCGGATACATGTCGCGACACCACAGCCGATGTCGCGACAAAGGAATTGCTTCAAAGAAGAAGACACCGCCACACTCAAACAAACTGGAGAACCCCGTATTGTCGCGACATATTAGGTAGGTCGCGACATAAAAGTGCGACATGTGCCAACCACTCACTTCAAAAAGCCCTAAATTTAATGACCTCAAATAAAAAGAGGCGGAATTGAAGTCGCGACAATTCTTAATTGAAGCATTAATTAAATTTCACAAACATTGATCGAATTACAACAATTTGAAACTATTTCATTCACTCCAACCCACATAACCATTCACCTTCGTTTCCTTCTCGAATCTCAACCTCCGAAAACCCCAAAGATTCCAAACTTTCTCGAAAAGCTTTCCTCTTGTCTCGATGGTCGAAATTCCCACCCCGGTCCCTAACCTGCACGAGATTGGCGAGGGAACACGAACAATCAAAAGAAGAAGAAACTTGTCATATGAGAACGCTTAGGATGAGATTCGCTTCGGAAGAGCAGAAGGGAGGAGACATCAAAACAATTTAAGCCCGACAACTTCTCAAGAAAGAGCAGAAGCTGAAAGGAAAAAGATGGCAGGGAAGAAGAAGTAGAAGATTTCCTGTGATCCGACGGCATTCCCAAAGTGGGAAGAAGTATTATGCTAACAAGGGGTTTGTTGCGGAGAGGAGAGATAGAGCAGAGAGGATGGGAGAGTCTCGCAAGACACCGAAAATCGTGGTACACAAAGACTGTAAAAGAATTTTATTCAAATATGGTCTGGGCGAAGGACGAGCGCTTTTGTTGTGAGGAGTCCGGTATCTACGGCCAAAGCCATCAACGAGGCCTATGGTTTGACAACCACAAACATGGTTCCAAATTCAAGAAATTGCTGGAAATACTGTAGTTTGGAAGAATTGCCAAGAAGCTCATACCAACGATAAGGTGCAACTGGAATCAAGAAGAAGGAAGACTCAAGAACAAAGGAATGCAGGAAGCCTTACTCAAGAGGCTAAGGCATGGTTTTATTTTCGCTTCGTTCGTCCCAACAAAACATGTATGCACAAAGGAGAGAACAAGAAGCTGTGTTGTCAGATGCCATACTCAAGGGGTACAAGATCAATATAGGTTACTGTCGTAAATTTATCATGATATCATGGAAGGGAACAAAGAGGTCTTATAATTCACCCAAAGAACAATCACTATTCCAGGTCTGTTGGGTCAGGGGTCAAAGGAATTTCAGAGTCAAGAAGAAGTACCTGTGAACTTCATCACTCCTTCCGACAGAGTTAGCAAGGGACCAAGAAACTCAAGAAAAGGGGAGTGTCGGTAGAGAATCGTAGAAGAAGCCCAAGCCAAGAGCCATGTAGTGCGAGACTCAAGGTTGGCTGATCATGAATAGAAAGCACCCTGCGTAAAACTCACTCAGACAATAATGATTTACATGTTTGCAGACAATGCGTGGCAAGATGAAAGTGAAACAATAGATTTCTCCATCCCTTAGCCAGTGTGCTCTCCCGTGCACAACTTCCAACCCGAGAAAGTCTCAAAGGGAGCACAAGAGAACAAATTTCGAGATCGGAAGCTCTCCATGCCCCGCATATATCATTTGTTATATATGACTGGAAATTACAAGCATAGGACCAGGGAAAGTATTTATGAAAAAGAATTGAAGAGAAGAGACCAGCAATGGGAGGAAGAGCTAAATAGAAAAGAAAAGGAGCATGAAGTAGAGCTATAGCAAAGAGAACAGCAGTGGAGAGAAGAGTTGAAAAGAAAAGAAGAACAGATGGGAAGAATTTTGAAGCAGCAAGGGGAAGAGTTTAAAAAAGAAACGGGGCGGAAGAGATCACACCTGCGTAAAACTCAAACTCAGTCATGAAGCTTTTTACAACAACCAGTTTGAGCGTGATTCTCAACTCTTAACTATGATAAAGGAAAGAGATACAGAGCAAGAAATCAAATTTGGGGAGCAAGTCAAAGGATTCAAGTTTTTATACAAGTCTCTACAAAAGGATTTTGAGAAGAAATCGATGATGTAGACATGTAGCGTAAAGATGCGTAATCCTATAAGCGTAAAGAATGGCTAGAAAACTTAGATCTCGACAACAACACCGCCAAATTCCTAGAGGTTATGACTCGAAATGGAAAATACAATGAATGGCTTGGGAAAGAGCAGGATGATCTCAATGTAAAGGTCGGGATCTCTCTAATGAGATTTTCCTCGAAGAACAAATGGAGAAGGAAACCAAGAAGAGGAAGGAAAGAAGAGAAATGAAAATTCCTGAATTTCCAGCCCATCTAGGTACATTAGACCTAGACCCACCCAACATCTTTGCTCCTGGATATTTCAAAAGAAAAAAATAGACCTTCTCCCTGCCTCACTTTCATTACCATCCTTCTCTCATACTGTGTATCCAACTGCTGCAATTAAATCAGTAATAAAATGAAAAATTTATATTGAATTGTTGTGTGCTAAGTTGAATTTGTTTGATTTCATGATTGTTTTGCTTTGTGGTTGAATGATTAGGAAATTAAAGTAGAAATTAGTTCCAGAATAAAAACTGCTGTGATGTAATGAATTGAATTGAATGAAGCAGTTAGATTAGGAATGAGCTGAAATGTAAAATAAAGGCCAAATAAATACAGTTTGATTGAAACACAAGGTGCAAAAGTTACTTAAGTTTAGCTGTTAAGTCCAGAATTGAGGAAGGTAATACAATAGAAGGTACAAGACATATATTGGAAGCTCAGGGTATGAACAATAAATCAAGGAACCTGCTGAATACCAATTAATTTAAATACTCATTAACAAAATGAGTCAAGGTACTCCCTATGGTTAGTCACAACTGTTCAAACCAAATTCTAGAATTTGTTAGATTATTGGTTGAGGCGAAACTTAGGTGATACAGCTGACAAGAGATGATGCGTGCCATTCTGGGACAACTGAGCCATTCTAAATATCCCTATTCATATGCTGATGCATATACAGTAGTTCCAGAAATTGAGCCAACTAGCCTATTTTTTAAAAATAGACCAATGGAAACCCCAACTCATCCTAAAACATCAATCCTTCAATAAAGAACCCATGATTACCCAGGAATTCAAGGAGGAAGAAAAAATGAAGTTCGGGAGTAGATTTTTGAGGAACTCAAAAGGGAATGAAAGAAAAGACAAAGAGTAGAAAATGCAATAGAAAAGAAAGTTTTATAGTGATGTTTTATCTTGTGGCCTAACTCTTGAACAATTAAGTTCTTAGGGTGTTTCAACACCTAGTACCCTAATGTCATCCGGGTATGGGAGCTACTTCAACCCAAAGTTCGCTAAGAGTGTTAAAGCCTAAAAAGTTAAACATTGCACTATCTCCGAATGTTGACAAACAAGGAAGTTTCCCCAGTGGAATTACAAGTAAGAAATATGGGGCATACAGTTCTGAATTGAAGAAATTAAAGAGATTTCCCAAACATGAAGTTTAGGGGAGTTTATTATAGAAACTACAAGAAAGAAAGGCGAAGAGGAGAGAAAAGGTCTGTGGTAATCTTAACCTAAAAATTCCTTCCATCCGCTCATTACCCGTGCCTAACAATAAAAGTCTAAAAAGACCTTATTGATCTCAAGGTCAAATCATCTACATTAGTGGAGATCAATATGAAAAACAAGCCTATGGAATTGAAGAATAGAAATAATCAAAATTTCAGAAGGACTTTAGTGGAGTTAAATGACTCTGTAAGATGAAATGAGAAAGGAAAATAATCTATTGTTCAACAGATCCAATGAATATTTTGTTTGTAAAACAATTTCAACAAATACTTAGTTTGGTATAAGTATAAAGAGTAGAGACCAACCCGAAATCGGACTCGGGGCTGTATGTACGTAAAATTATGCATACTGCATTGCAATTAAATTAAATGCCACCGCAGATCGAATCGTAGAAAATGTCCTTACAAATTTTTCTTATTTTGTTTGAGGACAAACAAATCTTTCTTTTCTTTGCTCGAGGACAAGAAACTTAAGCTCGGGGGAGCTTGATGAGCTTAAAAGTCATCTATTTTTAGTCCATTTTTCTGCTTAATTTTCATATCAAAAGAGACAATTATTTGGTAAATATGAAGAAACTCACCCATCCGTTATTAGCGTGTAGAATGGAAGAAAGAAGAAAAGTAGTAGAAAATGCAGAATAAGTGGAATAAAGTGGCAACACTGGGCGTATAAATGAAAGAACTGTCGAGTCATTGATGCAATTCTTTGGGTTTACATACCAATTATGAGGTCGCGATATCGAAATTGAAGGAATTCTGATGCAGGTCGCGACATGGATAATAAGCTATAGAAGTCGAGACATGAGATCAAGCCAGAGATACCAGAAGAAATGAGCCGAGGTTGGCGACGCGGAGATCGAAGTCGTGACATCAAGAAACTACGCTTCAAAGCATACCATGAATCGGCCGCGACAAGATACCGATGTTGCTACATCGTGAACAAGCAGCTTGAGACTTGTGAAGAGTGAAGGCAGTCGCATGCGGATTGATGTCGCATGTAAGAGCAATCAAAGTGAAAGATACACGCGTGGCCAAGATTGAAGCAAGCAGAATCGCTTGATGTCACGACAATGATCAAGTCGCGACATCTCAAGACAAGTTGAATGATGCGTAAGACAGAGCCGACGCCGCGACGTGGGAGATCGAGGTCGCGACGTCAAGAGCGACTTCGCCGAATATACAAAGGGCGTGACTAGATGTCACGACAAGAGATTGTTGTCGTGACAACAAGAACAACCAGTTGAAGACCCCAGAGAACTAAGTTGATGTCGCGACATCAGAAAATTCCATTGACAGCTGAGTTTTATTTAGCTGAAGTCACGACACCAAAGCCTCAAGTGAAGACTGCGAACTGATAGCTATTGTCATAATTATATATCGATGTCGTGACACGAGACTTGCTTAGTTGAAGATTGAAGCTCCATAAAGAGAAGTCGTGACAAGAGATCGATGTCGCGACAGCAGAAGTTATCAGTTGAAAGATGCATTTCATTTTGTTGATGTCACGACAAGAGAATGACGTCGCGACATCATGAGAAACATGTGAAGCCTGCAGAAGAAGCAGTTGATGTCGTGACAAGAGAATGAGGTCGTCACATCACTAACGATCAGTTCAAGACTGTATAGACAAGAAGCTAAGGTCGCGACGTGAGATCGAGGTCGCGACATGGATGATGTCGCGATATGAATTGAGGTCACTGACAAGGACTTGGGCTCGATAATAAAATCCACAAGAAGCCATTGGGATTAGGGCCCAATCGAAAATCCTATAAATACGTTACAGCCTATCCGTAAGAGAAAGTAGTTTCGCGCTACGCATTTGTCTGATATACCAAGGCTCATTTTTTATTTTTTGCTTTTGTTTTCTTTTCTTTCATTTTTTTATCTTCAATGTCGATAGTTAGAGATTAGATTAGATTTATAGTTCTAGTTTTCTTTTAATTTCTAACCGGATGTTATCGCTCGAAGAAGCCAATAATTCATTTCTTTTCAAATTACTACCCGAATGTCAAGCCAGACAAATTTTTGGAATTCTCGCTTATCCGGGGCCGAAATGCGCTATTCTTTGATCAGAGAATGTCAGAGGGTGTAATTCAAGAATGAGAACCCAAATGCCATTAAGTGAATGCTATTGTCGAAATTATCTTTCCGTTATATTTCCAAAGAAATTTGCTAATTTCAGTTTACACTTACTTTCTACATGGGTTTAAATTCTTGATCTCGACACGCTCTTATACCCGTGATACAGCGTTTATTGCCTGATTTCGAGGTCCTCTCGAGTGAGACAGAGATGACAATCCTTGGAGTTATGAACCTTCCTTTGAAGGTATATGAATCGCTATTGTGGCATCTAACGAAATTTCATGAGTTTACTCGATAAATCCTCTCACTCAAATCAAGTTATGAGTCGAATGAGTTATCAATTTAAACAAGGTAGAAGTCTACCTCAATTCGAATAAGAAGCCAACCCCGTTAGCCGAGATCTAATCAAGGAGAGGGTGATCTATTTTAATTTGGAGGAAGAGTAAATCGAAGTTGTATATCCTCGCTTGACCGATAACTGGGAGCTAAGGTGTACAAATTCCATAAAATGGGTAGCAAGTATTGCAAAAGAAAATACTCTAATTAGGAGGTCCCCGTTAAAAGTAGTTATCTAATTCTCGTATTTGAGAATCGACGTAAATTAGATAATGAAATGTGAAGTGTGGAGAGATCCAGCTGAACTATTAACGCCTCGATGTATTTCGTAACTGAATTCACAAGAAAATCTCATAGTTGACAACTGGAATTGATACTTCACAATAGCATTGATTTTAATGTGTTCTCTGAACGATAATTATTCAATTTCTATTCATTTCCCTAACTGCTAATTATTCTTTATTCTTTATATTCAAGTTTATTGTTCATTTCAGTCATTTCCTTGATTCGTTTAATTTTCCAAAGACCTTAATGCTGATCTTACTATCATTTAGTGGTCCAAATAGTATGGAAATCGAAAGTAGTCGTAGAAGGATTTAAAATTTTGAGATCTCAGGATCGACATTCGGACTTAAATCCATTTTATTACTATCGAATTGCACTTGCGTAATATCGTAATTAAAACCATAATTCGAAAATGATTTTCTAGAGATTTTGGTTTATATAGTATAATGTCAATGTTTTATGGTTGCTAATGGGATTAGACAATAGTCCTTGGTATGAGCGCCATAAATTTGTATACGTTTTCGTCCGGCTTGAACAAGTTTTATGGCGCCGCTGGGCCGGATTAGACAATAGTCCTTTGCAATAGTAATATAAATTTGTATATGTCTTTTGGTCCTGGCCAACAACTACCACACCATAGGTTGCTCGAAGATGTTCGCACTAAGGGATGATATACTTTAAGCATCAAGTGGGTCTACCCTTCTTCAGAGGGTCATTTGGCAACAAGAGGAAGAGTCGTTGTTCCTTAATGAGGAAGACCAATCGCAGTTTCAAATTTCGTGATTATATGAGACAGAAAGTGCCCATCATGACCCTTTTGTATGAGCTCGCTGGTACACAGTGTTTGACCTAATATTTCAAACATTAGGATGACGATAATGCATTCCTAAGTGGTCTCACCATGACTTCCTGGAACTAGTCCTTACTAGCCCTGAGACTAGCACCATAAAGGATGTAGTTCCTAACCAGGTTCAAACTGTTGTAAGTGGGGACACCAAGCCTCTCAACCTAGCAAAGTATCCTTCGTCTCCTTAGCTTTGATCTTCAACAAAAAAATGGGGAGTAAAAGAATGAGAAAATGAAGAAAATAGATAATTGAGTTGTACTATGGTGGTACATGAAATAAAGGGCTAGAAGTATCTTCATCACAAGTATCAAGTGTCTCTAATTCTGGGTGCATTTTTCTGTTTCATTCTGAATAATGTGTTTTTGTCAAAAAAAGTTAAAGGGAGATCAAGGTTCGATTGTCAATATCTTCATCTTCGTTGTTCTATAAGAAGATGGCTACTTTGAAGATAAAGTTTGATGAAGGTTTGATGGTTTAAACATCATGTCCATTGAAGAATCCTGAAGAAGTCCTAACTTAGGCCATTCCACAATGCAGTGGACATTAGAGTCAAAGTAATCCAGACTAAGGTCGAACTCGACGGGGCATGTAAAGGTTTTAAAGCCTTAGAGGCTAACGTACTTGGAGGAGCAAGTAACCAATGGGCCAAGGATCATTTTTGCTAAGTGGATAAAGATCAAATCCAGAAGATCTAATCATCTAAGCTAACGAACTTAATTAGAAACAAATCAAGTTTCTATTCAAGAGGATACTCTTGAGTACAGTTTCCTTGTTCTCGTTGTGATAGCTCTTAAAGGCAATTACATAAAATAGAATGTAAAGTCGAGTCATATTAGGATAATGATCCGACTTTATCAAAACTTCTAAGACCGAATTATTAGCTATAAATCAAGTTCTAGTTACTCATCACAGATTTCAGGAGCAAAACTTGAAGAAGAAAAAGAGAAGCTCGGACATGCTGAATGAGTGCGAAGTGCAAATATTTGATTAAGCTACTGCACGTTAAAATCCTTTCATCTTTGTTGAAAGATGATGTTTTAGATTCTTCATCTAATCTATGTAATATGGGTATGGGTGAGCGATGTTGTTGAGAGGGGAATTAAGTCAAAAAAGGGTCATGGGCAGAGAGGGAGTCTCGTACCACATCAGACTAATTGTTACCTTGAATTAGATTAGTGGAAATCCTTGCATATGAGCACATCTCCACGGACGTAGGCAGTTGTCGAACTGCATAAACATATTGTGTGCACTTTATTTTATCGTATATATTTTATATATGCCTTGCACGCGCACAATCCCAAAGGATAGTCCGGACTTCTCGCCCAAAGTCCGAACTTCCATAGTCCTAGAGTTAGGATTGTGGTAAAAAAACGCACACTTATATATGTCATCCTCTATTATGTTTATAGAGTGGATTTGGGAGAGAGTTTGGTGACAACCTATAAGGTTTTTTGACTTAGAAAAGTAACACCATTATCATAGGACAATTTCTTTTCCTCAACATCGATCTAGAAATTTTATAAATTAGTGAACCTTCTTCAATTATACTCTGAGAAAGGACGCATAACATGTATATTAATAAATTATTTACAGAAAGGTAAGTAAATAAATATGTAATAATTCCCAATGACATGCATGAGAGCTTATCAATCAAATGAAACCATATAGAAAATGCACTCACATTTCATTGAGAAAGTTGCTTGCTATAATACAACTGTTAAAATAAAGCAAAATGATAGACAACAAGAAAAAAAAAGATGAAAATAAGAAACACCCAAAATTTACGTGGAAACCTTAAATAGGGAAAAATCACGGTTAGAGAAGGAGAAATCCATTATTATGAAAAATAAGGTACAAGATTGGAGTATAATGATTATTAATTTCGAGAAGTGGCCCAAACCCTAAAATACATAAATATATTTGTATTAAAATTATAAATAGGCCAAGACCCTAATAAGATTAAAAATGGGTTATGAGTCTTTCATTAAAAAAAAACCCTAAAAAGTTTATGATGACGTAGCAGGAAACTTTTTAAGTCAAATCGAATAGAATTCGGGCCACTCAACTCTAACAACTACTCTCGATCTACTCTACTTCACACAAATACTTTACTTAACCAAATGTCTTCGCCTTCCATGAAATTCACCTGCTAGTGAATATCCGATCGAACATTTCGACGATTTGACGTCGTCTACTCGACCGTGATCGATGGTACGGGTGATGCTAGTTGTTCGAAAGAGGTGGTAAGGTAAAAATACAATGTACCAAAAAATGATTCCGATTGCTAAAAACTCCATCGGGAAGTACCCAATCCACACACTTGGTGGTGGTATAAAGTGGGAATCCATTATTTGAACTCTTTTAAGAAATTTAAAATCATATACTAAAAGCTACTAAAACTAAAGCATTAAAACTTTTATATTAGTTTAATTTAAATTTATTACTCACTTCTTAGATGGACAATTAATTTATATTTAATGGTCAATTTTTTATCAATGAAAGCTATAAAAATTATTCTCATGTGAATAAACTAATTTTGAATTAAATTATATTTTAATCATTAACTTAAAAAATTATTATTCAGTTTTTTAAGTAGATATGAAATAATTAATAAATATGGTACTGTTGAGAGAACCATCGAACATGAAAAAGCTTAACGTCACAAGCCTGCTAGAAAGTAGAAGAGGAGGATGGGTGAGAACTGACTAGGAAATAGCATTACTTTATCATTTACAAATTGGGCCTCTAAGGTCGACTCCATGTATACCAAGATTTAGGCTTAAGAAAATACTTCTCTAATGCAGCAATGTCTAAATTTCACCCATTTTACTTTCTTGTTATTATGGGTTGTGTTAGATTTCCATAAAATTTGAGAAAAAATAGGAAGTAAACAAAATTAAGGTTATGTTTGGTTCTTAAAAAAGTAGAGGAAAAAATGTAAAGAAAATAAAATAAAGGAAAGAAAAATAAAGTAAAATGTACAATAAAATAGGGTTAAATATGATGTAACATATATTTTTTTTTACTATTTGAAACTCATTTTAATTTATTTTAACTTTTTTTAACAAATTATTTTAACTAATTGATACAAAGATAGTATAATTTAAGAATATGTAAGTTTTTAATTGATTTTATTTATATTAGAGATGGTGAATTTAAAAGGAAAATACATTTAAGGTAGAACTCCAATTAAACTTGAGATCAAGTTTATACCCGACATAAACGCATACGCCAGCCCAATGACACGCATACTATCATCAACGAAATGAAACCACGCATATAGATTTTTTATATACATTATTTACCTGTAGTTAAGCCTTAATACTTATATTTCTACTGCCTTACCTATCGCCATGTTGTATTTGGTGTACTCAAGTAAGTCTTAACAAAGACAAAGACGTAAATTGTGTACCTGAGCAAGAACAGAAATGGAAGATCATTGGACAAAGAAGTTCAGACCGATGGTGTCCTCAGAAAACGAAAGGTGAGTTCTCTGAGAAAAACAAACTCAATCGGAGCAAGGGTGTGTGGAATACTATCCTTAGGAATTTGATTCCCTCAGATACACATTTCTTCGCAGTTTAGGGACAAACTCCTCGGGGCAAGAACAGCATAGATGAAGATAGATATTCCAAGTTGCAAAAGGTAGGGAAAAACCGTATTTTGTAACATCAGGACCCACTTGTATTTATAGGTAAAAAATTGGTTTGAATTAATTCATAAGAATTAATTTGAAACGTTACAAATTAATGCAAACTTAATCGTAAGAATTAGAATTCAAAATAAACCCGTTGTGAATTTACTACGATTTTATGACTCGGCCCATTTCTTGTGCGCGCGAGGGCTCCCCTCTTCTCAAGTCATGTACAAGCCCATAATAAGGTTTTAGTATATAAACCTAATAAAGACTCTTATCTTTTTCCATGCTGACAACACCTTTTGAAAACTATCGTTTACTAACAATCCCCACATTAAAAGATGATTGTATTCAACAAAAATTTTTGTATTTAAAAAACACTTTGTATTTCAACAACTAGGCTTTGACGTGTTTCCATCCCTTTGTGTACCACCAAAAGAATCGAAAATATTTTCCCACGATGGGCGAGCAATGTCCCAGAGAGAAATTCTCCCATAAAGGCTACTCCCCACCTAAGTGCACATGCAATTTAAGACGCATTGTCAGACGTATTCCATACGTACAATCCTGAAAGTGGAATATTTCATGTCATGAATGAGATGAGACTCATCATGCCCATAACCCGATTCCTCTGACCGAATTTCACACATGCAAATGCCAAGTGTGAAAAACCTATCACTAGTGTTTCACCCAATGACTTCTTTATTCAAACAAAATCTTTTGTTTTTAAAACTCAAGACCCATTGAAAATCCTCCAATGTTCATTTGATTTATCAAATCTCGCGGTGTTTACGCATTTGTGGACTACTGATTGAGTTTACACCGCAGACACCATGCGCGCCTTTCCAACATTTTTATGGTCTTTCACTCACAAATCAAGTGTTTAACCGCTGAATGAATCGGGGTCTTTTCACCTTAAGGGGGATCTACCCCATCTTGCTCCGCTCAAACACATGTATTTATTTTTTATTTTTCCCTTTTTCATGTTATGCAACCGTGAGTCTCAATTTGGATGTTGTCCCATTACCGAGCTCGCCACCCATTCACCAAGAATGGTGAATAACCATCACCATGCACATACACCTGACTCAACGCGATGTCCCCATGCGTATGAAATACAGAGATGCCATTTCATGTCATATCATGTTACATGCATAATGAGAGCTACATGCAACATTACCAAATCATGGATAATTATATTTTCATATATACTCATATCTATCATGTATCCTCATGTCAATTCATCAAATAAACATATATCAACATGAACTTTTTCATTAATAAACGACATGTTATTCAACTATCAAGCAATAACACACAAAAGATCACTGACAGACCAAGTCACCGCACCATACACCACACCCCGAACCATCCCGCTCGCCCATTTTTCCTTTTCTAGAATTTTTACAAACACAAAATTTCAAACCCACACAACCAAAAACCGAAGACACCGCCCCAGGATAAAAACCAATGTTTAAAAACTATTCCTGGTCGCTAAAATGTGGGCCCCAGTGCAAACTGGTCCAATATTTAGTCCAAAATTTCTGTGGACCGAACAAAGACGCATCACTCACTAGCCCCAAAGAACCCTAGCCATTAAATGACCTTAGACCAGAAATAACACGAGTAGGAAAATTCCCACCTCGGAGTTTGAAAACTCGATTTTGGTACCACGAGTAGCCTCGCTGCGCTGACCGACTTAATTCTCGACCGTCGAGCTTCGACCATCCGAATGCCGAAAATTTTCCCCTTTTCCTTTCTTCCCTTTATTCCTCTTCTCCTCCTGCTTCCTTCTCCTCTCATTTCTCTTTTCTTTTTCTCTTCTTTCTTTCTCCATTTTATTCTCATTCACCGACCGATCAAAAGTGGGAAACTTCCACTTTCTCCATGCCACATGTCTCATTTTTCCTTTTTCTTGATTTTTCTTTTGCTGCTTGTTCCTATATCAAGTGAGGGCTCCACCCTTCCTTCCTTCTCAACTCGACACATGGCTCAACATGAGTCATTCATCCTAGTGCCACGTGTTTCCATGCATTAAGTGTCACCGACACCGTTGCCTCAAAATATAAATTTCGATCGCTCTTAGAATCCGGACAAATTCGATCGGGTAACTAGATTCACGACGACTAACCCGGTGAAGTCCGCTTCATCATGCAAGATCTAGAAAATTTCTGCTTCCAACCGAAATTACCGCTTATCCTTTTTTAAAAATTGAATTTTTCTCTGCTTTAAGGGGCAAGAACAATGGCTCTCTCGTGTCTTAGCCTGGCGGTGGTGGAGGGCAGTCCATCACATCGATCAGGTTGCACTGCGGTTCACGAGTCGTGGCCAATAATATGTTTTCAATAGTATTCAAGCCAACTCCAACATAACACAAATAATAAACTGTTGGAAATATCAAAAGTCAAACACGACTCCAATTAGTAATTGTGTAGTAAGATTAGACATGTACCGCTTATTAATTGCAATTTAAAATATAAATTATAACTAATTCATCAATATATAACATAAAACATGTATATACGGTGCAAATCTAGGTTAAATATTAATTAACATAATAACTAAACGAGTCAATATGGGCCATCCGAATTGTTAACAAAACCTCAGTCAAGATCTGTTCCATCCAAAGATCTGTCCCAGTCCATCCTCATCTGTCCATCCCATCAACATCAAATTTTTACCAACTCCTAATCAAGACATGGGAGAAGACACGCATTATTTTGTTCCAAATTTGTTGCTTGATTTAGTAGTACGGGCACATGTGACTACTGTGGACAATATTCAAGGTGGTGATCAGACCAAAAACAACTCAAGTAAAGAATATGAGTACTATTTTCAGAGCATGAAAAGAATGGGGTATCCAGCTTGATTGATTTTTTAGGACATAAAGGTAAAGGACCCTTTTCCAATTTTATAATTATTGCTTACTTTCAACCCAAGACCTAATATATAACTTTTTTTTTTTCAAGCAACCTTAAAAAGCACTTATCCGGTTATTAGCTGATAAATTGATTTAGATAAATGGTTAGAATATGACACCCGCCCGAATTGTGCTAACTAATGAATTGATTTATATCGTTAAAAAAATTAATATTATATGTTTTTTTAAACTTATTCAAATAAAGTAAAATGATGAGATTTTGTGAAGTATTTATAAAAATTGAATACAAACTGTAATTCCATACAAGTGATGGTGAATTAAAGAAGAAAAATACATGCATTTAAAAGGAGATCAAGTAGAAACTTATGCACCAAAATGACATGAATATAGAAAATGCACTAATACATTTCATGTAACACCCCGTCCTGGGAGAGTCTACAGTACATGACACTATAGGGGTGTATAAGAGTACCAAGTGTCAATCGTATTTTGGGACTAAAGTAGGAAATGAAAGTTTATGAACCCGAATTTGTGGTATTAAACCAAGGGCACAATGGTCATTACAAAAGGATATTAAAATCAAAATTTAAGGTAGACAATATAGTAAATTGAATAAGTTACAATTGCAAATATTTAAAAGATGAGGGTTAATTGCAATTAATGAGTTAATTTAATAAAAAGAAGAAAAACAAAAGCAACCTACTGTCTCCAAAGCTAGGTTCACGCTTTGAAGAGGAGAAGAGAGAGCCAAGAGGAGGAAGAAGAAGAAGAAGGAGGAGAAGGGAACTAAAGATCAAGGTATGGAATTCTTATTTTTGGGTTTTGATAAGGGATTTCTGTGGCTCACATGGAGATTAGTTCCTTGATCTAGGTTTTGTGCAAAGAGCACATGAAGCCTTTTGAATTGTGGGGGTTATGTGAGTAAAAACCCCACTGATGCAAAAGAAACTTGGAATCATCAAATTATACGGATGTTAAAGAATTCATGGACCTTATAGTTGTTCTCGATTTTTCACTCCAAGGTTTTGCTTTGAGTTTCCAAAACACCAATTCACATGTTGTGGAGTTACTTTTAGATGATTTCAAGTTAGTTTTGATATTATGAATTATAGAAGTTATATGAGGAATTGGTATCAAAAGTGAGAAATAATAAAATTCGGGCATTTCGGTAAGTCCTACTAAGTACAATAGGGAAGTCCTACTGGTAGAACTTCGCTTCCGGTCATTTTTTGGCCAGGTCCTACCAGAGTTAAGTCCTGCCGGTAGAACTTGTTCTCGTTTTCCGCCACCGGGGCCAGATTTTAGCCATAACTTCCTCTTACTTTATCCGATTTGAGGATTCAAGTGGCTACGTAAAATACTTCATGAGAACAAACTTAAGAAGCATAGAATCACAAATTCTTATCCTAAGTGGCTCAACATTCACTCAAAGTGGGCCATGTGCAAGAAAAATTCCTGCATCGCCTTGGACATAGAGAGTAGTCCGGTTGTTTTGACGAATTTGAGTTTCTATGGTTCGAATTGGGTGATTCCAGTTGGAATAGAACCTTAGCACCTTAGCTTTAAAAGAGTAAGGAAGAATGCACAAGTCTAGGAAGTACGTTAAGTTATGCGATTAATTTGTCGTCAGAGATTCTGCTGAGCTGTGGTGGTTAAAGTAAAGGCTGATAAAAGTGAACTAGTGTTTCAAGTTAAGCAAGCAAAGAGGTGAGTGTTCTAACTCATTTTTCCAAATACTATGTATTATTATTATTATTATTACAAATTGCTTTACACTGGTGGTCATGGTTTTGAAAGCAAAACCATTTCAAGAAGCAAGCAAATGAGATGAAAGGCTAAATGGTTTCGAAGTTAAACCATTTTGAAACAAGCATTGGTTTTAAATTGTAAACCATAATTACAAGGTTAAAGTAAGTAAATGGTTTTGAAAAGTTAAACCATTTTGAAGAAAGAAAGCAACTAAGCAAATGGTTTTGAATAATTAAACCATTTTTCAAGCAAGAAGCAAGCAATGGTTTCAAAGTGTTCATTTTTACAATGAGCAAGCGCTAAATTTTAAAGGTCAGGAAACAAGGCCTTCCCTAGTTTAAGAAAGCAACCGGTCAGAGGTATCCCGTACATGCACGGTGGTGTTAGGATTTCATACATGCATTGTAGTTTTGCCTGGTCGGCAAACTTAGGACATACATCATGCATTTAAAGGAGACCGTGGCACGTACAGGGGTATATAAGGTTATGAGCTCTAACTAAGAGGTGATTAAGACAGGTCAATTCCACCATATTCACCGAATGAAAAAGGTGACGCGACAAAGGTCCTTCCACCCAAGCATCGCCGAGCATAGGTTCCCCGTGTTCACTAGGGCGCGATAAGCAAAATGTGTTCTATCGTTGATGTTTTACAAACATGATATACGCTTTTGAAAAATCAATCATCGTTCTCGCCGCCAAGGCTTCCCGTGAGAGTTTTAGCAAACGGCCAGAGCCAAGCTCCCGCTTAGATTTCAAACGGACGTTGAGCCAAGCTCCTGCGGGTTTTATTTTCAAAGCATGCCACGAGCCAAGCTCCCGCTTTTATGAAAAAAAAGTTTGAGAAACTTTTAAAGCAAAGGTTTGTGGAAAGGTTTTAAGAGACTTTTCAAACAAGATAAAGCAAGCAAGAAAATAAAGCATATAGTTTTATAAACTTCAAGCAAGCAAGAAATAAGAGGTTTACAAGCTTTTAAAGAAAAGCAAAACAAAGTTTTACAAGTATTAAAAGTTTCACAACTTTAAAGCAAGCAAGTGAAAAAGAAGAAGCAAAGAAAAGTTTTGAAAACTTTTTAAAGCAAGCAAAGCAAAGAAAGGCTTCTTGAAAATAATTGTAAAAAGAGAGTTTACATTTTTAAGATGTTTTCTGAAAAGAAAACCGTTTATAAAAGCATACACTAATGTGAGCTCGTTTTAGCCTATTAGTTTCATTTTAAAACTATTTTCCAGCACAGACGCAAGACGCCTATACAATAGGATCAGTCCTCACGCTTTAAGTGTCGGTATTAACTATATTTTGTAAGAACATACTAATTTTGTAAATGGAACATATGGGATACATAGTTTAGTGTGATGGGAATGTGATGGCGTCAAGCATATTTCGATATAGTGTAAATCGGGATGTATACAGATTCGAATTATCATGTGCAATTGGCCATGCCGCTGAAGTTTTTCACGCGTAAGATTTTACCAAATCCCAAGTTATAAATAAAAAAGAAATTTTTGATGGGAGGTTTAAGCAACACATTCGTCACGGTGGATTCCCTAGTCGCTAGCTGCACCCGTCAGATTGTGAGCGCCACGCCGCCACGGTAGGGGGCGCGGGGCGCGTCGTGGTAGACGTGAAAGGTGTTATATGGGCACAACTGATTTCGAGAAACTGATACCACGCAGGTGGTATCGTGTTACAAGTAATGGCAACCATGCATGTTCCAACTTAGAGTACATACATATCAAGGACCAAAGTATTAAATGGTTTATTTCGAAATTACAAAGACTATGTCGTGAAGAGGACGCAGGTCGCCCCTAGGAGAGTAGCTCCAGCCAGCCGAGCGTCCCGTTACCTCGAGAGACTGAAGACGTAGTGTTCCACTACCGCATCTATGAATCACCTCCAAGAGCGCGCGTCGCCGGACCATCCGCGCCACCAAGGAGCCTCATGCCGTGAATGTTTACGCAGAGCAAATGGCAATGACAATATATAGTAGCCATAGCGACATGTCAGCAGTCGCAACCTCCACCGCCACCTAGAGAGGCCATGGAAGAACCGGGGAGGTCAATAGAGAGAGTACAAAACCGGGCGCTGCCATATGACTACAGCAGATCCGTAATGTACTCGTCATGGGTTAGACCAAGTAAATAAGATTTATGGAGTTATGGGCTGCACGGATGAGCAAAGGGTCTGCTTCCACTTTTCTCTGATGTGGAAGACATAGTGGCTAAAGATCGTGGGATGTCAGAGAAAGAAGGATCCTACCGAATAGCATGGACCAATTTCAACAAGAATTCACCGACAGATTCTTTCCTCAAAGTCACAAGGATTCAAAATTGAGGAGTTCTTTCGCTAGAATCGTAAGAACATGTCAAGATTCGAGTATGAGAAGAAATTATCTAACTAGTTAGATTGGTTCCATACATTCAGCGTATGAAGTCCCGAAATGGTAAGAGGTTTTTATCAGACTACAAAGATCGAATCGTAGTGCATTTATCGCATTCTGTAATAGATTCGGGACTTGGGCTGAGGCCGCTCGAGAGCGAGCAAAGCACTACACCATGTATCGAGCAGACAGAAAGTAAGAGTAAGAGGAGGCACTGTGCACGTCCCAACAAAGCTCAGACAAAGACAAGAGAAAGAAAAGCAAGAGCAGAGGTTATGTAGGGGCCGAGGTGCAAGTCGAGGAGCCATCTCTATTCGGGATCATGAGGCCCCACTACAGCGTTGGCACTCCGTATATTCCCTCCCGCTTGTCATATGTGTCGGTTTACTACTACGGGAGTGCATGAGATCTCAAGACGAGAGCCGACCAGGGGCCAAGAAGGCCATTTATTAGTGGAGTGTCCTCACCGATCGCGCGGAGACATCGCGGGCCGCCCACTACCCAGCACTGTGAGACGAGCACACAAAAGTCGACGGAGAGGTTTTCCCAGCAGAGGGCCGCACAACCAGCAAAGAAAGGTCGTGGTAGAGGCAGAGGCAAAGGTCTCAGAATACAGACAGAGCCCCGCACCTCGTGCCGTAGTATATGCTATGACCAAGAAGATGCAGATGCATCCCGATGTGGTCACGTATTATTTCATTCTTGAGCATGATGCATATACCTTAGCAGACTGGGAGCTACGAGAGAGATTCATTCAGATCCGCCTAGCTCTTAGGATCGTGGTCCGCATAAGAGACTCAACCATTGTAGGGTCGTATGAGAGTTTCCTTCCAAATTGAGATCCATTACTCCGCAGACAGAGTAGTCGATAGTAGAGTTCGGACAGGGGATGTGGAGTTCCCAATGGATTCAGAAATTTTTAGAGGCAGGACTTTGATGTGTTCTCTTACGGATCGCTATCTCGCCATAGAGCCACAATAAGATTGTTATAAAAAGGAAGTAAAGCTGAATAGCCGTGGAAATTGGAGGTAAAGTTCGCAGGATTACGAGAGTTATCTTCTCAGATGATCTCCACGCGACAAAGACGTAAAAATGTCAAGGTGAAGGCTGTCGTGGCTATCTAAATTTAAGGTGGTGGAGACAAGGAATAGGACTATCGATGAGATTCCATTGTTGAGAGTTCCCAGATGTGTTCCCTGATGATATCGCAGATTACCTTAAAGAGAGGGTGGAGTTCACTCATTGATTCGATCCTGTGGACTGAGCTCCATTTCCATTCCTCCTTATAGATGGCCTCGTAGAGTTAAGGAGCTTAAGGTCAAGAAGAATTGCTGAGTAAGGATTTATTAGATCGAGCATATCCCCATGGGAGCTCCAGCCTCTTTCGTGGAAAGAAAGATGGGAGTTCATGTTACGATAGACATGTGCACCGAATGCAGTTACCATCCGCAATCGCATTCACTCCCTGTGAAATGATGAGTTATTTGATCAACTCCATGATCTCAGTATACTCCAAGATAGACTCGAGGCTCCGGGTATCATCACGAGAGTTCAGGAGCGATGTACCTAAGATAAAGATTCAGACACGCGACGCATTATGAGTTTTGTGATGCTATCTGGTTTACTAATGCCGCCTCAGCAGCCGCTTATGGATTTGATGAACTGTAGTATTCCAACCGTGATTCGATAAAGTTCTGCCATAGTTTTATCGATGATATCTTAGTGTATTCAAATAGTTCGTGAGGAACATTCGAGACCCGAGGATTGTATTATGCACCCTAAGGGAGAGACGCTTATATGCCAAGTCGAAAGCAAGTGTCAGTTTCTGGGCTCGACAAGGTGGCATTCTCGTCATGTAATTTCACAGAGGGGGTGAGTGCTGATCCCTGTAGTAAATGGGCAGCGTAAATTGAAACCAATTAAACGAATGTGTCGAGGTCGAAGCTTCTCGGTTTAAGAGAGACACAGAAGCTCACAGGTTCTCCCAAGATAGCAGCCCCACTGACCAAGCTGACAAGAAAAGATGTTAAGTATGATCGGGTAGAAGCTCACAACAGAGTTTGAGGAGTTGAAAGATAGATTGACTTCGCCCCAGCTTCTAGCTTTACCCAATGGAAGAGATGGATTTGTGGTTTATACTGATGCTTCCAAAAGGCCTTGGTCAGGTTTTCGATGCGTAATGATGGGGCAGGATTTGCATATGCCTCTGCATAATTAAAGAAGCATGAGGAGAATTACTCCCACATTGTATCGACTTAGAGCTTCGCAGCTAAATGTGTTTCAGACCAAAATATGGAGACATTATTTATATGGTGTTCCTCGTAGGATCTTTTACGCATCATGTCTTCATTATATTTTCACCCAAAAGAGTTAAACTCGAGGCAAAGAAGATGGCTCGAGCCGATTAAGGACTACTAATCGTACTATCGAGCACCATCCAGAAAAGCTAATGAAAGGCATGCCTCGAGCAGGCAAATCAGAGAGTTCTTTCGTCTCACACAGATCGTGCTATCTTCCAATTATCATGGATCCGGAGCTTTAGTGATATCGATAGTCGAGGATCTAAAGCCTTGTTAACCACATTTCATGTTGGGACCGCCTCCTAGTGGACCAGGGATTCCAGCGGTGGCATTCACACGATCCACGTGATGATTGCTTTTAAAAGAAGAGATAGAAATGGAAAGAAAGCAAGAGTTTCAGACAGAGATGATGCAGGCAGCAAGAAAGGTCGAGAATGCAGCAGGCATGGCGAACTAAAAGAGACGTTATGGAAGAAGCACATTCATCTACGTATGCTATGCATCCAGGTAGTACCAAGATGGCTAACTTTCAAAGAACATTACCGTGGAATGGGATGAAGAAAGAGATAGCGAGCCATCAAAAAGCCTAATCTCGCACAGGTGAAGGCAGAGCATCGAGTCTGCGTGGAAGATATACATTCTTATTCAGTTGTGGAAATGGGAAAGACATTATGGATTTTGTATTGTGCTCACGACTCGCAGGCAACATGTGATGCTATATGGGTGATAGTAGATCGATTAACAAAGTCCGTCTACTTCCTACCGCTTAATGTTGAAGATCTTTGTGAAAAAGTCGCTGTTGCATACGGGATGAGATAGTAAGACTTCACGGGGTTCCAAAAATAGTGTCAAATCGAGACCCCAGGTTCACATCTAGGTTGCCTAGTTTAAGGTGCAGCCGTTAGTAATCGCTTGTTATTTCAAAGATAAAGATTTCATCCTCGCATCGATGGCCACAGAGAGGACTATTCGCATCGCAGAGGATATGTCGAGAGCTTGTGTAATGGAATTCATGAAGTTGACACTCACTGGGCACTAATGGAGTCACTTCTACAAATAATGTGCCTCAATCCAAAGATAGATATGGCCCCATTTCGAGGCGTCACAGATGACAGAAATGTGTGACTCAAACAGGCTGGACGAGTCATGAGAGAAGACTAGTAGGCCCCCGAACTAGTACAGATCACTTTCGAGAAAGTGAAAGTTGTTCGCGATAACTTAAAGATAGCAAGAGATGTACGTAAAAGCTTATGCGACAACCGTCGTAGATCATAGTCAAATAGGTGATAAAGTCTTTTTGAAGATTTCACCGTAGCGTGTCGGAGATTCGGGAAACGAGGCAAGCCTTAGTCCGGTATACTGACCTTATGAGATCGTGAGCAAAGTGGGGATGAGCTACATTGAAGCACCCCGCAGTTGTCAAGGATTCATGATACTTTCCATGTATCAATGCTCGAGGAAATATATTCCTGATCTTTCACATGTATCGAGAGAGCAACCAAAGGCAAAGAAGGAGAATTCGACCTATGAAGAGACACTGCATGTACTGTGGATCAGAAGAACAGGCTGAGGAACAAGGCATCCCACGGCTAATGTCTTATGGAAGAATCATGATAGGAGGCAACATTGGGAGCCAGGTCCAGATGCGCCATCGCATTCTCACTTATTCTCCTGATGAGGTATGTTTCCTTTCCTTTTCGAGTTTAGTTTTCATTTCGAGACTAAATGTTCCTCCTAAGGAGGGAGGATTTGTAACACCTCGTCCCGACAGCCTACAAAGATACGATTAATCAGAGGTGTATAAGAGTACCAAGTGTCACACTGAAATATTTTGGAGACTAAAGTAGGAAATGAAAGTTTATGGAACCCTAATTGCGGGTATTAAACCAAGGTACAAATGGTCATTACAAAAAGGATATTAAAATCAAAACAAGGTAGAGACGGGCCATAGTGGAAATTGAATAAGTTACAATTGCAATATTTAAAAGATGAGGGTTAATTGCAGAATTAATGAAAGTTAATTTAATAAAAGAAGAAAACAAAGAAAACACTCATTCGGTCTCCAAAGCTGGGGGGTTCACGGCTTTTAAGAGGAGAAAGAGAGAGCCAAGAGGAGGAAGAGAAGGAAGAAGAAGGGAGGAGAAGAAATCAAAGATCAAGGTATGGAATTTTATTTTCGTTTTGATATGGGATTTCAGTATTGGTATGGAGATTAGTTCTCCTCGATCTAGGTTTTGTGCAAAGAGCACATGAAGCTCTTTTCAATTGTAGTTATGTGAGTAAAACCCCAATTGATGCAAAAGAAACTTCTTGGAATCATCAAATTACATGATGTTAAAAGAATTGGTGGACCTTAGGTAGTGTTCTGGATTTCACCTAAGGTTTTGGTTTTGAGTTTCCAAAACACCAATTCACATGTTGTGGAGTTGTTTTTAGATGATTTCCAAGGTTTTTTGAGGTATTATGAATTATAGAAGTTATATGAGGAATTGGCATCAAAAGTGAGAAATAACAAAAATCTGCATTTCGGTAAGTCCTACAGGCCAATAGGAAGTCCTACCGGTAGAACTCGCTTCCGGTCATTTTTATTAAGTCCCACCTAAGAGGGAGTTAAGTCCTACCGGTGAACTTGTTCTGGTTTCTCTCCAGTTTCACCGCTGAGATTTTAGCCATAACTTCCTCATTTCTTATCCGATTTGAGTGATTCATGGCTACGTAAAATAGACTTCAAGGGGAGAACAAAATATAAGGCAAGAATCGCCAAATTCTTATATCCTAAGTGGCCTAAAAATTCACTCAAAGTGGGGCTATGTGCAAGAAAAATTCCTGCATCGCTTGACATAGAGTAGTCCGGTTGTTTCGACGAATCTTTGAGTTTCCTCGTGTTCGACTGGGTGATTCCAGTTGAATAGAACCCCAGCACCTAGCTTTAAAAGAGTATGAAGAATGCACTAAGTCTAGAAGCACGTTAAGTTATGCGATTAATTTGTCGTCAGATTCGAGTTAGGTTGTAAAGTAAAGGCGATAAGTGTGAAACTGCTCAAGTTAAGCAAGCAAAGAGGAGTGTTCTTAAACTCATTTTTCCAAATACTAGTGTATTATTATTATTAATACAAATTGCTTTACACTGTATTTTATGCCTTGAAAGCAAACCATTTTCAAGAAGCAAGCAATGATGAAAAAGGCAAATGGTTTCGAGTTAAACCATTTTTGAAAAACAAGCACTGGGTTTTAAATTGTAAACCATACTACAAGCAAGGAAGTAAGCAAATGGTTTTTGAAAAGTTAAACCATTTTGAAGAAAGCAGCAACTAAGCAAATGGTTTTGAATAATTAAACCATTTTTCTGCTGTTAAAGCAAGCAAATGTTTCAAAGTGTAAAACCATTTTACAAATGAGCAAGCAAGCAAGCAATGAAAGGTCAGGAAAACAAGGCCTTCCTTAGTTTAAGAAAGCAAATCGGTTGTATCCCGTGACGTACCTGGGTGGTGTTAGGATTTCATACATGCATCAGAGTTTTTGCCTGCCTAAACTTAGGACATACATCATGCATTTAAAGGAGACCGTGGCACGCATGTGGGTATATAAGGTTATGAGCTCTAACTAAGTATGGCAGGATGGCGACACGAGGTCAATTCCACCATATCTTCACCTGAATGAAAAGGTGACGCGACAAAGGTCCTTCCACCGACACCTTTGGAGCATAGGTTCCCGCAGGTTCACTAGGGCATGATAAGAAAAAATAGCTCTCATCGGGTTGGATGTTTTACAAACATGATATTAGCTTTGAAAAATCAACTATTGGTTCTTGGCCGCCAAGGCTTCCTGAGAGTTTTAAAGCAAATCTGGCTGAGCCAAGCTCCCGCTTAGATTTCAAACGACGGCTGAGCCAAGCTCCCGTGGTTTATTTTCAAAGCATGCCATTGAGCCAAGTCTGCTTTTATGAAAAAGTTTTGAGAAACTTTAAAGCAAATGTGAAAGGTTTTAAGAGACTTTTCAAACAAGATAAAGCAAGCAAGAAAATAAAGGAGAAGTTTTATAAACTTCTACAAGTAAGAAATAAGAGTTTTACAAGCTTTTAAAGAAAAGCAAACAAAGCCATATTAAAGTTTCATAAACTTTAAAAGCAAGCAAGTGAAAAAGAAGTGCTAAAGAAAAGTTTTGAAAACTTTAAAGCAAGCAAAGCAAAGAAAGGCTTCTCGGAAAATAATCAGAAAAGAGAGTTTTACATTTTGGGCATAAGTTTTCTGAAAAGAAAACCGCTTATAAAAGATACACTCACCGAGCCTGCTTAGCTCATTAGTTTCCATTTTAAAACTATTTTCCGTGTAATAAAAATGCAAGACGCCTGAGCACAATAGGATCGGGTCCCGACATCAGTTTAAGTGCTGTGTATTAATAATATTTTGTAAGAACATACTTTGAATTTGTGCTGAAACATATGTATGTACATAGCTTAGTTGTGATGGAATGTGATGGTATGTCAAGCTGCCATATTTTGGATATAGTGTAAATTGATGTGGCATGATTTGAATTAGACTATGTGCACTGGCCATGCCGCTGCTCACGCTAAGATTTACCAAATCCCAAGTTATAAATAAAAAGAAAATTTTTGATAGAGGTTTACAAGCAATACGCTTTCTCGTCACAGGATTTCTTAGTCGCAGCAACGGCTCGGGGGATTTCAGGAGTGGCTCTACACGCCCTCGCCAGGCGGGGGGTGTGTTTACTTCACCTGTAAAGCTCTTGCCACTACCACCAGCGACCTATTCCGCTTACATAAAATAAATACTTATATTTAACCAAATGTCTTCATCATTCTATCAAATTCACTACGTGAGACCGATCGCATCAACAATATTCCAACCGACACTCGCTGCTCTCCTACCTGATGACGCGTGAGCCGGCGTCCGTGGGCTCAAGGTGGTGGTATTAAAATAATTCCATGTGAACCATTATTCGATCGCTAAACAACAACCCTATCGGGCACACCTTTCCATAAGAGCCACGGCCCTGCGGTTCTTTGCTGCGCCGTGGTGAGAGGGAGTCCATCACCTTGCGATACGGGCATATGAATTCGAAATCGTATAACTCATTGTCGGCTGCGAAATATAGATAAAGCACCATTGTGCCCATTTACCTACCATCTGAGATTTGACGAGTCGCTTCATCACATTCACGTCTAGAATGGAAGTTGTCATACTTTGCGAATTTTTATTTAAAATGAACCGTAGAAAGGTCGCTGGACAAGTCTATTGTCTCTATATTCTCCAAATCATCCAAACTCAAAGGGTATCTCTCGCAGCAGTTTGCTGCAAGATATGTCGAGCAACTTCAAAGCTCGAGAGCACCTTAACGAGGTCGGGAATCTAGCCAGAGAGTTGGTTATTTAAGAAGTCTAATAAAGTGTACATGTTAAGCTCACAGGATGCCTGGCACTTCTTCCAATTCATCAAGTTAACTCCCAAACTCCAGGAGGATCGGCTTCGACCATCTTTGAGGTAAAATAAATAATGAGTGCCAAAAGTACGGGTGATGGTGGATTCGTGGCTCATTAATCATCTCCAACAAGGTTACTAAACTCATCGGGATTTCTCCCGCTTAGGTTAGCGTTTTGTACATCAAGAATTAAGGTTACAAAGGTTGCAAATACTTTTAGGATTAAACCTCAAAGTGATTATTTCGCAGGTTTAGAACTTTAGTGTAAAGATTCGGGAGAGGAAGGCGGAGCTCACCAATAAGATTGCTATTCGGTTCAAGGCATTCAAGGTTATGCTAAGTCGTTAAGCCAAAGGTGGAAAGCCCTGTAAATAACTTATTTCCTACTAATGCTAGAAATGTTGTTTCTCTAGAAAGGAAGTCGAATCATTTCTAAGAAATCGATGTGTTTAGTCAGGAATAGACTGCATCGCAGTAGAAAATCGAGAAAAGGAAGAGAAAATCTGTTTCTAGATAGATCTAGTAACGTAGGTATGAACCAGTTGATGAGGTATCGAGACAGTTCGAAAATTATTCTTGCTTAGGGTGGGCGACGCCTGAGAAGGCTCGTGTATCTCCGATGGTTTTTGCAACTCCCAGATAAATTGTTCATGAGAGGCAAGCAATTTAGATCATAAAGTCGAAAAAGTAGGTGGAAGAGAACCTATGAGTTCATCGTCAAAGAACCAAAGCGTTGAATGATTCTGTTCCAAGAAACCAGATCGGTGCAGAAATGCATCTGGAGGCTGCAGCTCTCACAAAATCAGGCGCCAAAGTAGATGTTATAGATATACTTCAGAATCATTTCTTGAAATGATCTCCAATGCAAAACCACAAAGATTTCGTGAGACAATCCAAATAGATCGGGATTTGGTGATATCCGATCCGCATTGACATTGTTATTCCAAATTGTAATTCACGGTTTCCTCCTAACATACAGTCTCGGAGGCCCTTCAAATCGAACAACGACCAGGATGGAATTTCTCCCATAGAGTCGTAGCTCCATATGAAGGGCTTTCTCAACTTGCTTAGTTTTCGATGGACGGCGGGAGGGGATTCCACTACCAACTCGGGTTGTTACTCAACCACAAATAGGGAGATGTTAGGTAGTAAATTTCCAATCTCTGGTATTTCCATGGATACATCATTATACTCAAGTCCATATTCTAAGTTCTTAACCCCTTCAAACACAAAACTACATAACGAAGCATGGCATCTAAAAATTTGTTACCCGAGAGGTACACCCTAAGAAAATCGTCGCGAGGTTTCCGCTTCTTCTTCGTGGATGACTTTGATCTCCACTCAAGGTAGTCTATCATCCGTATAGAGATACCAAGGCAAAGGGTCGTTGAAAGAGCCGGGAGGAGGAATGATCCACTAAGTTATTCTCAGGCATCCCGAGATGGACCAAATTGTCAGATTAGCTAACCACTTCAAGGATTTCACCTTGTATGTTGTTGTGTGAGATGTGGAGCTCCAACAAGCTTCTAATGTGAAAAAAGGGTGCCAACATACTGGATTCCTCCCTGGGCTGATGGTGACATGTCCCAAAAAAGTTCTCTTAGATAGAGAATAGTTACAACTCTTGAAGGAATGGTTTTGAAGTATGATCGCATCAGATTCAACAAAATCCCATCCACAAATAACTAACTTGGAATCAAAAATCCGAATCCTGAATTCCATGACTCAGAATCCTATGAGAGTACTCGGAGCCGCGGAGTGAATGAGCAATATTAGCAAGAACGGAGGACTTAAACCGAGAAATGCCCCGGCTTGGTATTCTGACATGATAAACTAGGCAAGAAACCGATCTCCATCACCATAGCCGAATGAAGCCGCTTTTCGCCTCGCTAATTAATTCAAAGGTGTGTCAGGGAAAATCCGGTTAGTTTTTTCCTAAATTAACAAATGTTACTATTCATATCAATAGTACTCAAATGAAATACCCTAAGAAAACACTCGATATTAAAATAATACACTAAAAGCGTAAAATAATAACAAATAAAGAACACCAGAATTTAATCAGGTTCTAAGTAATAGCTACGCCCCTGGCAATGAACAACTCTAATGCTAATGAAAAGAAATTACAAACTTAAGATTCACAAATCAATTTCCTAAGAAATTGAGGCAAAAGTAAATACCCAAAACAATTAGGCAATACTACAAATAGCCCCAGCCGGAGGGTAGTGTCATTTTGAGAACAGGTCGGCCCTTTATAGGAAACAAAAAAGAAGAAAATCCCACATCAAACCGATGTGGGATTCATATTTGACAAAAAGCAACAAATCTCCACCTTGACAAATATGTGAATCCCATCTCGAAACTTCTCTTTAACAAAAACTGCAACGCCTCCAAATGCGCTCAACAACGCAATCAAACTTTTGCAATGTTGATCAAGTCTAAACAATGATTGAACTTGATTGTTGTCATCAAATTTTCTAGCCAACATATTCGCAGGATTATCACCGCCAGGATCTTCCGAACTAAGACTCCACCTTCTTCAACATTTCCCGTGACAAAATGATAATTTCCTCACATCAATATGCTTCGGCCCCGCGTACGATAAACTTGGTTCTTCGCAATGAATAGCGCCTGACCGTCACACTACAAAACACCAGAACCTGCTTTCACCAACACCCAAATCATCAAGCAACCTCAGAGCTATATCGCCTTTAACCGCTCGCCAGATACGCCATATACTCCGCCTCCGTCAGACAAGGCCACCGGCCGACCGTGAAGTAGACTTCAACTAACCCGGTGCTTTTTGCAAGAGTAAACACATAACCGCAGTTGATCTACATTTGTCAAGATCACCAAAGATAACTGAATCGCAGCATCCAACTACATGCCGACCAACCATATCATCCTTCTAAATATCAAACCAACATCTAAGGCCTTCCTCAACGCACAGAATCCATTTCACGCCGCAATGTTCTTTTTCCAGATTATGCATGTACCGCCACAATCCTAACCGCATGTGAAAATGTCGTGCCTTGTATTAATAATCTATAGCATACATCAAGCTACCCACTCGTATTTCAATAAGGAACCTTGGACATATATTCTCGTTCCTCTTCCTCGTTCGACACCGTGGAAGCACTAAGCTTGAAATGAGGAGCAAGTGGGGGTACTTGCTGTGTTTGGTCTTCTCGCACATACCAAAGCTGCCAGTACCTTCTTCAACATCGCTTCGAAGTAAAACAAAGTGTGCCCTCTCATCTGCCGCTATTTCCATGCCGAGAATTCGGGCTTCACCTGTAGATCTTTCATTTCTCGAACCTTGCTCGGGGCCGAGCCTCTTCAATCGCATATCTCCCTTGATTCCTTGATGCTATCAACATGTCATCAACATACAAGAGAAGGTATATGAAAGATCCATCCTCGTAGCTTCGCAAAAATGGTTACCACAATGATCAAATCGCTTCGTGTAGTTCGCCTATCATGAATCGACAATCGCTATATTTCACTCGCCAAGGGACGCTTCAAACCATATAATGATTTGTTCAATTTACAAACCCAATTTTCTTTCCAGCAACTTGAAACCATCCGTCTAGGAGTTTATATAGATTTCCTCCTCCAAATCACCATGTAAGAATGTTGTTCACTATCCATTTGAACTAGTTCCATATTAAACCGTGCTACCAAGGCTAACAAAATACGATGGAGTGAATGTTTCACAATGTAAGAAAATACCCTTATTGTAGTCAATTCTCCTTCTGGAGCATAGCCTTTAGCTACCGCCTTCCTTGTAGCGAACGTCATTCTGCTTTTGAAATCCTTCTTCGAGCATAAACCCATTTGGTACCAATTTCCTTCTTTCCCTTTGGTAGTCTAGCTAGCTTCCAAGTGATTCTTCACAAGGGATCATTTTTCATCCATGTTTTCCCAATTTTTCTTTATCTGGACTACTATTTGCTTCAAGAAGAGTCTGAGGTATACCTTCTTCTACTACTGGAAATGCATAAGCCACCATATCTTCAAACCGAGCAGGTTTCCTAATCTCTCTTCGGGCCTCTCGATGGCAACAAATCCTGCTGCCGCCGAGGTTCTTCGCTTGAAACCTCTTCCTCTTCAACATCCGCTTCATGATCCGTCTCGTCGGTCTTCAACCCGGTTTAGCCGAAGTCGTCCCGAAACTCCACTTGCTCGAAAATCCCCCACCCGCGGTGCCTTCCGGTCGCCTCGAAAAGTGTTCTCTGACACTTTACCATCTTTTGTTACCTTCTTCAACATGGTAGATTCATCAAAAGTAACATCCCTGCTAGAAATAATTTTCAAGAGGCACCGAGTTGGTATCCCTTGACACCGAAGGTAACTCCATAAACAATGCCTTTTAGCCCTTGATTCAACTTAGATTCCTTTATATGATAATAAGCAAAGTGGAACCAAACACACGAAGTATCATAATCATTTGCGTGTGCTTCCAGACCATACCTCCAAGGGTGTCTTACCATTTAGTGCAAATTTCGATGGTGTATTTAAGCACGAGATGACTTGCATACATAACAAATCTCACTCGTGAACCCGTTTCGTCAAACCAAAGATCAGACAACATACACCGAACTTTCTCCAGCAAGGTTCGATTCATATCGCTCTCGCCACCCCATTCTCGTCGCTATCTCTAACTGTAGCGCCGAGATATGCCTTCCTTCTGGGCGCATCGAAAATTGATCATTTCCGATATTTTGTACCATCGTCGACGGAAAGTACTTTAATCTTCCTCCCTCGTCTGCTCTCCACTCATTTTCTTCCATACAAGAAATGTTTCAAACACCTCATCTTTGGATTTCAGCGTATACACCCAAACTCTTCTGGAAAAGTCATCAACAAATGTAACAAAGTAATGTTTACCTCCCAAGGAAGCCGTCTTGGTTGGTCCCCATACGTCTGTGTGAATATAATCCAATATACCCCGCATATTGATTGGCGTGTCAACTTCACCTCTTTGCTTTCCCGGTAACACATTGCTCGCAAAAATCCAAACTTTGCAAGTCTTGCACCTTTCAATAATCCTCGTGATAGCCAACGTTCAAAGATTTCTCTCCAGTAGTCCAAGTCTCATATGCTATAAACCCCGCATTGATCCCGCCATTGTCAGCCCGATACCGTCGCCGGCCGGTCCCATCATTGCCGCCTGATAAAGATACAGTTGTTTCTCTCGAGCACTTTCATCACCACAAGTGCTCTCGAAACAACTTTCAAAATCCCATTATGCGTAATGATAGTGAAACCTTGACTCAGCGTTCCCAAAGAGATGATTCTTTTCAAGCTTTTGGACACCTCAACATCTCGTCAACAGACCCTAGTCGACCCATCACATGATTCTTCAAACTGATTGAACCGATCCTAGCTACCTTGCAAGGTTGATTGTCTTCCAGATGGACAACACCACCATCAAGTTCTGTAAAGTTGAAGAACCACTCCTTTCTGAAACACATATGGAATGAGTAGGCTGAATCACACAACCATTCATCGCATTTCAGTCACTAATGACACATAAGCCAGTGAAAAATATGACTTATCATCTTCAAATTCACACATGCTTCAGATGCACCCTTTCCTTTCTTTTATGTACTCGCATGCCTTTCTTCTTCCACGCGTCTTTCGTGACAAAAGGCACATTCATCTTTTGCAAGTTTCCTTTGACCGAGATCTTCCCCTTCTCCCCGGTTTTCTCGGGCTTTGATTACGACTCGAACAAAGGTGGGCTTCACCAAATTGAATTTTAGTATTTTTTTTTTATCTCATTAGAATACGTAGCAAGAGTTACTTTAAAGGTTATTGTTTCTTTCCTACCAACATACTAACAATAAGATGTTCATATTCATTAGGAAGGAAGCTAACAATATCAAAGTCTATCAACATCACTTACTTTCTCATCTAAATTAATAAATCGCTTACTAATGAATCAAATCTCATGACGGATCATTCATAGTGGTACCGGTTTATACCGAAGCGGTACAACTTCGTCAGATAAAGCTTGTTCAGCTCTTCTTCTGAACTTGCCTCTTCCAACTCCTTCCACAACTTGCTTGCAAACGCCTCTCATAAACGGATATTTCCTCGGGCCTCCTTGAGAGACACAATCGACCGTACCACATGCTAAACGATTGATTCTTGTCCAATATTTCATCAACATCTTCAGTCCCGTCTTCTAGTACAACATCAAGCTCCTGTTGGAAAAGAACATCCTACACCTCACACTGCCACATGCCAAAGTTATTGGTGCCATCAAATTTCTCCACATCAAATTTGGTATTAGTCACCATTGATCTTGATGAGAATCCTGTCGGTGTAGAGGTTGATAGTGCACTGGATTCAAATTCTGAAATTTCTACAACAAATAGCTGTCACTACGGAATGTCAATATCTCAATAGAATCTTTTCTGATGTGGAAGATCAGACAAAGCTGCAACCACAGAGCATACTCAGAAACTATAGAGCAAAAAATGCCAAAAGCCCAAAGGAACCTTTTATGATGTGGAAGATCAGATAACACTGCAACCATAGAGCATACTCAACGGAACCTTGGCTCTGATACCAATTGTTGGGAAAATCCGGCGTTTTTCCCCAAATTAACAAATGCTGGCCATTCATATCAATAGTAATTTCAATGGAAATAATTTGAAACACCGATACAAAATAATAACGGCTAAAGCAAGTAAAAATAATAACAAAAAAGAACACTGTAAATTTAACGAGGTTCTAAGAATAGCCTACGTCCTGGCGCCAACGAACAACTCCCACTAATGAAAAAGAAATTACAAACTTAAGACCACAAATCAATTTCCTAAGAAATTGAGGCAAAAAGTAAATACCCAAAACAATTGGGCAATACTACAAATAGCCTTAAGTGGAGGGGAGAGGTGTCATTTAGAGAAGAGGGGGGGTGGCCCTTTTATAGGAAACAAAAAAGAAGAAAATCCCACATCAAACCGATGTGGGATTCATATTTGACAAAGAGCAACAGGGTGACTCAAAGCATCACGAGGGAATGGATAGAAATTAAGACTTAAAAGGGCGATTTTTAATATATAGATTAATTGAGCTGAATGTGAATAAGGATGAAATATGTAAATTAAAATTTTTTTTTCATGGGAAGGAATTGGTTACTTTCCTGCAAAATGTGTAATGTCCATTATCATTGACGATGAGAATCAAGTCGAAGAAAAAGTTGGTCGAAATTAATGAGATGAGAAAGACTTTTGCATGCATATACTGAACCGGCTTTTTTTTCTTCTCTAAGAAGACTGAAGCTGGGACTCGAATCTCAAACAAACATTTGACTCTGCGCGCTACCTTCGAGAACCCCCGTCTCATTGGCTTCTCGTTTTTTGCATCTTAATTTCTCAAATATCAACATTTTGTTCCACGATGGGCACCACTCCGTAGCGATTTCCAAAATTGTCACATCACACGGCATCCAGTCGAACAACATTTTCTATTTCCACCACTAATTAGTCCTCTTCAAGAAATATAATTACACGGCGCAGGAGGCCACACATCTACATGGATAGCATTAGTAGCAACATATGTTTGCTCCCTCATTCTTCTTCATTCTCGCTCATTCCATTCCACTCAATTAAGGTACTCATTATAATTTTCTCATCTCCTTGTTTCTTTTATGATTCAACTTCCCAATTTGGACACGCTTAAAAATCAACTTCCCACCTTCCTAATTTTTATTTTTTTCTTCTTCTTCGCTTAAAGATTTCCCGCAACGCCTTAACGTAGACAGAGTGTTTAATCGCTAAATGAAGCTCACAAGCGCTCAATCGCCATCCGATTCCTCCTCTTCTTCTAACCTTAATTAAGATGGAGTCAATGACTTGTTCTGAGCTTTAGAGGTGAAGACACCCGCTACATTTCACCGATCACCAGACTAATCTCGTCGAAGTGGCATTAAAACTTTTTAGAGACGAATCGACTTACTGCAAAAGGAGAAGAGATTCAAAGATGAGTTTCTAAAAGCTATCAAAATTCTAGATCTTCCATCATTGTTTTCTCAAAAAATTAGCTGAATCAAGGTGGTGTTTGAGGAGCTTGCAAAGATCATGGAATGCACAGAATTTGGGCAGTCGTATTGCCGCTTTTCTTTCTACCATGTCAATCCATCGGATGTCCCAGAACAAACCGCGCCTTTGGAAAGCATTCACCAACTATGAAATAAATTGTTAACAAGGTACGATATGGAGGGACTCATTGACTAAACCGGCAATATTTCTCGGATGGGATATAGAAGATGGGTAATGTTCAATAACTTCTTTAGCTTTTGTTAACTGGCGAATTAGTCGATGAGTGCCTAAACACTCATGCCAAACTCACGCTTGCCTTTACGCTTTTAGTCAGATTTCATATTTAAATTGGCATTATTTATGGCCCACATCTCGATTTTTGTAGTGTGTGTGGAACCGCAAGTGGAACTGGGTTTTTGATGCATTTTTGGATCAAAGCGGTGGAAGTGCATAAAGTCGTGGCCGGAACGCCGCGATCGCCCCCACGCCGCGGATGTCCTAACGCCGCGACGCCAGTCAACAAATGTAGAAGCCGCAAGAACGACGCGCCAATGTTCAACGCCGACGCCTCAACGCTACAGCAAAAAGGGGACCATAATTGGAGGCATCAAGATCGCACAACTAGCAAGTAACGGAAATTCGTAACAAAGAAATGGCCTTGATCTTGAAGAAGAGTCTGCCATTTGTATTTTTTCTTCTTCGATAAAGATCGGATGTTTTATAGATTAAATATTGGTGTTCCTATATTCAAGATGTTCTAGATTTATACCTTAGGTGTTGCTGGAACCCCTCGTCACGATTGCATGGATTAAAGATTAGTATTTTATATTATTCGCCTGTTTATAACGTGTTAACATCCGCTTATATCCTGCGGAGTCATTTACATGGTGATGTCCGCTAACATGGCCGCGGACAGGCCTGGGGAGTATCCGGATTCGAGAGATGAGGATACCTAGATTTTGAGTAGAGCAAATTTCTTTCGTTGATTCGGTAAATAGAGATATTCCGATCCCGAGGGTGGCAAAGGGTTTGAACATTTAAGCATTTTGGAGTATCGAGTTGGGGTAGAGATACACTCAACACTACTAGCGAGATAGGCGAATACACCTCGAGAGAGCGTATTTCATAAGCAAGATCACCTAGCCATCAATAAATTATAAATAAACTGAATAGTATCATCTTTAGGAAATAATCCATCGAAAGTGGTAGGGGGAGACATAGCCCTAGTCTCCACATTACAGCATTCATTAAGATCGATTAGTTTAGCTGAAATTCGCATACTAATACTCTTTCACCCAAAGTTAATATCCGTATAATATCAAAAGCCAATCAGATTCAACACACTTATCCCCGTGGATCGATATCCGTACCATAGGGTACACTATACATTGGGCGACGAGTGCACTTTGGCGCACATAGGCGCATATATACACACGCTTTTATGTTCTTTGATCCTTTTGTATCTCTCAATGCAAAACAATCACTTTCTCCTTTTTTTTTCAAGGGGGGAGGGGTGGTTAAGGCTGCGCCCATTTCAACATTATGTTGGTAATTTTACACTTTTACATTCTCCACCCACCTTTGTATCAATAACACACGAAATCATACTCTTTTTTCCTGTATGCTTCCCTACTTCCATTGCCTTACCAGGCCAAGAAAAGCCGATAATCGCTGTCATTCACATGTACCAATAGCCGATAGTCTGGGCAGCTGCCAGATTTGGTTCATGAAATTGTTAATAGCGCCAGATTTATTAGAAGCTAATAGTACGATATTTGAATTTAGTAGGTTTTGCACAAAAAAAAAAAAAAAGAAATAATTGTGTTTCAAATTTGAAAGTGTTGATTTATTTCGAAAAAAAAAATTGAAGGTTGTGATGTATTACTTTAATAAACTGTATGTGTTGTTACCTCGATCGTCGAAGATTCTAGGCATCAGCAATTCAACGTGAACCTGCAAAAAAGTGATTCGGCGATGGTGTATGAATAAGTCAGCGCAAGATAGAGAAGAAAAAGGAGAAAAAAGTTCATCCGCTTAAATACTTTATCTTGAGGGGGATTTTCCCTATTTATAGGATGTGGTTCACAAATAATAATCTATTAACTTTATCGATAAAATCTATTGACTTTAGGGATATTAGGGATATCAGGCAGCTGTGTCGTATGCTTCCCTACTTCCATTGCCTTACCCAGCCCAAGAAAAACCGATAATCGCTGTCATTCACATGTACCAATAGCCGTATAGTCCTGGTACCGCCAGATTTGGTCTATGAAACAAAGTAATAGCACCGCATTTATTAGAAGCCAATAGTAATGACATACGATTGTCATTGTCCCCTTAAAAATAGGGATAATGTTAAAGGATGACCGCGAAGTTTTGAGAAGTTAATAGTACGATATTTGAATTTAGTAGGTTTTGCAAAATAAAGAAAAGAAAATAATTGTGTTTCAAATTTGAAAGCGTTGATTTATTTTTGAAAAAAAAAAAATTTAAAGGTTGTGATGTATTACTTTAATAAACCGATGTGTTGAGCCACTCGATCGGGACATTCTCGTGGACGCCTCAAACCCTCGGGTCGCTTGACTACCCGTCAACCGCGAATAAGGCGGATGTCGTCATCACGCCACTCGTAAAATCGGACGTAGCCCCTTTGTACGGAGCTCTACCCAACCACAACACCTCGCATATCCCGCCCCAAATAAAGGTAAATATAATCCCAATATATCCAATCACATGAGTAACACGCGCTACTTGGGCCCATAAACAATACTCAATATACATACCATCTATGAATCCAACTATAGAAAAATCGCACAGTTACAAGAGTTAATATGTTTTTACTCTTATACAACATATATCAAACTTATAGAGTTCTAATACATGTGTAAATCAGGAACCACAACTCGGCTTTCTTCTAATCCTCGTTCTTTAGGACGAACTGGCCCCCGCACGCCTCCTCGCACTCGTAGTCAATATCCTCGACGTAAGTGAGCTAATGCCTCGCGAGTGGAATCACCCTAAGTGGGCCACTTCCACCTATGCAGTGCAATGTTCCAAAATAAACATACATTCAAGCAAATGCATGATCCTACTCTTGAATGCCCTGCCATGACCAACTCGTGGTCCCCAGGTCCTCATCGATTCTTCTTCTCACACTCCTAGCCTAAGCCTCGTATGAGAATTATTGTTTGCTTAGCTCAGGGACAACCCTCCGATGTGTATATATATCAATTGGGCTGCTCCGACGATTGATATATTATTTGTTTGTGGACTACCCTCCGATGAATATCAATTGGGCCGCTCCGACGATTGATATTTTTAATTTGGACTACCCTCCGATAATTAATATGTTTGTAATAACCTCTCGAACCGTTTCTTGCACACTCATCTCATGCACTAACTCCTATAGTCCTGTGGATGTCTCCAAAGGCAGATAAGTGGAATGCATGTATGCCAATTCCAATACAATCTAATCACATGCAAAAGTATGTAAACATGCACATATCCACATAAATATCCACTACAATCATGTCATGTAATAAATCAATTCATACATCAAAATTAGCTCCCTTTAATGATCATACACGAGCAATTCCACTTGGACCACTCGATCAAACACATATTCACACAAAAATATATTCGTGTCACTATTCCTGCGAACAAGAAAACCTTGGTTTTACTGCCTAAACAAACATTCATTCATCGGCTCACTTTGTAAACCCCATTTCACGGCCATTTCCGGCCTCATCCAAACCTCAATCCCATGATTTAAAGCATAATTTACGCCTATTAAAGACCCAAACAAAGCCTCACTAAGCACGGGTCGCTTCGCTTCAAGGTCTCAATAAATTAACCACCCGGTCCTGCCAGACCTGAATTAAACGCCGCTCAAGACCCTTCAATCCAACCGAAACATTTACATACGGTACTTAACCGAAGAATAAAACCCAAGTAGGGAGAAACCCCTACCTCTCGGAGTTTGAGGAAACTCCCTAAATCCGGTACCCACGCGAAGCCCTCTCTGCGTAGAGCAGTTCTCCTTCTTGTCCCGAAGACCGCCGACGGTTGGATCGCGTAGAAACTTAGAGAGAAGGATGATGTTCTCTCTCTAAACACCAAAACCCAGCTCACTGTCAATTTTCCCCTTTTTCCATTTCATGTTTTTGCTCTTGAATTGAGAAGACAATCACTATGCAACCTTTGTCCTTTAGTGATCAAATCAAATCCCATAATGACCATTAATGCCCCTTCATTTCCCGCTTGACATTCGGTACTACTCTCTGCACAGTCCATTTTTATCCTTTCTCTACTCATGCCACTTATGGCAATACGAAAGTACGTGTTAAATGTGACTTCGTCGCATTGAAAATCGCTTACGGCACCCGAACTCGCGCGATGCCTAAAACGCGTAATTCCGACTATCTCGGTATTCGACGAAATTCGACGTAAGGTTAGCTAGATTTTGTGAGACGACATAATGGTGCAACTGCTCGCCATCCGAGATCTATGAATTAATTTCTGGATTTTTAAACGAATACAATTCTTTGTAATCGAAATTACGATTTTACTCTTTTCCATAAATTGGAATTTGCCTTTACATTCTCCTCCTAAAGGAATTTCTCACCCCACCGTGATTACCATAATCAATCACATGCATATGCAACGTGCACTCTACTATGCATGTAAACAGTCATTTAAATCTTAAACTACTAAACTACGTACCTTCATCCCTAAACAAGAAGGGATAGGTGGCCCGCATCGTGTCCTCGCGCCACGTGGACTCCTCCACTCCATAGTGCCTCCATAGTACCCTCACTAGCCTCACGGTCTTGCGTCGCAAAACCTGATCACGGCTATCAACAATGAACACTAGTCCCCTCCCAGGCGTCGATCCCACACAGACAATCCTCAATCTATCCCCAATCCACCACATGTCGGATCCGAGTATATCTCCGAAAGATGGAGACGTGAAAACACCTGTAGGACACCGGAAGATGTCAGTTTTAAACGCTAACCGGTGGTACGCAACTGCCTACCCTCTCGAGTGACTCGCGGTCCACCAACCCTCGGCCATAGCTTCCCACGCTTGCCGAACCTAACCACTCCCCTCTTAGGCATCACCTTCAAGAAGACGTGATCCCCAACCTCGAACTCTAAGGGTCGACGTCGTACATTTGCATAGCTCTTCTGCCGGCCCGAGCTCTGAGAAAGACGCCGGTCACCAAGCTCCACCTTCCTGAGGTGCGTCTCTAATCAAATCAGACCTTGATGGTTTCCCTCCCACCTCTGCCCAACATAATGGTGACCCTCTCATGGCCTCCCATACGTTGCTCCCTGCTACGGTGCCATCCGTATACCGCCGTAACTGTTGTAGGCGACTCCACTAGGTGGCGGAAAATGTGTCCCCACCGCCCTTATGATCCAGACGATGCTCGTAGCATGTCCTCTAATACTCAGATAGTCCCCCGCACCACCATCCTCCGTCTCGAGGGTGAACGTCAGGCTCATCGCCACCGCAGGCCCATAGCCTGGGAAACTCTTCCAAAGTGCGCCCGTAAAACCCGGGTCCCTCATCCGACACTATGGATACCGGTACTCCATAGCCCGATCATCTCGAATGCGTATAACCCAGAATCTCTCCAAGGCAAAGGTCATCCAAGACGCCAGGAAAATGTGCCGACTTCGTGAGTCGCGGTCCACCATCACCCATACCGCCATGCTTCTATCAAGGCCCATATGCTGCCGGGTCACAAAGTCCATCGCGGACAAAAGTTCCCACTTCCACTCAAATGCTAACCCCAATGGCCGGGGCGTAGCCCTCGCTGGCTTTGACGCCTCGCCTAACCCCATCGGACACGTGAGACATCGCTGGAACAAAGTCCCCACGTGTCTCTTCATTCCACTAATAGTAATTTCCGCTGACGAAGATCCTAGTACATCTTCGCACAATTCGGATGCACGGCAAATCGAGAGTAGTGAAACTCCCTGATACTCTCCTCTCTCAAATCGTCAATCGGGGAACTACTACCCGCTCCCTATATCGAAAAACTACCATCTACGTGAACTGGCCCAACCTCATCACCCGCACTGATCAGATCGGCCCCCGATGGATACGCATTCTCGTGGTCCCGCCACTGACTCAATCACCGCTTCACCAGACGGCAGCCACTAAACTCCCCAAGGTACTGGAAATCGCTTCGCTACCGCAGCCCCAACCGTCCCACAATCTCGGTGTATCCCGCCACTCCCGAGAAGCCATACTAGCCAACGCTCTCGTGACTCCTCCGACCGAAGTGCATCAGCCTGACCACATTTGCCTTACCAGATGGTAATGCAAAGTGAAGTCATAACCCTGCAATCCCCATCCATCTCGCTACGCCATATTGAGGTCCCACGCGTGAAAATATACTTCGTGGCCTCATGGTCTCGAGCACACCTCGAACTCCTCGCCGTATAAGTAATGGTGCCAAATCAAGGCGACTACACAACTCCATGTCGTGTGTGGGGTAATTCTGCTCGTGATTCTTCAACCGACGAACCATAAGCTACTACCCTCCCGGACTGCATCAAAACACATCCCACTCCGGCCCTCGAGGCATCACAATACACCTGGCGGTACCCCCTGTCCCCCCCGTCCGAACTATCAAGATGGGAGTCAAGTAAGTCTCCTTCTTCAACTCCCCGGAATGCCTCCTCGCATCGGGTCATCCCAATCAAATCTCGACCTCCGGTCAACCTAGTCATGTGCCGCTATCCCTGAGAAACTCTCAATTAATCTCCTGTAATGCCCAGCCAATCCCAAGAAACTATGTATCTCGAAGATCGACTTCGGCCTCTCCCAACTCATCACCGGCCGACTCCGGGTCGACCGACACCCACGCCGACACCACGTGTCCCAAAATCTCACCTCGCAGTCACTCACTTACCGAACTTGGCGCACAACCGATGGTCTCAATAACTCGTGAAAACGATCCTCGGGTGATACCTTATGCTCCCACTCGACCGAGTAGATCAAGATGTCATCCACGACAAGCATTTAATAAACCGATCTAAATAGGGTCGAATATCCTATGCATGAGATCCATGAATGACGCTGGCGCATTCATCAATCCGAAGGGCATACCGTGAACCTAAAGTGCCCATAACGCCTTAAACGCTGTCTTAGGGATATCTCGTATCCCCTAACTCTCGCTGATGGTAACCAGCAGAAGGCCCATCTCGAGTAGACCCGCGCTCCTCTCAATCGATCAAACAAATCGCCAACTCGTATCGGGTACCGATTCTGATCGTGAACCCGCTTAACCGCCGGCGATCAATGCACAGTTGAAGGGTCTTGTCTTTCTTCTTCGCAAATAGAATCGGAGCGCCCCATAGTGAAGTGCTCGGTCTAATGAACCCCTTATCCAATAGCTCCTGTAGCTGGACTCTGAGTTCCTGCAACTCAACCGATGCCATCCTATGTGGAGTCATAGAGATGGGTGAAGTACCGTGGTGTAACCTCGACACCGGTCTACTACCCTCCGTGGAGGTAGCCTGTAACTCATCCGGAAAACATCCACATACTCGCATACTACTCGAGGTAGATCTGTCTCGTCTCACTCGCCCCTAGTGGTAAGGCTCGCAACCTAACCCGCTAACCGCCCCCGACACTGACCTCAGATATCGGGTTCAAGTAAAATATCATGCTTGTCCCCTTGAAATACCACACAAGTACCGTCTCGCGTGTAGGCGGTAACCCTCCTACGCTCACAATCGATAACGACCAGTAGTTATCACCAATCCATCCTCTTTAATGACATTCGAACTTCGATACATGTCCATCCTCGTCCACCATTAGCAGTCCCCGGTAGATCTCTAACCTCGCAACCTTTGTAATCTATCATCCTTATTCTCGCCTTAATCCCAAGGAACTCACGCATCAACGGCCTCTAAGGTCTCAACCTCTAAGCCCAACTCTCTCTCTATGGTCAGGGTTGTCCCAACCATAGAATCCATATCCTGTAGGCGAAGTCCTATAATCCTGGCCCGAATGGACAACCTCAGTCCATTCTCAAATCTCCCAACCTTGGCCATGTCTGTGGCCACGTAATCATCAGCAATTCGGGCTAACTCTGTGAATCTAGCCACGTAGTCCACGCGCCGTCGGCCCCTCGGCCTGCAGCCTCCCTCTAGGAACTCCTGAGCCTTCGCGATGCCCTCGCAAGCCTCCGGAAAATACTTACCCATGAACAAATCCCTCGAAATCCCGCCTCAGTCATCGCCTAGGTCTCAGAGGTTCTGCCTATTTCCATCATATTTGGGCCTCACCTCTAGCTAGAACGCGCTGTTTAGTCTAATCCTCGGTCGCGCCGAGGTAATCTCCATAGCCCTAACACTTTTCTCGATCTATACAAACCAATGGTTTGTCACCACCGACTTCCTCCCGTGAATGCTCTGAGGATGATGCGCCCAAACCCTCCGGAGGTTACTAGATCTTTCTTATCTACCCGCTTATACCAGCCTATGCTGACAGCATTCGCCGAATACCCACGGCCTCATCAAAAAGTCCGGCTCGATCAAACACTAATTGTGCCCGACCAGCACTCCCTGGGACATCCTCTCACGGCCCGGCCCTCTACTAGCCATTTACACAATTAACATGGCGCTTAAATCTCAATACAAAGATTCTAAGGCATCAATACAAACAGACACTAATCATACACAAAAACAAGTGTATGCTATTATCAAGTCCCCATTTATGAGGCAATGCAGGACAATTTATCTAGAATTTAAATCATTTTGATCCACAAAATTTTATTTTTGAAAATTTTATTTTTCAAAAATTTTGTCAAATTTTGTTTGATTTTTGCTTATTTTTAATTAATTTAATTTTAAAAAAAAATCGAAAATTTTTTGTGATGAATAGTGTTCATGAACCGGCCCAAACTAAGTGACTCGTAACCAATATCAAGCCGAAAAACTAGGTCGAAAACTGCCAGTGCACGAGCACCAAATCGGCCCAACGGCACCCAGCACTTCTGTGTGCGCGCAGGCTTGGTCAGATCTCGCCGGCCCGGGCCGTGTAGTGGCCGAGGCCCTGGCCTTATCGGCAGCCCAGCCGCCGTGCCCCAGTCGCCGGGCCGGGCCACGCCCCCACGGCTGGTCATGCCCCCGCGCCCTAGCGCCCATGTCGCAGCGCCCCAACACAGAAACGTGGCCTCGCAGCCAGCGCCTGTAGACAGGCCACGCGCCCCCGCCTTAGGCCCCGCACCCCCCCATTACCAATGATACACCTATCAGATCTTGACATAACCCTCGTAGTTCATACAAATCATGCCAATACACCCACTCGTATCATAATAATAACGGCCTAAGCCACTAGCTCCCGTTGTTCTCTCACGACATACCTGGGCAGTATTTTGATATAAGTCCTACCAAGTTGCACTCCCAAGCTGCAATACAGTGCAGTGTATTGCAATACACTGCTCCCTGCTGCCAGCCCCCTTCTATTGCAATATAAACCAACCTGTTGCAATACAAAACCCTTAACCAAATCAAGCCCACCTCTCGTATCACACAATCTCGATTGTGTATTGCAATAATTTTCCTTTAAACTATTCCTTCCAAATTTGCTAAATCAAGAATACAATGATTGTATTTGCAATACCAAATTCTGTTTTTCACAATATTGTTTGGGCAATAGCCCAAAACGGTTTCTGCACCAAAAATTTTATTTTATTTTTTCATTTCTCCCTTGTTTCCAGCTACTGGAAAAATTCTGAAAAAAATATTTATACATTTTTTTTTTTAACACTCAAATAAATTTATTAAAATTTATTTTCTTTCATTTTTCTTCGCTTACACCATATAAAAACCCTTAGAAAATTATTTTCTTCACTCATAACTCGAATAAATTTATAAAATTTATTATTCTTTTTCCGCCATTAATTAAAAAAACCCAATAACTCAATAACCCAAACAAATTTATGGAATTTATTTCTTTTAATTTCTTTGCTCAGCTTACTCCATCACAAATTCCAAAATGTCCTAACACCTTAAAATTTTATTAAATTTCTCTATTTTTGTCATCCTAATAAACCAAATAAATTGATTTCACTTATTTCATTTCCAGCTTTTGTACAATCGTAAAACTCCTAAACAAAAATGAATACACCTATATGCCACCACTTAAGCACACAACATTCCAATAACACACATAAAACATGGCATACACACCATCATATTAATATTCACCAAATCACACAAAACACATCAACACACGTGCATGTAGTGTCCTAGTTTTGTCCCTGATTTTCTAGGTGATCTCATACTAAACCGAACGATCGAACCACACCAGTGGTGATGTTCTTCTACACGACTCATGGCTCAAGCCCAACCCCTCAAGCCCTAGGTAGCCGATACTCCAGGCTCGATACCAAGCCCGGCGGACGCCCAAACTCCGGGGTCCGTTGACTACCCGTCAACCCGCGGAATACAAGTGGATGTCGGGTTACCCGATGCCACTTCAGAAAATTGGGCAGAGTCTCCTTTGTACGGGGAGCTCTACCCAACCACAACACCTGCATATCCTGTCCCAAACAGTGCAATATAATCCAATATATCCAATCACATGAGTAACACGGCCACTTGGGCCCATAAACAATACTCAATATACATACCAACTATGAATCCAACTATATACCCAATAGTTACAAGAGTTAATATGTTTTTACTCTTATACAACATATATCAAACTTATAGAGTTCTAATACATGTGTAAATCAGGAACCAAAGTCACAACTCGGCTTTCTTTTAATCCTCGGTCTCTAGGACGAGCTGTCCCCTCGCACGCTCCCCGCACTGCAAAATAATATCTCGACAAGGAGCTAATGCTCGCAGGGAATCATTCTAAGCGGGTTATTACTCTCCACCTACGCAAAGGTAATGTTCCAAAATAAACATATATTCAAGCAAATGCATGATCCTACTTGAATGTCTACATGACCAACTCAGATCCCGAGTCCTCATCGACTCTCTCACACTCGCCTAAGCCTCGTATGAGAATTATTGTTTTGTTAGTTTGTGGACAACCCTCCGATGTGTATATATATCAATTGGGCCGCTCCGACGATTGATATTTTTAATTTGAACTACCCTCCGATAATTAATATGTTTAGACAACCCTCTGAACCGTTTTCTCTAGACTCATCTCATGCACTAACTCCTATAGTCCTAGGATGTTCCAGTGCATATGGAATGCATGTATGCCAATTCCAATACAGTCTAATCACACATGCAACATGTAAACACGCATATTATCCACATAATATCCAATTACACAATCATGTCATGTAATAAATCAATTCATACATCAAAATTAGCTCCCTTGGGCTAATGATCATACACGAGCAATTCTGAATCACTCGACCAAACACATATTCACACAAAAATATATTGCATCACTATTCCTAAGGGAACAAGAAAACCTAGGTTTTATGGTTCAAACAAACATCCATTCATCGGTTCACTTTGTGAACCCGCATTTCACGGCCATTTCTGGCCTCATCCAAATCAATCCATGATTTAAAGCATAATTTACGCTATTAAAGACCCAAACAATTCCTCACTACTGGCCGCTTCACATTGGGTTCAATAAATTAATCAATTCGGTCCCAAGCTTGGGATCGCATCAAACGGCCGTTCAAGGCTCCCAATCAACCAAACATTTACATGGTACTTAACCGAAGAATAAACCCAAGTAGAGAGAAACTCCTACCTCTCGGAGTTTGAGGAAACTCCCAAATCCGTACCCATCACAAACCCTCTCAGAGAGCGCTTCTCCTTCTTGTCCCGAAGACCGCCACGGTCGATCGCCAGAAACTTAGAGTATAAGGATGATGCTCTCTCTCAAACACCAAAACCCAAATTTCATTGTCGATTTTCCTTTCCATTTCACGTTTTTGCCTTTTGAATTGAGAAGACAATCACACTATGCAATCCTTTTGTCCTTTAGGGGACTTAAATCAATCCCATAATGACCATTACGTCCCTTCATTTCCCGCGACATTCGGCACTACTCTCGGTCGTCCATTTTTATCCTTTTCTACCATGCCACTTATGGTAATATGAGTACGTAGCAAATGTGACTTTTCAATACATCGAAATCGCTTTATGGCAACTAACCGCGATGCCTAAAAAAACGTGTAAATTCCAACTATCTCGGAATTCGACGAAATTCGACGTGCTAGCTAGATTTTGTGAGACGATTCCAATGGTGCAATCCATTTCATCATCCGAGAACTAGAGAATTAATTTCGGATTTTTAACTGAAATTACGATTTTGCCCTTTTTCCATAAATTGGAATTTCTCGGGTCTTACAGATTCTGGGCATCAGCAATTCAATGTGAACCTGCAAAAAAGTGATTCGACGATGGTGTATGAATAAGTTAGCGCAAGATAGAGAAGAAAAAGGAGAAAAAAGTTCATCCAGTTGGAATACTCTTATCTCGTGGGGGATTTTCCTTATTTATAGGATGTGGTTCACAAATAATAATCTATTAACTTTATCGATAAAATCTATTGACTTTAGAGATATTAGGGATAATATCTAGGGATAAAATTTTCTCTTCCTTATCAAAAACTAATTCTTTTTTATTAAAAACTAATATTTTTTTATTAAAAATTAATTCTTCCTTATCAAGGTTTAATCTTTAAAAAAATAAGGGATCGTAGATTGAAAAATCGTTTCATGATTTTCTACTTCGTATACACATATTTCTCTACGCTTGGTCTCTTTGCAATATTTTAAAAGTCAGATTGATCTCGACTCGCTCCACCAATAGGTTTTTCGCCTAGTTTGCCTCCTCCTCAAGTAAGTCGGGGCATTCAATCAAACCGGATGAGAACGGCTTATAGCTGCGATTGGGCCGGCTGTTCACGTGAACCGAACCGTTTTTTAAGAACCGGGTGGCTCAATCAAATCAATACATTATTACCAAAAGTTAATGTATTGGGTGGTTGGGCTAAACTAAACACACATAACAAAAAGTGCAAACCCTATCCGCACGTCCGAGTGGAGCCATAGGAATGGGGTTTAAAGCCCCATTTATCCTCAAATAAACATGTATGAATTGCTTTAGAGGAGGAATGGTGGGTGCAGTCTTAATTTCTCAAATATCAACATTTTGTTCTACGATAGGAAATTCACTGTAGCGATTCCCCCCCAAAATTGCTTGTAATTCTCTCCGCCACGCTATCGCTACCGCCAACTGTGCTGAGCAACATTTTCTGTTGTTTGGAAAATTCAATTCCTTTGTTTTAGTGTCAATGCACATCTCTCACATTTTCTATTTCCGACCACTGATTAGTCCGCTTGAGTGCCTCAAGATATATAATTAATGGCGGAGGAGTACTACACATCTACATGGATAGTACGCAGCAAAGATCTGCTTTTCTCCCCTCATTCTTCTTCTCTATCTTTTGTCGTGATTCATCCACTTGGAATTAAGGTACTCATTATAATTTTCTCATCTCCTTGTTTCTTTTATGATTCAACTCCCCAATTTGACACCAGTTTAAAAATCAACTTCCCACCTTCCTGCAAATTTCTTGCTTCTTTTCTCTCAACTCTCAACTACTAAATAATTTTTTTTTTTCTTTCTTTCTTCAGTTTAAAGATTTCTGCAACGCCTTTAACAGAGAGATGTAGTTCAATCACGGAATGGCTTCCACAAAAGGCACTGCTGCCTGATTCTCTCTTCTAACCTAGTTAGAAGATGGAGTCACGACGTGTTCTTAAGTTTTAGAGGTGAAGACACCCGCTACAATTTCACTGATCACCTCTATACTCATCTCCTTCAAAGAGGCATTACAACTTTCAGAGATGATCAACTTACCAGAGGAGAAGATATCCAACCCGAGCTTCTAAAAGCTATCGAAAATTCGAGATCTTCCATCATTGTTTTCTCAAAAAATTATGCTGAATCAAGGTGGTGTTTAGAGGAGCTTGCAAAGATCATGGAGTGCTTGCAGAAAGGAAAATGGGCAAATTGTATTGTCGGTTTTCTACCATGTCAATCCATCGGATGTCCGTAAACATGGAGTGCAGCTTTGGAGAAGCATTCACTAACCATGAAATAAATCGAAGAACAAGGTAATCGAATATGGAGGGACTCATTGTAAAGTAATATTTGCTAAAGTGAATTATAAGATCGAAAATAAAATGTGAAATTAGTTTACAAGTAACATTAATCGCTACAAAGTTATACAAATTGCTAGATATATAATAAATATGAAATAAGATATCCATTTTAAATTATCCAATGTTTATGTGGTTCTACCAAGTTTAAATCCACGGGGCTTTGCCCAGATGCAAGGATTTCCATTAAACTCCAATAAAGTTACAATAGTCTTGTATGGATGAGACTCCCCCTCACCCTAATGCAGCTTCTCACCAAGTCCTATATTCTAGTGAAATTTAACAAATCCCCTTGTTCCCCTAACACAACACCTAATCCCTCAGCCCTTTTTTTCAAAAAAAATTAATGAAAGAAAATAAAACACATCTCTCACAAATCGAGAGGATTTAACGTGTGCACACCGTAGTATCTTACACGGACACATTTACATCTTTGACTGATCTTCAGGCATCTCCTGCTTCTGGATGTCTTCTAAGGTTCGTGTTTTGCACTCTTCACAAGGTCTTCTTATATAGGAAATTCAAACTAAATCAGTTGTATTTGATTTCTGATTACTTTCCTATTTTGTTTCAAGGTTCTTCATTGAATAAAGGTTTCATATTCAAGCTCCGATTGCATTTAGCATCTTCCTTTTCAATCTTCAATTCTAGATTCGATTCTATCCTCAAAGATCTTCCATACTTTCCTTTTAAGATTAGAAAAGTCAATTTGGGTTGAGAATCTTCACCTCAAAGACATGTCGACCGTAACATACCTTCTAGTCTCGTCGATGCGGGTCGCCAGATAATATCGGACAAAGTTACCATGTTTTTATACAGATTGTATTTTGGGTAGAGCTCTCCGTACAAAGGAGACTCTGCCCGATTTTCGTTAAATCTTGAGTCTTGAAAAAAGGGGACTCAATGGAGTGGTGTCGGGTTACCCGACATCCACGAATATTCGCGCAGGTCATTTGGTCGCCAATGCACTTCGAAATGGGGCGCCATAACAATATCCGTGCTGGGCTTTTTACGCTTTAGTGGGAACATCATAAGCATGGACAACCACCACGCTGACCGTCACTGCTTATACATATGCCTCTTACATATACTATGAATATCCTGGTTTTATCACTGGACTATTACATATCATAGTTTCTATTCTGGTGTTCTCTTTGCACATGTCATCCCTATAATTTTCGTGTACACAAGTTTCTATACTTTGCATATTCCATATTTATTCTATAACTTAATACTTTTCATGTTCTATTACATATTCTTTCAATATACTGTTCTTATACTTTTCTTTTAATATCATGTGACTTTCTATCACATTCTTATACATCTTATACATCACGAATATATCTAAAAAATAACTAGCCGCTGGTTTTGTTAAGGAGCTGCCATCACTGCTAATAGAATTATTATGGGGAACCATTTATTTACATGTCATCTGGGACTAAATTGTCCCATTGGTAGGACGGAGTTAGGATTTTACTTTAGTGGGGGCAATCTCTAATTATAAAAATATATTTGGATTTGCAAATCTTTAATTTAATATTATTTTTTAGATTTTAATGGGACAATCGCTCTACACTCATGCTCACTGGGACACGAATGTGGGCTCCTCTTTTTTTTGTATGTCCTGTATGTTTAAGCAGTCAATGCTCTACCGTGTGCATGGATATGAGAAGATTTCTTAACAATTTCCAGCAAAGATCTTGTTTATTGACTAGAGAGTGGGGAAATCAAAACCCAAAAGAATCATGGAAAGACTTTGACTCCTAATTTTTTTTTAAAAAAGCAAAAAAAGAAAAATGAAAAAGCGAAATGAGTGAAAGGCTTGGAAACTCGAGCAAATTTTCAAAACAACCATGAAAGGACGTGACTCCCAAGCGAAAGAATGTAAGCAAAAAATGAAAGTAAAGTTAAAGTATACCCAACCACTAAGAATATCTTTACAAGATTTATTAAATTAATATCTTTTGATGAAGAACAATTATTCAAAACATTGCTCTGGAAAGAATATCTATAATTAGAAAAAAATAAAACCTAAAGTCTGCACCACGGATCGGATCTCCCAGAGAAAGTCTAGGACCACTTGATTCACTTCTTCAGGATTTGCTAGTCATTTTTTCCAATAATCTCAATTTTGTTTACCTTGAAATACTTGCGCTCCTTGAATGAATGAATCAAGATTTTTCTCCATAATTTATTTTTCTTGTTTTTCACATTCCAACTCATACTTGCTACGCTCATTTCTGTAGGCAGCCCCCAGGCCGAGGGTCCGCTGAATGCAAGTGGAGGTCGGGTTGCAAGCGCCACTTTAGAAAATCGGGCGAGTCTCCTTTATGCGAGGGGCTGCCACCCCAACGATACTGCATATACATCCCTGACAGGTCGATATATGCAATATATCTGATATGGCCACTTGGGCCCATACTTGATACTCAACATACATGCCGTATGAATCAACTATATACCCAATAGTTACAAGAGTTAATATGTTTTACTCTTATCTGATACATACATTAAAATTAGACAATTCTAATACATGTATACATCAAGCCACAACCCGGCTTTCTTCTATGCAACCTCAGGACAGACCGTCTCTCGCACGCTCCTGTGCACGTAAAGGGGATCACGACGGGGAGTGGTAAAACTTCGATAGGAGAATGTCGCCTAAGTGGGCTACTCACCACCTAAGTGCGTCTGATGTTCGGTGCGTACATTCAAGCAAATGCATGATCCTACTTGAATGTCTGCATGACTTCAACTCGGATCAGAGTCCTCACCGACTCTCACACTCGCTAAGCCTTGAGAATTATTGTTTAATAGTGGACAACCCTCCGATGTGTATATATATCAATTGGACGCTCAGGCGATTGATATATTATTTGTTAATGGACTACCCTCGGAGTGAATATCAATTGGGTAAGCTCAGACGATTGATATTTTGGTTTAATGGACTACCCTCCCAGATAATTAATATTTTTAGACTACCCTCCAGGAACCTTTTTCTGCAGACTCATCTCATGCCTTTAAATCACATAGTCTTAGGATTGTTGAGTGCGTATGGAATCGTGTGTCTTTAGTTCCTGTCGATCCCAATCACATGCGAGCATATCAACATGAATATATTCGCATAATATCAATCACACAATCATGTCATATAATTAATCAATTTCAAGCATCAAAATTAGCTCACTTGTTTAATGATCATACAATAATTTAATTTAAATGCTCGACAAAGCATCTTTCACAAAAATATATATTTTGAAAACACTATTAAAGAATAGTGAAACCCTCATTTATATTCTGGGAAAATCACCAAAGCATGGTTAAACCCAGTGAGCCGCGATCATTGACCCAGTTCACGATGATACATGCCAAAGCAGGCATCTAATGCACAGTTAGATAAAATGCACTCAAACAGCCCTAAGGCATCCCAGTGGGACGATCAGCTCCATTTTCTCTTTCAAAAATTCTATCCAATTAGGTCCCGTGTTTTGGGACCCGATGAAATATTACACTCACGGCCTCGTTCAAGCCAAAACATTAGTAAAACATTTAAATGGGAGTAAAAACTCAAGTAGGGAGAAAATCCTACCTCAAGGAGTTTGAAGAAACTCCCGATCCCAGAGTCCACGCGTAGCCTGCATCCTCGTAGAACGTTTCTCTTTCTTGTCCCGAAGCCTGCCGACGGTCGGATCTTCCGATTTTCTAGAGAGAAGCACACTCTCTCTCTAAAAATCTCTCAAAAATCAACCTACTGGATCTAAAATAATGCCCCCCCACGTTTCTTGTCTTGGCTAAATGGAGAAGATGAAGGACTATTTGTTATTTCGTCCTTTAGTCACTTAAAATCAATTTCTAAAATGACCTTTATGTCCCTCTTTACCAGAATTGATATTCGGCGCTGTTATTCATTTCATCATTTATCTACTCATATACTTATGGTACTTAGTACATGCTATATGTGACTTTTCGTCGCATCAAAAAAGCACGTTTCTACGGCACGACGATGCCACAGAAGCGTGTCGACTCAGTATCTCGGAAAGTGCGAAGTTTGCGTCGCTAGCTAGATTCGTGAGGCGATTCGGTACAATCCGTTTTATCATCGAATCTAGAAATTAATTATGGATTTTAACGAAATTCCAATTGTAATCAAAATTACGATTTTGCCCTTGTTATTCCATAAATTGGAATTTCTAAGGTGTCTATTCTCTCCTCCTTAAAGAATTTCGTCACGAGGAAATTGAAAGCGATCATTATCAAACACATGCATATGCAACATGCACTCTACCATGCATGTAAACAAGTCATTTAAATCTTAAACGACTAAACTACGTACCTTCATCCTTAAACTAGAAGGGATAAGTGGCCTACATCGTGTCCTCGCGTTCCCACGTTGACTCTCCACTCCACAATGCCGCCATAGCACTCTCATTAGCCTCACGGTCTTAGTGCCAAAGGCGATCCGCGGTATCCAAAATACTGTGGTCCTCCTCAGGTCCGTCGATTAATCAGCCTCCAATCATCCCCAATCCACCACATGAGTTGGATCTGGTGTGTACTTCCGAAGCATGGAGACGTGAAACACCTCGTGGACACTGACATCTTCAGGCGAGTAACGCTAGCAGAGTGCGCATAATGCATATCTTCTCGAGTATCTCGAAAGGCGATAAGCCTCGGCGATATAGCTTCCGCTTGCGAACTGACCACTCCTCTCGCCAGGATTCACCTTGAGAGAAGGCGTGATCCCCAACCGAACTCGGGGTCGGCGTATTGCACACGCAAGCTCTTACGTGAGCTCGGCGGTGAGAAGGCAGCTAACGTATCAAGCTCGCCTTCTCGGGAGATGTCTCTGTGGTCGGGGCCAGGTGATGGAGTTATACCGCTTTGGAGTCAAACATAGCAGTGATCTACATGGCCTCCCACAATGTCTCCTTGTGGTTGTCATTCATTTTCTTTGATAACTATTGTTGTAGGCGGGGATTCACTAAGAGCGATTAATCCTGCCCATATGATTCGGGACGTATGCTTTCGTAGCGTGTCCTCACAACATCACAATGTATAATCCGTACAACACGTATCCACACACAACCCTCGCGGTGTGTAAACACGACTTACCTCTCAAGGTCACAATCAGCGACAATCCGGACCCGTCAACCTGATCCACGTATCATGAATGACATCCATACTCGAGCCACTTGCCCGGCTCAGCTGACACCCGTCTGATTTCAGAGGGTATCTGACCTTGAGTCGCCCCGACTCCTATCACTTAATTCTCAGTTTGCGTGATAACCATGTCAGGTAATGTTTTTCATCTAGATTACATAACTCTTCGAAACACTTCGAGCCTCCTTGCAGCTCACAGTCAACTCTTAAGTCTTCGTGGACCTGATCCTAAAACAAACTCAACCCGTACTCACGAGAGTGGTGAATGGCCGTCTGCGATACCCACAGGACTCGGCGATGTTACGTGCACACGACCTTGATGTCATCTTTGTGGCACCCGATCCGAGACCACCATGGCGGAAATCTCAAAGATCTCTCCTCATAATCCCGACTCTCGGGTCAGCTCTACCTCACCTAGGGAAGAACATATACTTGCTTCTCACAAAGGCCTTAACCTCTAAGCCCGAATCAATGCCGTGTCGAATATGACAGCGGCCCTGGTCTCAGTGCGACAACGGTGATTTGTCAGCTCATCCGTGTCAAGCGACATCATCGTCGATATCAACAACCAATATGTCTACCACCTTAAGGTCCACTACGCTTGCGCACTGGATCTGGTCTCTGACTAACTGACCTTCACTGGAGGTATCAAAACGTCAACCATGAAGACCACTCCATTAAACTCCGACGGGGATAGGTCGAACACCATTCATGAGTCCATGAACGCGGCGCATTCATCAATCCAAAGGGCATCACGTAAACTCAAAGTGCCCATAACGCGTCCCAAACGCTGCCTTAGGATATTCACTCTCCTAATCCTCAAATTGATGGTAACCAAAGGCGGTTGTCTATCTGGAGTAGACTCGCGCTTCCCTCTCTCACCCCACAAATCGCTTAATCCTAGACAGGTATCGATCCTGATCGTAACCTTATCCAACTCCGCCCTCGTAGTCAATGCACGAAGGGTCTGCCTCTTCTAACTAGAACCGGAGCGCCCATGGTGAAGTGCCTTGCCTAATAAACCTCTTGGCCCAAGAGTCTTTAACTCGACTCTCGAGTTCCTACAACTTAACCTATGCCATCCTACGCGGTCATAGAGACGGGGGTAGTACTGTGGTGTAACCTGCAATACTAAAGTCTACTACCCTCCGTGGAGGTAGTCCGTAGCTCATCCTGAAAACATCCACATACTGCATACGACTGCAGATCTAAGTCTAGTCTCACCGTCCCGAGGGCAAGGCTCGCCAGCCCACCCGCCAACCGTCCCGCCCGACACTTGACCGTACACCCGCCCGGGGGAAAATATCATGTTTGTCCCCCTGACATACCATACTGGGCACCGCTTGTCCCGCGTGATAGCCTGCATCCTCCTACGCTCACAATCGATAACGATCCCAGCCCATCACGGCCCATCCCCGTGATGACATCAAACTCACATGTCCACATGATCCTCGTGTCCATTGTGAGTAGAGTCCCCAGACTTAACTCGCAACTCCTCGACTCATCATTCTTATTCTCGCCCCAATTCCTAGGGGAGAATCCTCACGCACAACCGCTCCTCTAAGGTCTCTAGGAGGTCCTCATTCATTTCCACCATATTCTAGCCTCATTCTCTAGCTAGAACGTTACTTAGTCTAACCTCTTCCGGTCGCGGGCCGGGGAGCAGAGTCTCCATAGCCCTAACACTTTCTCGTTCGCATGAAACCAATGAATTCACCACCATCTGATCTTCCCCTGTGAATGTCTGAAGATGATACGCTCCCAAACCTCCTGAGATTACTAGGATCTTCCTGCCTACTCCGTTATACCAACAGGCGATAAAGAACGTAATACCTACAAATTTACAGAAAGTCCGCCGATCAAACACCGGGGTGCCCGACCAAGATCTCGTGGACGCCCTCTATGTCCTCGCCCTCTACTAGCCATCTACTTATGTCAAATAGCAACAACATTCATGAAATTTTCATTTCAATCTAACTAGCAATGCACATGCCAATTACTAGTAGACTTGACAACCATGAACCGACCCGTTCATTTCCTAAGTGGTGCTAAATTCCAACCACTTAATCTCGTTTTTATTTCACAAATTCTAGCTTGCTGTTTCATTATCCAAACCCATAATTCGTAATCCATGAACCTTAGTATTCACAATTTTCCCATACGCATCACACTATGCATATAACTTCCTACGCAACTACCGTGTAAATCACGATTTCAAACTGGTAGGTTAAACTTAATACGTATTCCTAAAGGCATAACCACATGCCCGAGACACCAATCATACACCAATGCATACGTTAATGAATTTTGCATTTAAATATTGTTTTCACCAAATTTTATTTTCAAAAAATTTCTATTTTTGTACTTATTTTAAAAATTTTATCAAATTTTATTTTATTTTATTTCATTTTAATTACTTAAAAAAATTTCCGAATTTTTTTGTAATGAATAAGAACTATTTAGTGACTCAGAACAAGATCAGAGTCAAACCCGGCCAAAACTCAGCTCGTGGTGCACAAAACCCCAAACCTCGGCCCAACTGAGCACACCTGTGTACAAGACTGCCGCCAAATGCGCCCCCCACGCCTCGTCAAGGCGCGCCGCGCTGGGCTCCATGCCATAGCCACAGACTGCCGCTGCTGGGCCGCCCAGCCGCTGAAGGCCCGCTCGTCAGCGGCGCTTCCAAGGCTCGCGCTCGCGCGCCCAACGCCGCAGCGCCGCAAGGCGCCACGCACGCCTAGCGCCGCACGTGACGCTCGCTTCCTCAGCGCCACTCAGTCGCCCAAGACCCACGCCTGAAAAGGTCAAAGACGCCAGACGCGCACTCGCTGCTTAGCCCAAAGACTGTGAGCCACGCTTACAAGGATCAGATTGCGGGTTGCTTGACACCATTGTAATATGTCTGATTCAAATTTCTGTTGCAATAATTCTTTGTATTGCACAAATTCCTCTATTTTCAAATTTCCTTGCAATACAATCCACAATACACTTCTCACTAGGTTGCAATACAATATTTTTCATAATACACCTGACAGAGCTAAATTCCGCATTTTGTTTTTCAATTGTAACAATAATAATTAATTAATTTTTTTTTCATTTATTTCCAGAAATTGGAAAAATCACTAAAAATCACTAAAATCATTTTTTTTTCTCATTTTTTCCATACTCTTTAATACTCAAATAAATTTATAAAAATTTATTTAACCCCATTTTCTTAAATTTTGAAGCACCCCATAAAAAACTGTAGAAAATTATCACCTCATAACAAAATAAATTTATAATCTATTTTCTTTTCCAGATTTTAACAAAAATTTTTTCAACTCAAATAAATTTATGTACTTATTTTCATTTTCTTCAATTTTACCACTTGTAAAATCTTAGAAATCATTTTCTTTCTCCATATAACCAAATAAACTTTAACAAAATTTATTTTCTTTACTTTAACATTTCTTTTTCTCATTTTCCAACAACCTAAATAAATTTTGTAAAATTTATTTTATTTACTCTTTTCTTCGCTTACAAAGAAACCTTAAAAATTAAATTTCTTCACCTCTAAACCAAATAAATTTATGAACTTATTTTGTTTAATTCCTTGGTTCAAGTTTACACACTGTAAACACCCAAAATGTTCCACACATCATCCTATGCTATCAACCAAACATATAACTCAAGGGAAAATTTAACACATAACACCTAGAACAATCCATGTTATGTACAACCAAGCATGCAAACACACTTCACAAATATCTCGATCACACAAAAACTTCAACACACGTGCACGTAGTGTCCTAGCGTTGTTAACCCGTGATTTTCCTAGGTAATCTACAATTTCCAACCTCAACATCGAACCACACCCCAGTAGTGATGCTCTTCCTCAACCATGGCCTAAGCCCAAATTTTCTATCTATAGGTTTCCATATACCTATACTCCACATCAAACCACCTAGTGGTGATGGTTACCCAAACCCGAGCTCCAGGTAGTCGTAGATACCTAAGCTCCGATAATTGTCGTGACGCCCCAAAACCCGTGGGTCCCCACTGAATACAAGTGGAGGCCTGCCATCTCGACGCCACTTTAAAACCCAGCGTAGTCCCTTTGTACTGGGGAGCTTCCTACCCAAAACAAGATCGTGATATACTTGTCCCAAACAGTCCAATATATGCAATATATATCCAATATGGCCACTTCAAATCGCTAACAAGACTAACATACATGCCGACTATGGAACTAACTATATAAATCTAATGAAGCTAAGAGTTAATATGTTTTACTTATACAATACATACATTAAAATTAGACAATCTCTATACATGTATACCAAAGCCTACAACCCGGCTTTCTTTCTACACAACCTCAAGGACGAACTGCCTCCCCTCGCACGCCTCTCCCCTGCACTGCAAAAGGGGGATCCCACGACGGGGTGAGCTAAAACTCAATAGAGCACCGCCTGGCTGCTACTTCACCACCTAAGTGCAAAGGTAAATGTTCCACTTAAACACACATTCAAGAAAATGCATGATCCTACTTGAATGTCTACATGACCAACTCAGATCCCGAGTCCTCACCGACTCTCTCTCACACTCGCCTAAGCTCGAGCGAGAATTCATTTGCTTAATAGTGGACAACCCTCCGATGTATATATCAATCACCGCCTCCGACTTTGATTGATATATTATTTATTTGTGACTACCCGATGAATATCAATCAAGCCGCTCGACGATTGATATTTTGGTTTGCTGCCACCGATGGCCTAATATTTTGCAATACCTCCGAACCTTTTTCCACTGTAATTCATCTCATGCACTAACTCCTATAGTCCTAGGATGTTCCATCGCATATGGAAATGCATGTGCGCTACCCATCACCCAATCACATGCAAACATATCAACATGAATATATTCGCATAATATCCAATCACACAATCATGTTTACATAATTAATCAATTTCAAGCATCAAAATTAGCTCACTGGGCTAATGATCACACGTGCAATTTAATTTAAATCACTGACCAACACGTATTTTCACAAAAAATATATATTTTGAAAACACTATCTGATAATAGTGAAACCTCGTTTTTGCTTCATTCCCTAAATCACAAAACACGGCTCACTTAGTGAACCCGCAATCCACAGCCATTCCCGACCCAATACATACCACCAAAACAAGCATCTAATACACAATTAGATAAATGCACTCAAACAAACTTACAGAACCGGTGGAGCAAATATGGTCGCTTCCATTTTCTTTCAAAATTCTATCAATTCTGGTCCCATGTTTTGGGACTAACTTCAACTGCCCTCACTACCCTCATTCAACTAACATTAGTAAAACATTTAATGGGGAGTAAAAACTCAAGTAGGAGAAATCCTACTCTGCAGTTTGAAGAAACTCTATCCGAGTCCGCCACAGAGCCGCATCCGAGAACGCCCTCTGTCCCGAAGTTCGCCGACGGCCTGACCTTCCGATTTTCTGCAGGCCATACCTCTCTCTAAAAGCTCTCAAAAACCACAACCTACTGATCTAAAATAATGCCCCCCAATGTTTCTTGTCTTACAATGGAGAAGATGAAGACTATTTGCTATTTTCGGGTCTCCTCTTGGGTCACTTAAAATCAATTTCCTGCACGACCTTTACGTCTCTGGTCAGACCGATATTTAAGACTATTTACTTCCATTTTCATCATTTATCTACTCATACCACTTATGTACATGAAAGAGATGGCTATATGGTGATCTTCGCCGCATCAAAACGTTTTTACGCACCCAAACAATGCCTCGAAAAAATGTGTCGACCTAACCTGTCTTTAAAATTATGAAATTTTACTATGCTAACTAGATTTCAGGAGATGATTCAACTAGTATAATCCGTTTTGTCATCCGAGATCTAGAGAATTAATTATGGATTTTTAACCGAAATTCCAATTGTGTAATCAAAATTACGATTTTGCACTTATTCCAGAAATTGGAATTTCTCGGGTCTTACATTCTACATGTGGTATCATCAATTGGTAGCATTTGTTCGATTTCTTGGCCATTTCAGCAAACCGTTCATCTCATCTATTTTCTCTTCTTTTTTTTTAATATCTCAACAATTTCATTATTTCAAGATCCATCTCGTGGTTTGAGATGAATCTTTCCTTTAAAAATAAAAATATGTTATAAAAAAATTATTAAAATAATTATATTATTATTATTATAATAAATAATGAAAGAATAATAGTATAATAATAAAATAATAATGAAAGAATAGTAGTATAATAATAAAATAATAGATGAGTAGAAATAGAGATGGAAATAGAAATCTTTTAGAGCTTGATTTTTGATAAAAAATAATCTCTATATATAACGATAGAGTGAAATATAGAGATGTTTTGGAGATATGATGGAGGTGGTGGGGGTATTGGCACCATAAATCAAAGGCTGAATTGGGTATAGCTAATGAGGAATAAAAGACGTTCTGATTACCAATAATGTCGAAAAAGGGAGAGTTTAATTTGGGTGTATGTTGAAATTACAAAAATGAATAAAAGTCAACAAAAAAACATAATGGGTCAAATTGAGAGAAGCACGTTTGAGGGATTGAGATACAAGCTTCCAATCCATCAATGGGAATTTTCAATTTTGGTTTGCATTTTCCAAGTGGGTGGGGCCTTGTCTTTACACTACATTACACTCTGCTCACTTACATTATTTTGCTAACTTTCCCCACACACACTCTCTTTCAAAAAGAGCTCCCTTTCACTCCTTACCACCTTAAAATATAGGCTTGATATATTTTTCCTAAAATAAAATATGAAAAATGTGTTGTTAAAGTAGAAAATATTATGCTTTTTAAATAATGTTTATTCTTCATTTGTCAGATACAAATAATTATATAAATATGTAATATGATTAAATATGAAAGAATAAAAGGTAAATTTATTTTTTCTTAAAAATATTTAAAATATTAAAAATTGTAAAACTTAATATTCTATTTGTTAAATAGATTTTTTGTTAATAGATTTTTGTTATACTTGTTGTGTAAAACAGCTTCAAAATATGTTTTTAAAATAATTATCAAAACGTAAACTAATAAAGTATTCGTTTAAAAATCATTGTAAACCGAGTAAGAAAAGGAAAAAGACATTCCTGATACCAATAATGTCAGAAGAGCTTTGGGTGTGTATGTCTAATTTGTTATCTGTTTTTTTTGTGTATAAAGGTACCCTGATGCTTATCATTATAACTTACTCATGTTCATCCTATAAAAGTCACAATTAACTATAAATTCTTTATAATGTAGGAGGTATTTTGTCCATCTATAACCATTTTTAATGACAAAAGAATGATCGAGTTATGACATTCAATATGAAGGTATTTTGTATTGAAAAAAAAATTAATGTGCTGAGTTGGATATACAACCAAAAGTCAGGAGTATTTATACATCTTATCCTATCAAAGAAGTCACTCAATATAGCCTCAAAGACTTTTCTTTTGTTAGTTTTTGTTGTATTTTGTGTTCCATGGTTTTGGACTTTATTTGATGACTCATTCACTCAATCAAAATCATTTATTTTGTAGCTCCCACTTGAGGAGGCATGTTGAGAATTAACATGATTTAGAGTATTTTCCTCTCTTTCAACAATATGAATGAATTTCCGCCTCTAGCTTCTAGTAGAAGGTACAGTGAATGCAAAAGAAAAAAGGTTGTTTTGTTGCACTTGAGAGCTCACACCTCATTCTAAATTACCTCGTTCTTTATGATTCCTTTCTCACTAGATCGCCATTAATATCAAAATCCACCTTAATTGCTTCTAAATCCACTGAATAAGATCCCATTTTTGTCTGAATTGAAGCGTGAGGAACAACATTCTTTGAGTTCTTGTGCAATTAGAAACTTGTAACCTCTCTCTCTCTCTCTCTCGTGCTCAAGTAGGTCACCGCTAAATGGCTGTTTCAGTCGAACAACATTTTCCTCGCTTCCCACCACTACATGGATAGTAGCAGCATGTTGGACTTGGCTAAATGTATATTTGGATCCTCTTTAGTTTTGATTTTGTATTGGTATGGAAATATTAGTATTCTAAAATGGAAAATAGATTCTTTTTCACTGCCAATCATTGAGTAAAAAAACTATGGAGATGAAAATGCCAATAAGAAATCACTCCTAGCATTTTCTTTTGAAATGAAAAGATTTCTTAACAATTTCCAGCAAAAACAAATTTTCATCAAAGATTTTGTTTATTTTGTAGGGAGTCGGGAAATCAAAACCCAAAAGCTAAAACAATCGTGGAAAGACTTGACTCTTAATTAAAGAAAAGTAAAAGTGAAATGATCAGTGGAAGATTTCTTGGAAACTCCAAACAAATTTTCATCAGCGCCATGAAATTATGACACACTGACCTCCCAAGTCAAAAGGAATGCTTAAATCAAAACAAAGAAAGTAAAGTGTATCAACCATAAGAATGGTAAAATACCAATTACTCAAAAACTTATCCAGAATAATATCTACAATTTTTTTTTTTAAAACCCTAACAAGATAACCCAATGATCCACTGTAAATAAATTAGGTATTGTAATATTTTCAAATAGAAAGAGGTGTGACTAAACATATTTAATGACGATGATGTACGTATTTTTGCTAGTATTACCATTATTTATACTTCCTTGTTACGTATGTTCAATCTTGATTGCTGAAGTGTATCGGTCCTAAAAAAAAAAAATGATGATCAATTTTAAAAAATATTTTAGAATTATTCCTAAATCTACAATATTTATCAATATCGCTTGAAGGTTTTTTTCATATCAATTAGGATGATATAAAGAAACTCTTTTTTTTTTTAGTATGAATTTTTCTCAAACTCATGAAATGTTCTCAGATTGTTCACCTAACTCCGATAAATTTATAATATGCATTACAATGTTGAAGTATTTTATACCTCAAGGAATACTCAAATATGGTATTTTCTTATCCTCTTCAACTTTGCCCATCGAAATAATTAGTCTTATTAATTAATGAAATGCCTTGTCTTGAATTATCCTCCTTTAACCTTTGGGTGGAAAATAGGTATGGGAAGGAGATTAGAAAAGTAATCAAAATAAATAAATAAAATCAAAAAATAATATTTAATAATAATATAAATATAAATTTTGGGGTCTATACTTACTTTTTAAAATTTTAACGTTTACTAAGTGTGTTACACATGTGAATTACATATTTTCTTTATAAACCATAAATCCCATTATCTTTCTTTTATAAAATCCAAATCCATCAGATATAAAGAAAATTGGATCGATTATTGATTCAACCACTGGAAAGTTGATCGATCAAGGATATTTCAATCCAATTTTGATCCAATGGATCATCAATTCAACCCTTGAACCATAAACATGGATGTTTATCACACTAATAGTGTCAACTCTATAAAAAAAGTCACAATTAAACTATAAATTTTGATATATGTGAGGTATTTTGTCCATCTATAACCATTTTTAATGACAAAAGAATGATTGAGTTATGACATTCAATATGAAGGTATTATTGTATCTTTTCATCATGATCATTCTCATCAAATTGTTTTTTCCTAAAAACACGACGTTTTGTCAGAGGCATTGACTTATTTTCAGTTATCAAATGCAAGACTTTTTGCAATATTCATGATGATTCAAACCTCTATTTCTATTTTTCAAAAAAATAACATTACACCTTTCAATTATTTTGTTTTAGTGTCAATGCACATCTAGATTTCAATTCCTTTATTTATTTTTTACTTTTTGTTGTTTGGAAAGTTTAAATAACTTGAATTTAATGTGAAATTTATTTAATTCAGATTAGAATTTAATGTTGTTAATATTTATTTAAATTAGATAGATTTATTATTAAATATTAATATTTTTTATTAATATTATGTACCCATAAAATTTTTTATTAGATTTATTAGTTATTACACATAACCTGATTTTTTAGCTCCCATAAAATTTTTTTAGAACCCAAGAATTATTTTTCAACAAGGCCTTGGCAAGTGTCAGACGCCCCAAAACTCGGGGTCCTGACTCACCCACACCCGCGAAATCTACGTGTCTCAAGTCACAGGGCACACTGTAAAACGGCACCACTGGCCTACAAATCATACTCATAAAATGTATACTTATACAAATGATTTATTTACAATTGTCTTTGATTACAATTATACAAACCGGGTTTCTCTTTGCCTGTAATTTTACAAAGAACAAAATACAAATAAGGCCGATTCAAGCATTTCTTCGCCTCTAAGGTCCTTGATGCCCCATCCCCATTAAGGCCTTCACTAATCGAAAAATATATTCCCACGACTGGTGAGCAAAGCCAAGATTTAATTTCCCTACTCGTGCCATACTCCCACCTGGGCGAAACGTGAATTAAGACACAAAGATACAACACACGCTTAATATATCACTCATGGCAGCATAACAATTTAAATCCCATACATCGTTTTTGGTCTACTATATCAATAACATAACCTAGCTCACATGGGCTAAGGTACAACCCTATTGTCATTCTTGAACAACCCACAATTTTCACACCAACATGTTATTTTCTCATGGCAATAACATAACACCACGCAAATCAAGAACACCCAAACTGCGGATCTGGTTCCAGAAAAACACTCTAGGGATTTCCCTAACCTGGTCCAAAGCTGAATCCCAAACCACGCCCATCCAGCCTCAACAAATCCCCATCCATTACACGCACTCTGCTGACAAAAAGAAAGAAGTAGAGCAAAAACCCCTACCTTCTCGGAGTTTGTCGAAAGTCCCTAAAACCGGAGTCCACGCGTTGTCCCTTCGTGGTTCATCAAATCCCTTGCTCACAACCGACTACCGGATCTGGCCATAAAACCTAGAGAGAATAAGAGACTCTCTCTCTAGAAAATGCAGACCCAAAGACCTGATCTTTTCTTTCTCTTCCTCCCTACGCTTCCTTTGCTTGTTTTATTCTTCATTTCTTTCTTTTTTCTTTCATTTTCTCTCCCCATTATCTCATTTCTCTTTGCCTTTCTCTCCCCTTTTCGAGACCTGTACGGGCCAAAAGGAGAAATTTCCTCCTCACCTTCCTGCCAAACATGTGGCTCTCCATTTTTCCATCTTTTCTTTTTTTTTTATTTCATACTTCTCCTTCACGACATCACCACTTACATGGTTTCATTCGCAGCCACGTGATCCATTTCCACATACTTCGCCACTGCAGCCATTCTTTCCATGCCAAGTGTCACTCTCTTGGTGTGGTACGTGGCATTCCCCATCCTTACATGTATCATCCGACACCCTATACCTTTAAAAACGTAAAATCCCGACCATCTTAATTCGACGAATCTCGACATATTACTAATTCTCATGTGAGATCTATCTCAAACTGAGAAGTCCGCTTTCTGGCCATCTCGAGATCTAGAAAAATTCCGGATTTTGACCGAAATTATCATTTTATCCTTCCTTAGGAAATCTGGATTTTCCGGGGTCTCACATTCTTCCCCCCTTAAAAGAATTTCGTCCCGAAATTCCATGCACATACGCATCCCACCACGTGCATATGTAACCCTACACAATCCTTGCTTGATGTGTAAACGCTGACCTTCCCAAGGTCACAATCACTGACAACCCAATGGGCCGTCAACCGAATCCCCGTCCTGACTGATATCCATTCACCGAACCCCGTCTGCTCACCACATCCAATGAAATTTCCAAATGGTTATCCAAATTTCGAGCTTCACTCGAATTCCCACCGACTCTAAGCCCACGGATAACCACGACCGCTTGTTTTCATCCCGAGTCACCCCGACTTATCACCAACCCCAAGTCTAGGTGATAACTATATCCTTATGTTCTCACCTCGAATCTCTCCCGACTTAATACTCAACTCTAAGTCTAGGTGATAACCGTGTCCCTGTGTTTTCCTCTCGAGTCACTCCCGACTCCTATCACTCAACCCTAAGTCTGGGTGATAACCATTTCCAAACAAAAGTATTTGTTTTTAAACTGTGGACAACCCTCCGATATAAATAATGGACATACTCCGATAATCTATTTTGCGGACTGAACTGAAGTTGGCAATCGGGCATACCCGACGATCGATATTAGATATGGACAACCCTCCGATGCATATCAATTGGGCATAATTCGACGTGACAGATATTATATATGGACAACCCTCCGATGTATATCAATTGGGTATATCCGATCGATTGATATTATATATGGACAATCCTCCTATAGACACTGGCATACCCGACGATTGATATTAGATATGGGACAATCCTCCGATATCAGGTGACACCCGATAAATAATATTGTTATCAACCGAAACAATTCTCTCTAAGAAACCACCTCATGCACTCACCCTATCGTTTCAGTGGTAACTTAGTGCATATGAATTGCAATGAGCCATTCCCATTTTCTTTAACCCGCGACTCCATTTAGATGTCGTCTCTTATTACCAGTCTCACTAATCAACACCCTACGCGGTGCTGACCTGGCCAACAAAGGTACTCCCACAACACACCATCAAACACCAATACACGTTGTCGACCTCAACTATGCACTCACACCCATGTTATGCGATGTTTTTGTGCATGTATAATGCAATTATGCCATATTGTGGCACCCAATCCCAGGGTCCACCATAAGCAAAATCTTAGAGATAACTCACTCATAATCTCGACCTATTAGGTCAACTCTCACCCTACATCCTAGGGAAGAACATCTATACTTGGCTTCTCTAAAGGCCTTAACCTCTAAGCCCAACCATGTCGTGCCTGCATGACAACCCAAATTCCTAGTTCAATTATCGACAACCCGATGGTTGTCAACCCATCCAGGTCAACCCGACATCAACAACCAATAGTCTACCACCTTAAAGTCCACCACGCTCCACGCGTAACTCCTTTCGATCTGCCCCCGACACTTCGACCCACACTCCGGCCCTCCGCCCCATTCACGCCAAGTGCTCGTATAAACGCCCGAACTTAAACCCGGTTCCTCTTACTCCTGCACTAGGGGTGTGGAGGAACAAACTGTCCCTTCCCCGTCCTACCGCTGACTGCAGACCGCGCTGCTCAAAAAAAACCTGGGATCTCCCGTCTCTCGGGCAATCCTCCTCATATGTTCGGATTGCTGGCAATGGTAGCACACCATATGCCCATCCTGAATGGCAACCTTAACTCGTCTTACTAGTAGTTGGGACTGGGGTGTCCCATAATCGTGGGATTCTTGCCTTCGTGGCAATCCTCTCTCCTATATGTCCAAAATGACTCGTAAATAACACAACTCGCCCTGACCGACTGGGGACGCCTAATCCCGACCCCAACCTGAAACTCGTGTGAAGCAGTAAGCCCGCTCTTTCCCGATCGAAAGAAGGATGGATCTTCCTTCCCAAGGCCAACATCCATATCCCGATGCCTGCATGTCGCCTTACTTCTCCCGGGTCGCTTGTTGCACTAGTGCAATAGCAAAGAATATACCTCGCACCTCATCAAAGGCCCGCCGGTCAAACACTGGTGGTGCTTCGGGCTAAGACTCGCGACCCACCTCACGCCCTCTCCTCGACTAGCCATCTACTCATGTCAATGGCAACATTAAATTTTTTTTTCATTTCACTAATTAGCACTTACATGCCAATTACTAATCGTAATTTGACAACCATGAACTTGTCTGCTCATTTCCTGAGCTTAATTTCCAACCACTCATAAACAAATTCAAAACTCTATGTTCGCTCTCTTATCCAAATTCCTAAAGTTATGTTCCTAACCTTAGCATTCACTTTTTCTCATATGTGATTTAATCAAGCATATAATTCCATGCAATAACCGTGTAACCATAATCATATACATCATACGCTATAAAGAGATGGTCTTAATGAATTTGAAACACAAAATCGCAATTAAAAATGCACACACAACGATTCAAAGGGCAAATACAAACAGACACTAATCATACACTTAACTCAAAGGTATAACAATGAATTTGGCATTAAATATTGTTAAAATATTTTCAAATATTTTTGAAAATTTTATTTTTCGAAAATCTTATCAAATTTATTTGATTTGATTTGATTTGATTTTAATTTAATTTAAAATAAATGTTTTTTTTTCCTTTATTTCCAGTTATTTCCAATTATTTCCAGTAGCTGGAAACACCCATATTACATGGGAATCCCCCATATTATATGGGAATCCCCCATAACTTATGGCAATCCCCCATAACATATATGAACCCCATGTTATATAAGAATCCCCCATGTTATTTAAGAATCACCCATGTTATATAAGAATCCCCCATGTTATTTAAGAATCCCCCACACTACGTTACGTAAAAATCCCCCATATTATATAAAAAATCCCCCATAATATGCTTAAAATTTATTTTCTTGTTCTAGTTTCACCAACTGTAAAACTCCTCAAATTTTCAAACACTTCACTTGTTTTTCTATGTGCTAATTACTAAGCACACAAATAACTATAAGACATACAACATGGTATACACAATTCATCATGTTGCAACACCATTCACAAAACACCATCAATGCACATGATCAAGGTTAAACACATGTGCTGTTCTAGTTTCTGTCCCGTGGCCTAGCAAAGTAACTTCATACCTAACTCAACATCAAACCACACCTAGTGGTGATGCTCTTTCCTCAACCAGCGGCCTAAGCTCCATCCCTCATTCTCTAGGTTTCCACATACCATACTCCACATCACCACCTAGTGGTGATGTGATACCAAACCCGAAAGCTCCCCAGTATTTCAGATACCAAGCTCCATACTGCCGGTAGTCGGTATCGATATCAAGCACTAGGTAATCCTAACGTGCACTACACTACAACTACATATCCTAGCCCATGCCCAAAGACGCCAGCAGTAATCGTATACCTTAGCCTGATACTTCAAGCCGCTTGACGCCCCAAACCAAATTCGCTGACTACCCAACCCGTTAAATCTACGTGTCTCAAGTCATAAGGCACGTACACGTGTAAAAATGACCATCAGCCTACAACTGCACTACAAAATGTGTATACTTTATACAAAATGATTTATTTACAATTGTCTTTAATTATAATTTATACAAAACTGGTTTCTTGCCCGTAATTTTTTACAAAGAACAAAATACAAAATAAGGCCGACGGCCATTTCGCTCTGAAGGTCCCGGATGTTGTCCCATCCCTATCAAGGCCTTCACTACCCGAAAAATATATTCCACCACGGGCAGCAAAGCCTCCAAGAGTGGAATTTCCTACTGGGTTACTCCCCACCTAAGTGAAATGCAATGGCACACAAAGCATACAACACATGCTAATATATCACCTATGCATATATTACCTAAATTTAAATCCTATACACATGTTATTCACTTTATAATAATAACATAAACTTAGCTCACACGGGCTAAGGCACAACCCGCTGCTCGGGCTCTGCAAACAACCCACACTTCTCACACCAACACGTTATTTTCTCAAGAATAACATAACACCGTCGCAAATCGCAACACCCAAACAACCGTGGACTGCCCAAAAACACTCTTGGCAGGATTTTCCTAACTCAGCCCAGCTTTGAATCAAAACCACGCTATCCAGCTCCCCAACAAATCCCCATCCATTACATGACCTTAAGCACAAAGTAAAGCAAGTAGGAGAAAGCCCCACCTTCCTGAGTCTTCATTCTCGAAGTCCCTAAATCGGGAGTCCACGCGTTGTCCTCTTCGTAGAACAACTTCCTTCTTGTCTCAAGAATCCGACTATTTGACGGCCACAAACCCAGAGAGAGAAAGGTAGACTCTCTCTAGAAAACACATCCAAGACCTCCGGATCTTTTCCTTCTTCCTCCTACATTTCCCCGTTTCTTTGTTTTATTCTTTCTCATTTCTCTTTCTTTTTCTCTTTCATTTTCTCCCATTATCTCATTTCTCTTGCCTTTCTCTCCCCTTGGGAGACCGAATGAGGGAAGCCAAAAGGAGGAAATTTCTCCATTCTCTCAAGCCAAACACGCGCTCCATTCCATCTTTTTCTTTATTTCATAATTTTCTCCTTTTACGACATCACCACTTACATACTAATGTGAGCCATGCATCCATTTCCACACACGCTAATTGCGAGCCATTCTTTCCATGCCAAGTGTCACTCTCTTGGTGTGGTATGCAGATTCCCTAACCTTGCCACTGTGTCATTCGACACCCCATACTGAAAAACGTGAACCTCGAATTATCTTAATCACGAAATTCGACGTGGTTACTAAATTTCGCTGAGACGATTTTTAACCCGAGAAGTCCGTTTCGCCACCGTCACCCAGAGTACCCGGATTTGGACCTAAATTAATGTATTTTATCCTTCCTCAGAAACCGATTTTCCTGTGGTCTCGCCAAGGCCCTCCCGCCCCATGCTCAAGGCCACCCTCTCGCTAATTCTTTTCACATCCCACATCCTTTAATCACTAGCTGCTTCCCATCGACCCGCTGTCACTATCAGTACTTTAATCTTTTAAATGGAAACCCGGGGCCACGAAAGACCCTAATCTCAGATTAACCCTCATGAACCCAGGGGATCTCCTAAGACTCCAATGGATATAGAAACTTTCCTCAAAATACCAAATAACATCCAGGAGCGTAACCCCCTTTACAATCCTTCTTAACATATCTTTTAAAAGAATGCAGCGAAGTGATAATTTTTTTTTTTCTTTTCTTCTTTTTTTTTTTTACACTTAGATTTTTCTATAAAATTCACAGTTTCTCTCGTTTGGTCTGACTCCTCCCAAATTTACAAAACCTACGAAATCATTTAAAAAACACTTCTTAATCTTTCAACTTAACTTCAACTTCTCTCGCTTAGTGACCTCGTCCACAACTCAATCAAACACAATATATACACATATACATTTATTCACTTCCAACTGTCAAAACATTCAAATTTCTTTTCAATTACTTACAGCTTTATAAAAGGTTTGGCCTGAGCTCTGACTTCTAATAATTCGCCAAGTAGTTCATTTTCAAAATATATCCATATATGCATATATACATGACAAATTATTCAACCTATAAAATATGCAAATTATTTTATACAATGTGGTTCACATGCGCTGCCTCCTCTATACTCGACTCACTGTGTGTGGGAATACTTAACACATCTGCCTCTGCCTCGAAAAGGTTCTTAAATTATGGAAAAGAATGAGCTAAAGGGAGCCCAAAGGAGGTAATATTTTCATTAAAATAACAGCTCAAGATATATCAAAGTAATACATACTTATACAATTAAAATCAATTTCGCTTTAAAAGATTTATACTTAACTTTCTTTCTTTCTTTATAATAAATACTTATACAATTAAAATCCATTTATGCCTTAAACTTTCTTTCTTTATTTCTTTCTTTCTTTCTTTCTTTCTTTCTTTCTGATGGAACCCAGGGAAATAAACACACCGAACAAGCCTCAAATGACTTCCAAGTGAGGGATGGGCCATTCCAATATAACTAATTACGCTGCGTGAGAACTCACGCTTATTGTGGTTCCGCCATAGCACCTTATCAATGTGGGTATGATATTACTCTGCACACCTAATTCCCTCCCCGCTAGTAAACTGCAACTTACCCCCAAACCTACTTAAGGTACTTCTACGATATCGCCATAATACTATGTGGTTGGGCAGAACTATCAAACATTTATCAAAATACATTTATAAATTCATTTAAATCCTTCACTTTATCATGAAAACTCATATATATATATATAAATATACATATGCATTCTTTACACATTTTTTAAACTTATAATACTAACATATGCATACATATAATTTAGTATAAATATATATATTGGATGCAAGATAAACATGTACATTAATTTATTTCATACAAACTTTTCATTTAGGCAATATAATATTTGCATTAAACTTTTCATTTTAACATCAAAATCGCTCACTTTTAAAACTCAATTTGCAAAACATCATTTTTACACTCACCGCTCACCGCCGATCCCGCTTCGCTTCGTCCGATAACTTTTCTCATTTTTCAAGAAACTACAACCATACATAACTTCATTGAATCCACCATACACATTCATTTAAAGCCAAATGAACAAATTACCTTAAGCACTAAAAACCCATTCATTTTGGCCATTACAACCTTTTTCCAAACAATACTCTATAGACTTTATGACTCAAAATTATACAAACAGTCTTCAAAATTCTTATGAAACTCTCCAGATCAATCCTTATATACTAAATGACACTTTTAAATTTCAACTTAAAATTACTTCTCTAAAGCCCTCAACCACATAACACAAGTTATTGTGTTTTATCTAGATGGCAGAAACGAGAATCTGCACATAGCTCCACTTTTGGACAGTCTCTGGGAACTTTGGGATTACAATTTGCTTGAACTTCCTTAATATAAATTTTACCCTTAGAAGTATATTTTAACCAGAAACTTGAATCACTCAAATCGGATCAGAAATGAGCAAGTTATGGTCAAAATACGACAAATGGTCGAAACAGGAAAACAGAGCATTTCCTATACCAAGAACCAGACAGTGGCTTACACATGGCCCTACTTTGAGTAAATTTTTGGGCACTTTAGGGTTACAATTTGCACGCACTTCCTTCAGATAAATTTTTCCCCTAGAAGTCTATTTTACCCAGCATTTGAATCACCAACCAGGACTCAAATGAGCAAGAGTGGCTAAAATACAAAATGCATTAAAACAGTAAAAACAAAGATTTCCTACTCGAGACTGCTGCCTGTAAAATGACTGCACGTTGCTTTCTCTTCCACTTTTTTTCACTCTAAACATTCTAACTTCGACGCCTTATACCCAATTCAACATATCACACACAATCTCATCAAATCCTAACAATTTCTACTTTCTTTTTCAAACCTAACCTAATCCATTTCCTTCTCAATTGATATCAAAATCAGCACCATTAAACCTTAAATACCACCAATTTAACATCCATACCAGAAAATTCAAGACATTAGACATGAAAAACATCAAACCCTAACCATTCATTCACTTGATTTTTTTCAAACCCTAACCTAATCCATTTCTTTCTCAATTTCTATCAAAAGCATCATCATTCATCCTCAAATACCCCAATTCTACCGCATCCATACAAGAAAATCAAAGATTAGACATGAAAACATAAAAATCCAACTTCTTCCCACCATTAAAAAACTTACTTGTTCTTGGTTTTCTTTATTCCTCTCCTTGCTACCACTTTGTAGAGCACTTGAAAGTTTAAAGGAGAAGGTTGAAAATCACATTTCCCACCTTGCTCCACCATTTTCTTCCCTTTCTCTCTCTTTCCTCTTTTCTCTCCTTTTCCCTTTTCCTTTCTCTCCTACAGTCCTGCTTTGGAAGACCAAATGAATGTTTGGCTTTTTGTTTTTCCTTATTATTTTAACATTTTTAATTACCATTTGGTCCTCCATTCTTTTATATTGCCAATCAACTTATTTTTATCGAGATTTGAGCCCATGAACTCTCATTGGTCCATTCTAATGAGTCACAAACCCTAATCTGCAAATTTCTTAAGAAATGTTTTGATTGGCTCTCACAAGAAAATATCTCCATTTTATCGTATTTTTTATTCCTTTTGCCTTAGACCGTTTATAATGACAACGTCAAAAATATTCTCATGGTCGCCTACATTGACCAAGGAATATTCTAATTAAATCCTTCACAATGGATTCCAAGCTCGAATCACCAACTGGATTTAAAATCATTAAAATCGTGAACTGCATAATAACAGATATTATCCGACCATATCTCCTAGACGGCTCGAAACCATCCAACTGGACTGCTTTCACCTGCTTCACCGCTTCACTCGCTTAGACTCTCATGATTACTCTCCCATTTTCGTATCGCCACCTCCAAAAATTTCAAAGACATACCCAATTTTCAAATCCGGAATCACTATTCACTTAAATCTCCATTATCTTCAAATATCGCTCAAAGTCAAGAACCGAAATTTTCTTTAAAATCCTTTGCAACCCTCCATCCCATAAAATAAGAAAAAATCACTATTCATTAGGGGCACCCTACATACTTTCGAAAATTTTCACTTCATGCCCAAACGATGCCCGCAGCTGCTTCCTAAATTCTAATCCACTCGCTTCTATCATTAGACCTCAAATCAGTTCAATAACTAATATTATAACATTCCAATAAGGTCAGGTTTTACAAGCTAAGGTGTCTCAACTCTCATGCAGGATTTGATAAAAAAACTTTTAAAATGTGAATTTCTAAAATCTAACTTTCATCAATTTTTTACCTCATTTTGATAAAATATTCTTATTATTTTCTTGTAAAAAAATAATCCTCTTTATATGCATATGTAAATATACAAAATAATAAAGGGTATTTTGTCTATGAGTTCTTCAAGAAAAACCAAAGGGAAGGATTAGATTTCTACAAATTTGAAGTATTTGATACTTTTAACCAAATATTCTTCAAAAAAAAAGAGTCTTCAAAAGAAAAGAAGATAACGTTGATACTATAAAGTACAAGATAACTGCATACACTATAATTAATCTGAGAAAAAAAACATAGTTACTTTCTTTGAATTATTTGTTGTTGTCTAGCTCTTTTTTATTTTTCTATTGTTTTGAAAAAACTCTCCCACCTTCCTACTATCATTGCCACTCCACCAAAATTACTTTTGAATTATTTTGTTACCGTCTGTCTCTTCTTTTGTTATTTTTTTACAGTACACTTATTTGATAATATTATCATCGGGATATGATTCATTAACTCAAATAGAAGCATTTAAGTTTTATAATTGATAACAAAGAAATAATTAATTATTTGGAAATTAATTAATATATGAAAGATAAATACAACATAAATACCAAAACAAGTAGATGAATATATATTTTTAAATTATCATTATTTTCAGGCGTAACCTTAAGGAAATAGTGTCAATGTGAATGAAAAAAGGGTAAAATATTAATTGGTCTGAGCCACCTTTTTTAAATGATTTCGGGCTTTATTTTGAAAAAACTTTAAAATAAGTGTGAATGTCTATCCCTGCTCATTAACCGATCACCGTGGCCATTGGATTAACTACAACCAAAGATAATGAGAAAGCAAAAAGGGTAAAAGGTTGTTTTGTTGTGAGTACTCTCCACTGTGAGTCTCCATCCCTTTTGCTTCTCTCTCTCTCTGCCTCGTCATGTCTCTCTCGCTCTATCTCTCACAATATAAGGATCACAGAGGAGGAAGAAGAAGAAAAAGAAGAAAAAGGGAAAAAAAGAGGTACACCACTCTTCATCTAGTCATCCCTACACCGCTTCTACAAAACAATCCACATGATTATTTTTTCTTCATTCTTGTTTTGGGTTTTGTTGATTTATATTAAATGTAGCCTTTGGTGTGAGTTTGATTCTAATTTTTTGGTTCTCTCGATTGCTTTTTTTTCCCGAAGTTGAATTTTGATGGGTTTTCTTCTGCTTGTCATCATAAAAAATTCTTGTGGGTTTTTCCGAAATGGAAGTTGATGGGCTTTCTACAAAAGTTGGATTTTTGTTGATTTTTTTGGTTGTATTAGAAATGAGAAACAATAAACTAATCCATTTTTTTTCTTCTCAAGAAGAATGAGGTGACTCTAATTCACCAAACATCGAACTCTACGAAGTTTTGTTTCAAGCTGGATAAGAACCCGCTCTCCGTCGTCTGCTTTTCAACAAAACCAAATTCAAAAAAAAAAAAAAACAAAAAACAAAAAATCTGCCACCCGTTGGTCACTTTCACTACAGGACTTTTCCTACTTCCAATTGTTTTCCCAACCAAATCCAAGTAAGAGACGAAATTTATTGCCGCTGCTTTAAATGGCTTCCCACAAGCTGCGGCATCCAGGCTGAACAACATTTTTCTGCTTTCCGACCACTAATTATTTTCTCGTTTGCCTTAATGTAGACAAGAGTTCAATCGCCTGAAATGGTTTCTCACAAGCGCCAATCGTCGGTCCGATTCTCCTTCTAACCCAATTAGAAGATGGAGTCACTACATACCGAGCTTTAGAGGTGAAGACACCCGCCACCTCACCCCGATCACCCCCTATACTCATCCGTCAAGTGGCATTAAAACTTTCGAGACGAATTCCCACTTACCGTGAGGAGAAGAGATTCAAAGATGAGCTCTCAAAAGCATCAAAATTCGGTGATCTTCCATCACAGTTTTCTCAAAAAAATTATGCTAAACTTATGTGTGTTTGGAGGAGCTTGCAAAGATCATGGAATGTGCATGTGACTGGGCAAATCAGAGTCATTTCTGCTTTTCTACCATGTTAATCCATCTGATGTCCTAGAACAAACCGGCAAATTTTTGGAAAAGCATTCACCGAAACTATGAAATAAATTGGAAGAACAAGGCACAAATATGGAGGGACGCCGACCGTCGGCAATACTTCCGATGGACATGTAAGACGGGGTAATGTTCAATACCTTCTTTTAGCTTTTGTTAATCATGACTAGCTTTGATTATTATTATTATTATTTGCAATTCGTGCACTAATTTGTAAGATTAATACCTCATTTCTTCATAATGAACTACTAATCTTTTTGAGCTTTGTGGCACATTTTCAAAGTGACTATAACATCAAAAATAAAATGTGAAATTAGTTTACAAGTACACTTACAAAGTTCTACAAATTGCCGGATATATAATAAATATGAAATAAGATATCCTTTAAATAATTTCTTATACTCAGATATATAGTCTGATAAGTGAAATATTCTTGAAAATAGTAATATCAAATTTAATCCCTGATTTTGTTCTTTTATTATCAATAAGTTTCACATGACCTCTAGATTTGATTTTGCTCGTGAGGACTTTGTTCGTATATATAGTCTTTATAAGTGAATACTATGAACATATAAACAAAATTGATTGAATGAATGAGCATAGATACTTCCCTACTTCAAAGATACTCGTAGGAATACAAAATCTATTAAAAAATAAACAATCCTAAATCTACAATTTTAAAGAAATTCATTTAATTATTTAAAAATGAATAAACATTTCATTAATAAATTGAAACAAAAAAGATACCGCCATGCATTCATAAGATTTTACAAAACCACGTTAAGTAAACAACTTATTTTTACATGCATCAAATACCACCATATGTCTAGAATTTGGAATTTTGTAATATAATTCATCCATTGATCATACAGAATATTTTTATTGCTATTAATTTTACTACTATCATTTTTGTTGATATTGTTGTAAATTTCTCTAATTTGTGTTGAAGAAATGTCTGTTACCATGGATTATTTCAACTTGAACAAATTTTTTAGTAATTAGTGACCAACTCTTATTTTAAAATGATTAGAGTCGGTTGCTAAAGTGAATATCAAGTTTTGAAATAAAATATAACACAACTTTTCATTCAATTAATTTAGACGTGAAACAAGTCTCCTTGTTCAATGACATTAAAATAAAAATAAAACATAAATAGAGAATAAAAGAGATATATTAGAAGGTCGATATGCAAGTAGCCTCGACGTGAGAGCTTGAACCAAAAGTGTTACTAATTCATCTACGATGGATCATTAGATATAGAGTTTACCATAAGATGAGGTGACTAAATATAGTTACACGTTAGTCACAAATAATTATAGTTTATGTTTTGGATTGAATTTTGTTTTAATTGTCATGCATATATACATCATAAGATGGTTTAACTTTTAGCCAAATCAACCTGATTCTTATTAGCATTGCTCATTTTTTTATTCGCCTTTTACTCTCTAACATACTTCATAGTATCAGGTACGAATCGAAGTTCATCAAGGAAATAAGTGACATTTGCAAGAGATCAATGAGCTAAATGTTTGCTCGTTTGAGAGAATTGGCCTAATGGACTTCCATTTAAGAGAATTACTTCGATATTGAAAATTCACTAAATGATGATGTCCAAATAGTCAGGGATTAGAGTCGGGGGAATTGGCAAGACAAACCACTGCCAAAGCTATATATAATCAAATTTCTTTTGACTTTGGTTCTCAAGTAGCTTTCTTGAAATGTTAAAGCTTTATTCGTAAAACTGGTGGGGATACATGATTTGGCAAAAATTTAATTTCTTCGTGATATATCAGAGAAAAGCATATATAAGGCTAGATCGATGAGCCAAAGCAATACAAGATACTCTCCAATCTCGGCTGCCTTATTGTTTCGATGATATTGATGACGATTCGAACTCCTAGAGTACTCCAACAGAGAACATCATTGGCTCGGGAGAGGAAGTAGTTTGATAACAACGGAGATCAACCACGCATAAAGTTAATGACGATTCGAGATCAAGGATTAAATCATAAAGATGCTCTCAAGCTCTTTAGTCTATATGCCTTTCAACAAAGTCTTCCCGAAGAAGATTATAACATTCTCTCGAATGATGTACACATTTCATACCTTTGGCTTTAAAAGTTTCGGGGCTCTTTACGGGGCAAGCTTGGAACAAGTGAATGAAAGTGAATTAATAAATTGAAGAACATACCTTAATGCAAAAAAAATCCAACATGCTCAAGATAAAGCTATGATGAGTTAGATTGTACACAACAAGCAATATTCCTAGACATTGCTTGTTTTTTTAAAGGAGAAGATAGAGACTTCGCTTTCAAAATATCGATTGTCATGAGATGTTTCCGTCAGAGGGAGTGGATTGATTTTGTGAGGCAAATGTTCATAATCTGTTTTACATAACAAGATATATATGCATGATTTGATACAAGAAATGGGTCAGAAGTTATTCGCCAACAACATCCTAAAGACCCTAACAAATGGAGTAGATTGTGGAATCCAGACGATATTTATCGTGCATTTATCATGAGTATGCGAGAATTCAACCAAATTTAATAGCTACTTTTCAAAAGATTTAAACATTGAATATATATATAGAGAGAGAGAGAGTATATATGGTATATATACATATATATATATATATATATATATATATATATATATATATATATATACCCATACACTATTAGTTAAAGACGTTTGATTTCTTATTTTTCCCTTATTATTTGTTCTTTTTCTCAGGGGATGAAAAATGTTGAAACCATATCCCTAGAGTTATCTAGATCAAAAGAAGTGTTTGCAAATACTTAAGAAAGTGTTTTGCTAAGACGAAGAAACTTAGGTTGCTCGTAGAGTCTATTACAAGATGATACTAAGGAGAAAAGTATAAATATCTCTCCTCGGCTGGGCTTAATTTCCTGAACTAAGACATCACCATAGTCTGAGGGTCATTACTGAACTTTGATTCAGAGAACTTAATAATCAACTGAAGTGTAGTAATATAAAAAAACTTGGAAAATGAAAAAGGTACAAACTATTATTGGGAGTTTATTTATTGCTTTTTTATATTAATTTCAATAACCATGATTTTTGAATAATTTTTTTTTTTGTTATGCACGTGAAAAAAATTGAAGTTCGCTGATGTAAGTGACTCACAATACCATCAAAATGCCAAAATTATCAAGTATGCCAAATTTGAGAGTCTAATATTAAAGGTCAGACGAAGTTTTTGCAAATTGTATTCATCTATCGGGTGCATTTCTTATATAAAACTCAAGAAGGAGCTTTAGAAAAAGACCGGAATCAAAGAGAATACCCAACAAAGATCAATACTGGGACATCTCTACTTTAATGGCTTCGTGGTGTTCAAAATTGGGTAAGAATTACTGACAGCTATATAATGACGCCAGGAGGCTTGATATGAGTCGACCGTAGTCAAAGAACTCCTGGGCAGATCGTATTATTGGAATCTCTTGGAATCTTCTAACTACATGCTGTCACACTTTGTAGAATGCATAAGAAGACTAAATGCTGGTATTTACAGAACTGTTGCCATAACCCTTCATGATTTGATATCAAACTGGAATCTTTAACCACAGATTGTTCAATGTTTGAGAAATTTCTTTAGAGATATGAAGATGAAATGCCAGATTCGCTATTAAACTTTATTAAGAACTCCTCAAGATTGATATTTAAACTTCTCTAAACTTAATCCTGCGAATATTCACAATTTGAGAAATTAGATGTAAGATTTAAATGCCATATTTTATTTGATGAACCATATATGAACCCAAGCAAGATTTATTTTGAACTTTAATCTCTTAACTCAATAGTTGCTCACACTTAGAGAAATTTCCAGAGATATAAAGACGTAAATGCTTAAATGAGATCCAGTCTGGATGATCCACACAAGGAACCCTGCCAAAAGATTTGACATTTGGAATCTCTGAACTTCTTAACACAAGTAGTTGCTCACACTTGAGAACGTGATGGTACACGTAAACGCTTAAAGGAGCTTCATTGGATGGATTCATGGTTAAGGAACTCCTAAGCAAAGATTGATATTCGGGAATCTCAATCTTCTTAACCTCGTTAGGGTTGCTCACACTTAGATAGAAATTTCCGTAGATGGCAAATATCAAATGCTTAAAGGAGCTTCATTTGATGGATCCATTATTAAGGAACTCCTGCAAAGATCAGATATTTGAATTCCTCTAAATCTCTTCACCACAAAGTTGTCTACACTTTGAGAAATTTCCGAGACGGTGAAGACGAAATGTTGTTTATTTAGATGGAACTCACATAAGGAACTCCCAAGCAAAGATTGGATATTTGAATCTCTTGAATTTCACCTGTCAGTTGCCTGAAGAGACTTTGAGAAATTTCCAAAGATGAAGACGAATTTTTGAACAATGATAGTTCTTCCACTTCCGCTTAAAGACACTAGATCTGAAGAGTTGCAATCTCATGAGGGCAACTCATGATTTATGGTGCCTATCCTCATTTACCACTTGAATTTTTATGTGAAAACAACATTCGTAGTACCCTACACCATCATTCAATCCTCTCAAATGAAAGTACCTTACATGAATCAAGGCCCCATGCCAAAGAACTCCAAAGCTTCTGACTGTTCACAATAAAACACCTATTGTCCGCGCCTCAAAACTTTATCATCATCTCATCCTCATCCAACAAAAGATCTACTTTGGTTTTCTCTCCTCAACTCCTTCGAATTATATGTCCAGGTGTGTGAATTGATCTCCACCCCTCACCCTAATTAAATTTTACAATTTTAATAAAGAAAAATCAATATTGAGATTAATATTATTTTTTTTACACACATAATAATACACATACATGATATATATATATACATAGTATATATATATATATGAGATATATATATGGTATATATATATATATATATATAAAAGATCTAATGCAAATGTTAGGGATGAACTGGAATTTTATTATCAATCTCAAGAGTAAGGATCATCAACAAAAGTGGTAAAGATAAGATATGGGATATGAAGTAATATGAGTCTCTAAACAATGGTATAAAGACAACACCTTCGGGATCGCTTTATTCTTCGCTGTTTCTCTGACAGCACGTATGAGAAAAAAATGCATCATCTTAGTTTTCGTGAATTTGGCTACATATCCTGATACGATCAATTTATACCCTGGGAGAAGCTCGAAGATCATATCACTGGTGGAGGATATGGCTTAGACGATTGGGCTCTACTTTTACCTCAAAATCTCATTCACACTTAATATCGACATCTAAAAGTAGATGGAAATACTCAAGACTTGCCATGAGAGAATATAGAAGAAAAGCAGGATGGCATATGAGAGGCTCAAGCTCAAAATAATCATAAGAAAAGATCAGAACCATATAACCCAAACAGAGAGCCTTAGCGCTCACACCACAAAAGATCAAGGGCATCATGTCTCTAGTTTCATTCCTCCCCTATACAATCTCTCTTTCTCTCATACTTTTTTCCTTCAATGTTTTAAATTTATTTATTTTAATTATAAAAGGAATTTAATAAAATATACAAACATCACGCTTTAATTACTTTAAAATGTCTACAAAGTTATACTTTTATTGCCAAATAATATCATTATTGTAGGAAACTTATCAAAAAACATCTTTTTAGTATGTTTATTTATAAAAGATTTATATAATTTATATACTGTTAAATTAACAAAACCTTGATTTTAAAATTTAAATATAAAAATAAGTTTGTTTTTTTAGTTAATTACTAAGAAGCTACTATATATTAAGAACATGTAATAATATGTTTATTTTCATTTTTAAATAAAGATTTAATAACTAAAGAATAAAAAATTGTATAGTATCCAAAATATTGTTACAAGAATATAATTTTTACTTAAATTTAATATTAGTTGCTCCACTTTAAATAAATCGATCGCATGATTTCCACCCCGTACTCAATTCTTAGAAAGAAGTATTTTCATTTTTTTATTACTACCCTGATACTTAAAAATGTCATACTCACCCTTGTATCCTGAAACATGAAAACAAGTCATTTTTCATCTGCTGTAGTGTGCCTATTATCTACCATTTTAATTAGATAATAAAACAATGTCATGGAAAAATTATCTCTACAAAATAAATCTTTATCTCAATGTTGAGAAAATGATCTAAATTAAAATAATATCCATTTTAATTAAAAATTTAAAAGACAATCCTATAATTTTTATTTAAATTTTAATGATAATAATTTGTTTTGCTCTTAAAGTGAGAAATATATTAATGAATATTTATGAATTATAATGATACACACTCATGGACACCTCGAATTTAACTTTTACATGAATTATTGCAGTTGGTAGAAGAAAAGTCTTTGGTGAGTAGAACGAGAATACTCAAGGAAAAAGGTTCTTTCTGCTCAAATTATGGAACTTAATTGTGTAACAAAAATAAAACTATTTTGATTACGATTGTCGATGTGTTAATTGTATTTTTGAAACTTTTACTTGTAAGAGAACTGTTGATATTTCTTTAAATAACCTCTACTTTTTACATTTTCTGTATTATCTACTTTATTATCTTGATTAAATAAGTTACCTAAGAAATTTTAAAATATAATTATCAAAAGTTGTTAATAGAATAAGTATTTTTGGTATCGTAAATAACATTTTTAAATATTTAAGGTTTTATTAGTTATAACCATGTTAAGATAGAAGTCACGTACAAGAATAAACTAACTAGAATCATGTCAATATATAGGTTATTCCATGATTTAATATATAATTTTAACTTAATCCATGTGTTAATAAGATTAGAACAATATATTCAGATTATCATATGCCATGTTTATTATATCAATTTTATTTTATATGATTACTAAATGAGTCATATTTAAGTAGAATTCTTTTTGTATTTAATGTAAGGACTCAGAAATTCCAATTTGGGAAAAGGGCAAAATCGTAATTTCACATTAAACAAAATTTACTTAAAAAATCCGTAATTTATTCCTTCTAGATCTTGGATTGATCAAACGGATTGCACCGTTGGAATCATCTCGCAAAGCTAGCTAGCACGCAAATTTCGTCGACCCGAGACGCTCTAATTTACATCGCCGAGGCATCACGGCTCTATCAGAAACGATTGATGTGACGAAATCACATATAACACGCATTCACGCTATAAGTGGTATGAAAGAGATAAACGATGAAATCTGACAAGATAGAAACAATCACAACCTAGAAACGAAGGACGAATGGTCATTATGGGATTTGATTTAAGTCACTAAAGGACAAAACTTGAACATTGCCTATCTCCTTCATTAAACCAAGGAAAAAAACGTGAATTTAAGGAAAAGAGGTCCAGTAGCTGTTGGAGAAACGAAAATGGTGGTTTTAGAGAGAAGGTCTCTGACTTCTTTCTAGATTTACTGACAACCACCTACTACAGCCTCAATGCTATGAGAACCGTCTACGCGAGAGGGCTTCACTGGGTACCCTGATTTGTGAGTTTTCTTTGACAAACTCTCCTATATGGTTTCTCCCTACTTGGGTTTTATTCTTCATACCATGTTAAGGTTTCATTATTGAGGCCTCAATCCACTAAGCCGATCTACCCAAACTCCCTAGAACCAAATTTGATAATTTGAACACCAAATGGAGCAAAACAAGAAACCACACTCGCTAATAAATGGATGATGAATTGTTCAATAAATCATGTATTGGTTTGTTCGAGGCCGCGAGGTGCCAGCTTTTGATCGTCCCAAACTCGGGACCGAATTGGTCAATTTTAGAATTTTTTTACTAGCTATGACAATCCAAAAATTCAGGGTCGTCATGATGACATTATGCATTAAAATGTATGCTTGATGGCAAAAAGACCGAATACGTGGAATTACTGGGTTCACTAAGTGAACTCGATGATTTAGCATTTTTCTGTGAATAGTAATCGAGGGTTTCACTATTCCCGAAACAGTGTTCTCAAAAATATATTTTTGTGAAAATATGTGTTTGGTCGAAAGGATTTAAACTAATTGAGCCAGGTTTCTGGATCATTACCTGCCAGCTAATTTTGATGTATGAAATGAGTAATTATACACATGATTGTGTGAATTGGATTGTTTTGTAAATATATGCATGTTTATATTATATGTGAATTAGACTCAGGCTGGAATTGGCATACATGTGCATTCCATATGACTGGAACACCCAGACTTAGCAGTGAGTATGAGATGAGTCTAGAGAAAATGGTCTTGGGAGGGGTTATCAAAATACACTACCTGAGGGTAGGTCCAAATTATAATATCAATCAGCTTCTGAGCGGTCTAATTGATATTCATTGAGGTAGTCCAATAAACAAATAATATATCAATCGCCGGAGCGTCCAACTATATATACACATCGAAGCGTCGTCACTAAAAACAAACAAAATAATAATTTTCATAATAGTTTAGCGAGTGTGATGGAGCTCAAGGAGGACCTTGGATCTGAGTTTGGTCATGTAGACATCCGGCACGATCAAGTGCATTTTCTGAATGTATGTTTATTTTGAACATCACACGCACTTAGCGGAGAGTAGCCCACTCCATTCCACCACGAGCATTAGAGCTCACCCTTTCGAGGGATATATCAGAGTAGGCACGTGAGCGCGAGAATTGGCCATTCTAGAGAATTAAGGATTAGAAGAAATGTCAGGCTTTTGATGTATACATGTATTATAACTTTTAAGTTTAATGTATGTATTGTATAAGAGTAAATATTTGAACTCTCTTAGAACTATCGATATAGTCGATTCATAGTCGGGTATGTTTTATGGTATTGTTTACGGGCCCAAGTGGGCTGTGCTTTACTCAGGTTGGGGATTATATTAGATCGATTAGACTGGTTGGGGATGTGTATATGTGTTTTGTATTTGGGTAGAGCTCTGCATAAAGGAGATTTTGCACTATTTTCGTGAGAAATGCTCTGGCACCCATTATCTCATTTAGTGCTTCACGGTCGATTCTGTATCAACTAATTCCCTGCTTCTGGGGTGTCACATTAAATGCTTAAATAATATAGAATTGAATACGATAATAGATAGATATGCTACCTAAGGTATTCTAAGAGCTTATTTATAGTTTATTTGAGGTTATTTTCTTATATAGTATCTAGAGGTGTTTAAAAGAGCTTATGATTTTTATAAGCCCCTTTTAGCTTATATTTCAAATAAATTTTTAAAGAAGATGATTATCAAAACACGCTTATCGAATGTTATCTCTTTTCATAAGTGCTTATTAAATAAGCACTTATGAAAACAGTGCTTATTTAATAAGTACTTATGAAAAACTGCTTGTTGAAAAACCCCTTATAAAATAAGTTCATAAGTGTTTATTGAATAAGCACTTAAGAGGGTCATAAGTCTTAATTAAACTGTATACCTAAAGAGGGTTGTGTAGACCCCAAAATTTGGGTTAGGTGTAGTTTTATTTATTTATTATTATTATTAATTTTATTTTACCCTTTTATTCATTTATTTTATTTTACATTTTTATTTGATTTTACCATATTTCATATTGGTGATTGGATTTGATTTGTTTTTTATATTTAAGTGAGATTTCAAAGAAAATAAAATAAAATAAAATAAAAGAAAAATAAGGGAAAGTGAAGACAAAAGAAAATTAATAAAAAATTAAAATTAGTGGAAAAACCTATGGGTATGTTTGGTTTTGTTTTTTAAAACTGCTTCCGAGAACTTTTGAAAAACACAAAAAACACCAATCATGTGTTCTCTAAAAACTCTTCTTTGTTCTTTAAATTTAGTGTTTTTATGTTTTTTTTAAGTTTTTCAGAAAAAAAAATAAATTGGAAACCAAATATGTTTTCTCTGTTTTTATTGTATTCCTTGTTTTTTAAAATAGAAAACAAGTTTCAAAAACAGTAAAAAAAACAGCCCTACGTTTTCAAATATGTGGCCTGTTTCATGTTCTTTGATCCTTTTCATTCAATGCAGAACAATCACTTTCTCTCTCTCCTTTTTTTTTTTTTTTGGTAAGGGTTGCAGTTGACCTGACATTTCAACATTCAGTTGGTAATTTTACACTTTCACATTCTCCACCCACCTCTGTATCAATAACACATGAAATCATACTCTTTTCTGCTCGCAGATTACTGTTGATCGAAGGTCACCAGCAAATTATATCAGCTCCTTATGTCAGATAGCCTACTTCCATCGTTTTTACCCACTCTAAGAAAAGCCGATAATCAATGGGCCATTCACATGTCCAATAGCCGATAGTTCGGGGAGCCACGATTTAAGTTCATGAAATTGTTACTAGCGCCGCATTTATTAGAAGCTTAATGGTACGAGCACATTTGATTGTCGTTGTCCCCTTAAAAATAGGGATAATAAGAAAGTTGATGACCTAAAGTTTGGACAAGTTAATAGTACGAGATTTAATTTAGTAGGTTTTGCAAAAAAAAGAAATAATCGGTGGTTTCAAATTAGTGTCGATTATTTCCAAAAAATCAAGGTCAGGATGTATTACTTTAATAAACTCGTACGTGTTACTCTCGATCATCGATCACAAGAATTCAATGTGAACTTGTAAAAAAAGTGATCCGACGATGGTGTATGAATGAGTCGCCTAAGATAGAGGAGGAGAAAAGTTCATCCAAATGGAATACTTTTATCTCATGGGGGATTTTCCTATTTATAGGAGGGTCTACAAATAATAATCTATTAACTTTATCGACAAATCTATTGACTTTAGGACATTAGTGATAATATCTCTTTAATTTAGGGATAAAATCTTCTTTCCTTATCAAAACTAATTCTTTCTTATTAAAACTAATTATTCTCATCAAGGTTTAATCTTTCAAAATAAGGATTTGGATATCGAAAATCTATTCTTTGTGTGCTTACTCGTATACACACTATATCTCTATGTTGTCTCTTTTGCAATATTTTAAAAGTCGGATCCATTTCTCCTCTACGTTGTCTTTTTTGCAATATTTTAAAAGTCAGATCGATTCGACTTTCGTCTAGTTTGCTCTGCAAGTCGAAGTACCAATCAAACCGGATGAGAACGGCTTATAGCCGCTGACAATGGCCATCACTGAACCGAACCGCTTTTAAGAACCGGTGACTCCAATCAAATCAATACATTATTACCAAAGCTTAAGTCAATCCAAATAACCATTCGGGGTGATCACAACCAACACACATAACAAAAGTGCAAACCTATCCTCACCCGAGTGGAGCTATAGGAATTGGCGCGAACCCCAATTATCCTTAAATAAACCAACCCCACACTTTCCCCTCAAAAAAACACGTGTCTGAATTGCTTTGGAGGAGGAATGGCGCGTGCAGTCTTAATTTCTCAAATATCAACATTTTGTTCTACGATGGGCAATTCACTGTAGCGATTCCCCACCAAAATTGCTTGTAATCTCTCTTTGCCACTGCCAGCAGCCATCCAGGCTGAGCAACATTTTATGTTGTTTGGTGATGATGCTTTTTTCAATCGGAATTGGGCTGGAGCGTGTAGGGGTCGTTGGGTGGGACTGGATTCTTTGGCGGGGCTAGAGGCTGCGAGGCTCTATGTCGTCCAGGGCAGCCTGGATCATTCTTGATGCGGTGCGGGGCTACGGGTGTGGCACTCTCTACAAAAACAAGAGAGAAAGGGGGGTCGGCGAGGCCGCTAGAGTGGCCGCTTCAGATGCCTAAGTTAGTTTCTTTAGGAGAAAATATGGAATTTGCTTAAGAGCGAATGTATTCTGCGTATGTTTCTTGATATGGGTATGGGGTAACCATGTATTTATAGTAGATGTTCTACCAGTTGGATGGTAATTAGGATTCCTTCCCATTGGATGAGATATTTCTTATTATAGTCCATATCGGATTTGGTATAGGATATAGAAAGAGTAGTTTATTTGGGATAATCTTCCTTGTGTGGTGAGATTTGGTGATTTTGAATAATATGTGTGGGGTGTCTGTTTCCCTTTTCTCTGGGAGACTTACCATAACCTTTGGGCCAAGCGGATTGGACCTCTCTTCTGGGTTGGCCCCAAAAGGCTGGAATGTTAGCGTAAAAAGGCCTGAATGCCTCATTGGGCAAGCCTCTCCTCTAGAATTCAACTAGTGGGCCTTCGTGTTTTGCTGGGCTGGCTTCTTTCTTGGGCTTGGTGTGTGGGCTTCACCCAGGCCTTATTTTCAGACTATCGGTTGCCCCCGACCCTTGTGTACGGTGTGCGTGAGCAAAGAGTACATGCGTTCGCATGGGTGCAATTTACGTGCGCGGGGTTAGATTAGTTAGGGCTTGGTCGCCGTCATTGTTCTTATGATAATGATGACTCTTTGGTTTTCACGCTTATTTATCCTACTTCTTTCAGTTTCCTTTTGTTTCTTTTTGCAAACATCCTCTGTCTTGTGTGTTTCTGATCCTGAGACCTTTTCTTTGCCTTTAGTGATTTCGAACTTCCTTCTCTCTTAGTCTTCTGTTTGAGCCTTTTTGGCGAGTCTTTCTTGTCAATCCTTTTAGGATAGCCTTTTACATTGTATTCTGGAGTTCGTAGTGTCTTTGTTTCCTAGGTCTTTTTGACGATAAGGCAGGCGTAAAAAATTAGGTTGACGAATTTTATTTTCATTGTTTTATTTTCATCATGGAATTAAGATCGTTCTTAAATCTCACCTTACGTCGATGGTGATTCTTCGGCTATTGGTGGTTCTGGACGAACTAGCGGTGTTTCCGACCTTTCGAGGCGGGGTAGACCTTCTAGATGCCCCAGAAGTGCCTCCTCTTCCCTTGGAGAATGGTAAAAGAAAGATAAACCTGATTAAATACCCTGGGGGATCAGTGTAACACCCCGAAATATACCCTAGCAGTTTTCAGACTTGTGTAGGGTATATTAAAAGTTAAAAATGAATTTTCGGGAACTAAAACTAGAGACCCGGAATTAATAATAAAGCCAAGGGTAAATAGGTAATTTACCACTTGGGGACCTAATGGTCATAAAAGGGAAAGACTAGGGGTTAATATATGAAATGTTTAAAAAGGAAATGTAAATAGAAGAAGTTATGGGATTCAAGGTTGGAATAGAAATAGGAGAGAAATGGGGGACCAAGATGCAAAAAGGAGAAAGTTAAAAGAAAAAAAAAAGGGATTTTGATTTGGCCAAACATTCAATCTTGCTATTCGATAAATCTTCTCTTCCTTATCAAAAACTAATTATTCCTTATCAAGGTTTAATCTTTCGAAAAATAAGGGATTTGGATATTGAAAAATCTATTCTTTGCGTATTTTCTACTTTCGTATACACACTATATCTCTATGTTGTCTCTTTTGCAATATTTTAAAAGTCGGATCCATTTCTCCTCTACGTTGTCTTTTTTGCAATATTTTAAGTCGTGTTCGACTTTCGTCCTAGTTTGCTCTGCGAGTCAAAGTACCAATCAAGCCGGATGAGACGGCTTATAGGCTGCTGATTGTTGGTGTTCCGCGTGAATAGAACGTTTTTAAGGCTGGGTGACTCAATCAAATCAATACATTATTACAAAGCTTAAGTTGACCAGTCAACCATTTTGGAGTGATTAAAAATTTAAACTAAACACACATAACAAAAAGTGCAAACCCTATCCTCACGTCCGAGTGGAGCCATAGGAATGGCGTTTAAACCCCCAATTATCCTTAAATAAACCAACCCCACACTTTCCCCTCAAAAAAACACGTGTCTGAATTGCTTTGGAGGAGGAATGGCGCGTGCAGTCTTAATTTCTCAAATATCAACATTTTTAAATTTCTTACAAGTTCTACTATGCTTTAGGGCTTTATTTGATAATATTATTAGCTGATAAGGATTCATTAACTCAAATAGAAGCATTTAAGTTTTATAAATGATAAACAAAGAAATAATTATTTGGAAATTAATTTAATATATGAAAGATAATGAAAAAAACATAGGGGCATTTGCGTAAAAAGACAGGAATAGGGCACATCTTGCAGGACCAGGAGAGAGAAAGGGTCTTGGTAGTGAGGTACCCTTCATTCCTTCATCTTCTCTATCGTCTGTCTTGCACCACGGATCGGATCTCCCGGAGAAAGTCTAGGATTAAATCCAGAAACTCCACTCTCCATGCGGCATTATCAAGGTAGAGCATTGAAAAAGTTTTGATTTTTAGTTATTTTTAAGAGGAATCTCAGATTTCTCTTTCAAAAGTTGATTTTTTTTTTTGTTGTAATAGGTAGAAATGGAGTAAGAACATTTTCTGTTTCCGACCACTAATTAGTCCTCTTCAAGAAATATAATTAATGGCGGAGGAGTACTACACATCTATATGGATAATATTAGTAGCAGCATCTGTTTGCTCCCTCATTCTTCTATCTTTTCTTTGCTATTCGATCCTTTGAATTAAGGTACTCATTATAATTTCTCATCTCCTTGTTTCTTTTATGACTCGTTTCCATAAGCGCCTTTAACGACGAGTTCAATCGTAGGAAATATGGCTTCCATGGCCTTCAGTGCTTGAGTGCGATTCCTCCTCTTCTTCAACCTAATTAGAGAGATGGAGTCACGGCGATGTTCTTGAGCTTTAGGGTGAAGACACCCGCTACCAATTTCACCAGATCCACCTCATACTCATCTCATGAGAGGCATTACAACTTTAAGAGACGATCGACTTACCAGAGGAGAAGATATCCAACCCGAGCTTCTAAAAGCTATCGAAAATCGAGATCTTCCATCATTGTTTTCTCAAAAAATTATGCTGAATCAAGGTGGTGTTTAGAGGAGCTTGCAAAGATCATGGAGTGCATGCAGAAAAGGAAAATGGGCAAATTGTATTCTTAGGGTTTTCTACCATGTCGATCCATGGGATGTCGTAAATCATGGAGTGCGACTTTGGAGAAGCATTCACCCGACCATGAAATAAATTGGAAGAACAAGGTAATGCAGGATATGGAGGGACGCCTTGACGGAAGAGTGCTATTTTACGGATGAGATATAGAAGATGGGTAATGTTCAATAACTTCTTTTGTAGCTTTTGTTAATCATGACTAGCTTTGATTATTATTATTATTATTTGCAATTCAGTTATCTAATTTGTAAGATTACCTCATTTCTTGATAATGAGCTACTAATCTTTGAGCTTTGTAAGTAATATTTGCTAAAGTGAATTATAAGATCGAAAATAAAATGTGAAATTAGTTTACAAGTAACATTAATCGCTACAAAGTTATACAAATTGCTAGATATATAATAACTATGAAATAAGATATCCATTTTAAATTATCCAATTTTTATGTGGTTCTGCCAAGTCTAAGTCCACGGGGCTTTGCCCAGATGCAAGGATTTCCATTAAACTCCAATAAAGTTACAATAGTCTTGTATGGATGAGACTCCCCCTCACCCCAATGCAGCTTCTCACCAAGTCCTATATTCTAGTGAAATTTAACAAATCCCCTTGTTCCCCTAACACAACACCTAATCCCTCAACCCTTTCTTTCAAAACAAATTAATGAAAGAAAAACAAAAACACATCTCTCACAAATCAAGGGGAGGATTTAACGTGCAATACCTCATAGAGTATCTGCACGGACACATTTACATCTTTGTGAGGCCCGATCTTCGAGGGCGGCTCCTGCTTATGGATGTCTTCTAAGGTTCGTGTTTTGCACTCTTCACAAGGTCTTCTTATATAGGAAATTCAAACGAAATCAGTTGTATTTGATTTCTGATTACTTTCCTATTTTGTTTCAAGGTCTTCCATACTTTCCTTTTAAGATTAGAAAAGTCAATTTGGGTTGAGAATCTTCACCTTCAGCACATGTTGACTGTGCAACATACCTTCTAGTCTCGTTCGATGTGGTCGTTGTATAATATTGGGACAGGTTACCATGTTTTTATATAGGTTTGTATTTTTGGGAAATTTCCGTCTGAAAGGAGACTGCTTGGGTTTTCAGATTAAATCTTGAGTCTTGGAAAAAGAGGACTGTGGAGTGGTGTCGGGTTACCGACGTCCGCAATATTCCATGCGGGTTATTGGTTGTCAAACGGACCGAAAAATGGGGCGTCCGCGACATCCATGCTAAGCTTTGCGCTTAGGTGGGAACATAAGCATGGACAACCACCGTTGGCCAGTCACAAGCTTATACATATGCCTTTACATATCTTTATGAATATCCTATTTCTTATCATTTGACTATTACATATCATGTTTCTATTCTATGTCTTTGCATATGTCATCTCTATACTTTTCGTGTACACAAGTTTCTATACTTTGCATATTCCATATTTATTCTATAACTTAATACTTTTCATGTTCTATTACATATTCTTTCAATATACTGTTCTTATACTTTTCTTTTAATATCATATACTTTCCTTTGCTTTACTGTACTTTTCGTATACTTTTCATATCATGTGACTTTCTATCACGTTCTTATACATCTTATACATCGCTGAATACCTTAAAAAACCTGCCGGTCATTTGGTTTTGTTAAGGAAGCGCCATCCTTTGCTAATAAGATTATTGTGGGGAACCATTTATTTACATGTCATCTGGGACTAAATTGTCCCATTGGTAGGACGGAGTTAGGATTTTACTTTAGTGGGGGCAATCTCTAATTATAAGAATATATTTGGATTTCATAATCTTTAATTGTAATATTTTTTAGGATTTTAAATGGGGACAACTGCCCCCCATACTCATGCTCACTGGGACACGAATGTGGGCTCCTCTTTTTGTGTCTGCCCATGTTTTTAAGCGGTCCCGTGCTCACAGGTGTGCATGGATATGAGAAGATTTTCTTAACGATTTCCAGCGAATCTTGTTTATTGATGACTAGAGTGGGAAATCAAAACCCAAAAGAATCATGGAAAGACTTTGACTCCTAAATTTTTTTTTTAAAAAGCAAAAAAAGAAAAAAGAAAAAGCGAATTGGTTGGAAGGCTTCTTGGAAACTCCAAACAAATTTTCAAAACTACCATGAAAGGACATTGACTCCTAGCCAAAGGAATGTGAAAGCAAATATGAGGAAAGTAAAGTAAAGTTAAAGTATACCAACCATAAGAATATCTTTACAAGATTTGACCAAATTAATATCTTTTGAGCGAAGAACAATTATTCAAAACACTGCTCTGGAAAGAATATCTATAATTAAAAATAAAAAAACCTAAAGTCTGCACCACGGATCGGATCTCCCAGAGAAAGTCTACGACCACTTGATTCACTTCTTCGGGATTTGCTAGTCATTTTTTCCAATAATCTCAATTTTGTTCACCTTGAAATACTTGTGCTCAGGTGAATCGGAAATGTAATCAAGATTTTTCTCCATAATTTATTTTTCTTGTTTTCACATTCAATTCATGCCCCCTTTACGCTCATTTTCTACATGTGGTATCATCGATTGGTAGCTTTTGTTAGATTTCTTGGCGTTCGACCAGTTCATCTCGTCTCTTTTCTCGTTTTTAATATCTCGGCAATTTCATTATTTCCCTCAACCATCTTCTGGTTTGGAGATGCTCCTCTTTTAAAAATAAGAAATATGTTATAAAAAATTATTAAAATAATTATATTATTATTATAATAATAAATAATGAAAGAATAGTAATATAATAATAAAACAATAGATGAGTAGAAATAGAGATGTGGAGAGTGACTATTCATATCTCTATTTTTAGAGATTGAAATAGAAATCTTTTAGAGCTTGATTTTTGATAAAAAAAAAATATCTATATATAAAGATAGAGTGAAATATAGAGAGAGATGTTTTGGAGATGCTCTTTAATAATGATTGAGTTGGTGGGAGTGGCACCGTAAATCAAATATTTATGAAATGTTTTGGAGATGCTCTTAAATATGAAATGTTAAAAAGAAAATTTATTTTTTTCAAAAAATATTTAAAATAGTAAAAACGTGTAAAAACTTAATATTCTGTTTGTTAATAGATTTTTGTTGATAGATTTTTGTTGTGTAAAACAGTTTCCAAAATATGTTTTTAAAAATAATTATCATACAGAAACTAATAAAGTATTCTGTTTAAAAAAATCATTTATAAAGCATGCAGGGTAAGAAAAGGAAAAAGACATTCTGATTACCAATAATGTCGAAGAAGGTAGAGTTTTGGGTGTATGTCGAATTTGTTATCGGGTTTTTTTGGGTATAAAGGTACCCTGGATGTTTATCATTATAACTTACCATGTTCATCCTATAGAAAAAAAAGTCACATTTAAACTATAAATTCTTATACGTGTGAGGTATTTCGAGTTATGACATTCAATATGAAGGTATTTTGGATGGAAAAAAAATTAATGTGTTGAGTTGGATACTCTGACCAAAAGTCGAGAATGTTATACATCTTATCCTATAAAAGAAGTCACTCAATACCCCCCAAAGACTTTTCTTTTGTTAGTTTTTGTTGTATTTTGTGCTCCAAGGTTTTGGACTTTATTTGATGACTCATTCACTCAATCAAAATCATTTATTTTGTAGCTCCCACTTGAGGAGGCGTGTTGAGAATTAACATGATTTAGAGTATTTTCCTCTCTTTCAACAATATGAATGAAATTACCGCCTTCTAAAAATGGAAATATTAGTATTCTAAAAATGGAAAATAGATTCTTTTTTCACCTTGGTTTTTGAATCATTTGAATCAAAAAAAAAAACCTATGGAGAGATGAAAATACAATAGAAATACTCCCTAGCATTTTCTTTTGAAATGAAAAGATTCTTAACAATTTCCGACAAGCAAAATTTCATCAAGATTTTGTTTTTTGTAGGAGTGAAAAATCAAAACCCAAAAGCAAAAACAATCGTGGAAAGACCTGACTCTTAATAAAAAAAAAAAGTAAAAGCGAAATGATCAGTAGAAGATTTCTTGGAAACTCCAAACAAATTTTCATCAAAGGCCATGAAATTAAGGACATTGACTCCAAGTCAAAGGAATGCGAAATCAAAACAAGGAAAGTAAAATGTATCAACCATAAGAATGGTAAAATACCAATTACTCACAAAACTTATCCAGAAAGAATATCTATAATTTTATTTTTTTAAAAACCCTAACAAGATAACTCCAATGATCCAATTGTGAATAAATTAGGTATTGTAATATTTTCAAATAGAAATAAAAGAGGTGTGACTAAACATATTAATGACGATGATGTACGTATTTTTTCTATATTACTAATATTTATACTTTCTTTGTTATTATGTTCATTCTTGATTAAGGAAGTGTATCGGTCCTAAAACAAAAAAAAATGATGATTCAATTTTTAAAAATATTTTAGAATTATTCCTAAATCTGCAATATTTTGTCAATATCAGTTGAAGGTATGTTTTTTTTCATATCAATTAGGATGATAAAACCTTTTTTTAAGTAAGTTAGTATGAATTTTTCAAACTCATGATATGTTCGGGATTGTTAAATCCCTAACTTTCGGTAAATTTATAATATGCATTACAATGTTGACAGTATTTTATACCCCGTGAATACTGAAATATGGTATTTTCTTTATCCTTCTTTTCGATCCCTTTGCCCGTTGAGCTAATTGGTCTTATTAATAATTGTGGGGTCCCCACCGGGGTGCCGCGAGTGGAGCCATTAATACTTGGGTCCTTAGATGGTTCTCCTCATTCACTAGGATATCCACCTTTCGGGGTTCCTTTCGCCTCGCGAGGATCGAGACCGTCACAGAGCTTAAGGTCCTTAGGGAAGCATCCTTTTGCTACCAAGCGAGCTAGTAGCTCGGTTGGTAGCAAGAATCTTCCACAGGACACTGCTTCTTGGCCGGGTTATCCTTAACCCGGCCCAATGACATCAGTGATGAGGAAGGCCAAATCTGCGGGGGGGGCGTGAAGCCACTGTGGCCCGAGGCCTCATGATAAAAAGGCACCTTTTGTGTGAGGTCCCCGCGGGGGCCCTGCAGCGGTGGAGCCATCGTCACCCCGGGGTCCTTAGATGGTTCTCCCTCGGCTCACTTGGATATCCCCACGCTCCACGAGGGGTTTCTTTGCCTCAGCGAGGATTCGAACCGATCCTTGCAAGGCTTAAGATTCGTAGGGAAGCATCCCTTTGCTGCTAAGCCCGAGCTACTATCTCGGTTGGTAGCAAGGATGCTTCCCCTAAATGCAAGCCTGCGGTAACCAGCTCACTGTGAGGCAGAGCCGAGTCTCAAGTGAGAATGAGGAACACCATCTGGCCGAGGAAATAACGACTCTTCCACTGCGGCGAGGTGAAGACCTGCAATAAGAGCCCACTTTGAAACCATTTACTTGCTTGGCAGAAAAAATGGTTTAACTTTTCAAAACCATTTGCTTACTTGCTTGCTTGCTTAATTATGGCTTTACAATTTAAAACCAATGCTTTCTTTTCAAAAATGGTTTAACTCAAAACCATTTGCTTGCTTACCAATTCATTGCTTGCTTCTTGAAAATGGTTTGCATTCAAAACCATGAAATACCAGTGTAAACAATTTATAATAATAATAATAATACACTAGTATTTGGAAAAATGAGTTTAGAACACTCACCTCTTTGCTTGCTTAACTTGAGCACAGTTCCACACTTATCCCGCCTTTACTTTTAACCTACACTCCAACGAATACGACGACAAATTAATCGCATAACTTAACATACTTCCTAGACTTAGTCACACTCTTCATACTATTTTAAAGATAAGGTGCTAGGGTTCTATTCAACTGGAATCCACCCGATTCGAACTTGCAAGAGAAACTCAGGATACGTCCCGAAACAGCCCGGGGTACTCTATGTCCATGAAAGATGCAGGAATTTTTCTTGCACATGGCCCCACTTTAGTGAATTTTAGGCCACTTAGGATCAGAATTTGACAATGCCTACTTTCTTACGTTTTGTTCTCCTTGAAGTCTATTTTACGTAGCCAACTTGAATCCACTTTCGAATCGGATAAGAAATAGAGGAAGTTATGCGTAGAAATCACGGCGGGTCGGCGGGAAGCCGAGAAACATGTTGTACCGGTACAGCTTAACTTCTGTACAACTTGGCCAAAAATGACGAAGCGCAAACTTGTACCAGTACGGCTTTAAGTTGTACCGGTAGAAGACCTCGAATGCTTGATTTTTGTTATTTCTCCGCACGATGCCAATTCCTCCGTATAACTTCTATAATTCATAATACCTGAAACCGACTTGGAATTTATCTAAAAACAACTCCTGACATGTGAATTGGTGTTTTGGAAGCTCAAAACCAAAACCTTGGAAGTGAAAAATCAAAGAACACTACCTAAGGTCCACGATTCTTTTTAAACATCATGTAATTTGATGATTCCAAGTTTCTTTTACATCAATTGGGTTTACTCACACCAACTGACCATTGAGACCGTGTGCTCTTTTGCACAAAACCTAGATCAAAGGAGAACTAATCTCCATACCCGAAGCCCTAGAAATCTAATACACTTGATTCTAAGACAAGGCATACGATTTTGAACCTCTCCTGCTTTCCTTCTTCCTTCCTGTTCCCTCTTACTCTCTTTCTCTTACTGCTCTACGGTTTGCTAGAAACGACAACAGACCAAAATGACATTTTTGGTTTTTAATTCTCTCCCTTTTGTTAAATTAACTTTCCATTAATTATGAAGAAATAACCCTCTTTGCTTTAATTATTGCAATTGTAACTTATTCAATTTCTACTATGGCCCATCTCTAATTTGTTTCTAATTTCCATATCCATTTGCATAATGATAATTTCACCGCGGTTTAATACCCGCAATTAGGGTTCCATAAACTTTCATTTCTTTACTTTAGTCTCAAGATACTACAATATGACACTTGGTACTCTTATACACCCTCCCGGTATCTGTGCGCCCAGACTCTCATCGGGACGGGGTGTTACCATCACCTCCCTCACTTAGGAACATTTTAGGTCCTTGAAATGAGAAACTAAACTCAAACAAAAGGGAAGGAACATACCTCATCAGAATAAGTGAGAGATGCTTGTGGGCGCATACGGGCCTACGGCTCCCAGTAGCTGCCTCCCTCTCATGATTCTTCCATAAGACTTTAACTAATGGAATCACTTTGCTTCTCCAAACACACATTCCTTGTGATCTCTAGTCACGAGGAAGTAGACTCATAAAGTGAATTCTCCTTTGCTTCCCGCCCCTTTGGTTGCTCTCTCGATACATGTGAAAGATCAGGGATATATTTCCTCGGCATTGATACATGGAAAGTATCATGAATCCTTGACAACTGCAGGGAATGCTTCAATCACGTAAGCTCACTGGCTGCTTTCTCCACGTCTCATAAGGTCCCGATATATACCTCGGGTAAGCTTGCCTCGTTTCCCAATCTCGACACGCCTTTCCAAGGTGAAATCTTCAAAAAGACTTGGTCACCTATCTCGGTACACCAAGTCTACGACGGTTGTCCGCGCCAAGCACTACGTCTATCTCTTGCTATCTTTAAGTTATCGCGAACAACTTTCACTTTCTCCCGAAGTGATGCATTGCTAGTTCAGAACTCTGTAGTCTCCTTGACCACCTCGTCGTCAGCTGAGTCTACATTTCCTGCCATACAACGCCTCAAATGGAGCCATATCTATACTGGCTTGATAGCTATTGTTGTAGGCAAACTCCATTAGTGCGAGTGAGGTGTCCCGACTTCCACTTGAATTCCATTACCCGCGAAGCTCACCGACATATCCTCTAACGTCTGAATAGTCCTCCCGGCGGCCATCGTGCGAGGATGAAATCTTTGTCTTGAAGTGTAGGCGGTACCTAACGATGTTTGTAAATAGGCGAAACCTAGATGTGAACACGGGGTCTCGATCGACCTTATCGAAGCGGAACCGTGAAGTTCACTATTTAGACCCGCATCTGATTTAGCTAATAACTTTTCTAATGAATCCTCGACATTAGCGGTAAGTGGGCGGACTTAGATCAATCGATCGATATGCCCCAGGCCAGCATCCATCGCGTCGCAAGTCGTGGAAGACACGTCATAAAATCCATAGTGATCTTCTCAGTTTCAAGATAAGTAGTTGTATCTTCCTGCTTGATTTTCCCGATGCTGCGCCTTCACTGGCGGCGGGTTAGGCACACAGAAGCGAAACTACGCTATCTCTTTCTTCATCCGTTCCCGCAGTAATGTTCTTTGAAAGTTCTATACATCTTGATCTTACTGGATGCATAGCATAAGCGAGATAGATATTAACTTAACTTCCATAACATCTCTTTTCGGTTCGCCCCGTACTACGGCACACATTCTACATCCTTTCCTTTATCATGCCATTATCTCTGTCTGAAACTCTGCTTTCTTTCGCACCTACATCTCTTCTTTAAGCAATCATGCGTAGGATCCCTCACTGTGACGCCTGCTGGGATCTGGTCGCTAGAGATGATCGAACATGAAATGGTAGTGCTTAGGGCTCCGGAATCCTCGACCTCGATATCACCTAAAGCTCTCGGATCCACCCGATAGTGGAAGATAGCACGATCTCATATGAAGCAAAAGAACTCTGATCGCTACTGATACATCTAGCTACGACGTTAGCTTTCTGGATGAATTTTCGATGGTCTGATCGTAGTCATATGTCATTTCAAACCATGCTTCTTTGCCCCTCGGGTTTAATTCTTTTTGGGTGAAAATATATTGAAAGACTTTTATGATCTACGTAAAGATTCTACAAGGAACACCATATAAATAATGTCTCCATATTTTTCGGTCTCAAACCACATTGCTTTGCAAGCTAAGTCGTGTGTCGGGGGTAATTCTCTCATTGCTTAACAGGCATGCAGGGCATATCTGATCACCTATCGTGCATCGAGAAACACAACCAAGGCTATGCAGGAGAGCATCCTTTATAAACAACAAATCCATCTTTTTCCATTTAGGCTGAAAGCTAAAGCTGGAGAGTGAAGTCAATCTATCTTTCCAACTCCTCAAAACTCTTTTGTGGGGGCCTCGCAATCATATAACATCTTTCCTTGTTAGCTTAGTCGAGTGGGTGCTATCACGGAGAACCTCGACAAACTTCTGTAGTACCACCGCTAAACCAAAGGAAAAGCACGAGCCTCACGACACATTCTTTGGTGGTTTCGATTTACCCACTTCCTTCTATTTTACGGGGATCCACGCTCCACCCTGAAATTACATGACGGAATGCCACCTTGTCGAGCCCAGCGACACTTGCTCAACTTATATATAAGCTGTCTCTCCCTTAGAATTACCGTAATACAATCCTCGAGGTGCTCGAATGTTCCTACGAACTACGAATACACTAAGATATCATCAATAAAAATTATGATGAACCTATCCCAGTACGGCTGGAATACTTTCGATTTCATCAAATCCGTAACTTATTTGTCGGAGCATTAAGTGAATGGCATCACCCGGAAACTCATAATGTCATTGGCGTCGTCTGGGAATGCGTCTTAGGTACATCCTTTCTCCCCGAACTCTCAGCGATGATATCCGAGCCTGAGTCTATCTTGGGTATACTCGAGATCCTTGGAGTTGATCAAATAACTCATCCGATTCTAGGGAGTGAATCTGCGATTGCGGATGGTAACTTTCTGTTCGGTTGCACGTAATCTATGCATAGCATGAGCTCCCAGCCTTTCTTTTTTCCACGAAGAAATTTGGAGCTCCCCATGGGGATATGCTCGGTCCTAATAAATCCCCTTGCTCCAACAATTCCTCTAGCGGGCTTTTTAAGCTGCTTAGCCTTTGCGGGGCCATCATAAGGAGGAATGGAAATGGGCTCGATCCACCGGGATCAAATCAATGTGAACTCCACCTCTCTTTACGGAGGTAAACACGCAATATCATCAGGGAACACATGCGGGAACTCTCTAACAAGCTGGAATCTCATCCGATATAGTCCCCCTCCTTCCCTGTCTCCACCATAAGCTAGATAACCACGAAAACTGACCTTTACGGCATTTTACACGTCTTGTCGCTGTGATCATACCTGGAGATAACTCTCTACGTAATCCATGAACTTTACCTCCCACTTTCCTTTTGTTGACTTTACTTCCTTTTATAACAATCTAATGTGGCTCTATGGCGAGATAGCCAATCATGCAGAACCACATCAAAGTCCTAAATATCTAGAGCTCTGAATCCGGTAGAACTCTGTCCCTCGATCAGGAACTTCTGCTTGTCTCACGACCACTGTGCGGTAACGGATCTCCGGTGGGAGGGAAACTCTCATCACGACCCTCCCAATGGTTGGGTCTCTATGCGGAAACGATCTAAGAATGGCTTGGATGCAAATGAATGCGTAGCTCTAGATTACTAAGGTATATGCATCATGATCGAGGATAAGAAATAATACCGGTGACCACGTCTGGACTGCGTCTCACGCATCTTGCGAGTCCGCGACATATGCTACGGCTTTGAGTGCGGGCTACGTGCATATCCACAGGGCCTTGCCTCTACCTCTACCATGGCCACCTCTACACTGCTTGGTGTTGCTGGCCCCTCGCTGCTGGAAGCCTCTCCCCAGTCGACTTTTGTGTGCTCGTCTACGATGCCCCGGGGTAGCTAAGGCGGCCAGCGATGTCTCTCGCCAATCAGGCGGGGACACTCCCTAATAAAATGGCCTTCTTGGCCACGGTGGAAGCTCCCCATTGCTGAATCTCTACCTCCCCATGGTGTCGCCGACACATATGACAAATGGGAGGATACTGCGGGTGCCAGCGCTGTAGCCGGAGGCCTGTTTGATCCACTGACTAGAAGGGCCAGCTCACTCGACCTGCACCTCTCGGCCCCTGCAGTAACCTCTTGCCCTTGTTCTTCTTTCTGCTATACTGTCCTGAGCTTTGTTGGGACGTGCCTGGTGCACTCCTCTTACTCTTACTTTCACCGCCTACTGGTACATTTGCGCAGTGCTTTGCTTTCGACTCTCGGGCCTGACCCCTCAGCTAAGTCCCCGAATCTGTGCGGAATTTCTTACATTAAATGCACTTTCGATCGGTCTTTGTGAGTCTGATAAAAACCTCTTGCATTTCGGGACTTCATACGCGAGATATGGAACCAATCTAACTAGTTCCGAGAAATTTCTTCTCATACTTGGATACTGACATGTTCTTCTGTTCTAACTTGAAGGACTCCTCAATTTTTGAATCCTTATGACTCTGAGGAAAGAATCGGTCAGTGAATTCCTGCTGGAATTGGTCCCATGATATGCCATCAGGATACCTCCTCTCTACGACATCCACCAATCTTTAGCCATTTGTCTTCCATCGAGCTTGGAAAACAAGACTCTTTGCTCATAAATGCGACCCATAACTCCATAAACTTTGTTTTGGTGCAGCCTGAAACCCAGGCGCCCCACGGATCACCCTTTGCCATCCTTATGGCTTGGCGCCCGGTTACGTACTCTATTGACCTCTGGTTCTTCCATGGCCTCACAGGTGGCGGTGGAGGTTGCGGCTAACTGACGATGTCGGTATGGCTACTATCTGACCCAATCTGTGCCACTTGCTCCCAGTAAACATTCTGGCAGCCAGGCTCCTTAGGCCTTGAGATGGTCCGGTGACGCGCTGTTGGAGGCTGATTCATAGAGGCGGTAGTGGAACCTACTCTGCTCGTCCCTCTCGGTACTGAGGACTATTTCGGCTGTTAAGCTACTCTCTAGGGCGACCTACGTCCTCTTCCCGGCTTGTAGTGTTGTAATTACAAAAAATATCAGCCCCCATTTAATACTTTGAATCACTTGATATGTATGTACTCTAAGTTGGAACATGCATGGTTGCCATTACTTGTGCTACGATACCATGTTATCCACCCCACCCCCTTCGGCGGCGGGTATGCGACCACTCCCACGAGAAATCCACTGGCCGGGTTACCTCGCTTAACTAGAAATCCTGTGAAGCGGCGTATTGCTTAAACCTCTATAAAATTTTCTTTTAATTTATAACTTAGGATTTGGTAAAATCTTAGCAGCAGAAAACTTCGGCAGCATGACGGCTGCACATAGTCTAATTCCAAATCCTGTATAAATCCGATTCTGTATATCAAAAATATCACGAGCATGGCTTGACATACCAACACATTCTCACAACTAACTATGTACATACATATGTCCCATTATACCATTTCAAAGTATGTTCTTACAAAATATAATTCTTAATTAATGCCCAAAGGCGATGTCGGGACAATCCTATTGCTCCGTCTTCACGTACGTGCACGGAAAATAGTTTTTAAAATGGAAGTAATGAGCTAGCTTGAGAGCTTAGTAGTATGCTTTTATAAAGGTTTTGCTTTTCAGGGAAAACATCTTAAAAATGTAAAAAACTCTCTTTTACAAATATTTTCCATAAAACTTTACTTTTTTGTTTTAACTTTGCTTTAAAGTCTTCAAAACTTTTCTTTGCTTGCTTGCTTGCTTTTATACTTGCTTTTATTTTGCTTTTCTTTAAAAGCTTGTAAAACTCTTATTTCTTGCTTGCTTAGAAGTTTATAAAACTTCTTAAAATCTTTCTTGCTTGCTTGCTTATCATGCTTGAAAAGTTTCTTAAAACCTTTCACAAACCTTTGGCACAAAGTTTCTCAAAACTTTTCATAAAAGCAGAACTTAGCGCAAACCGCATGCTGAAAAATAAAACCCACGGGAGCTTGGCTCAGCCGTCGTTTGAAATCAGCGGGAGCTGGGCTCAACCGTTTGCTTTAAAACTCTCACGGAGGCTTCCAGGCGTGGGAACCAATAGTTGATTTTCAAAACAGCATATCATGCTTATAAAACATCAACCAATGGAGGCTATTTTGCTTATCATACCTAGTGAACACGGGAACGTAACTCGGCCGTGCGGTGGAAGGACCTTTGTATGTCTGCGTCACGCTTTTCGGTGAATATGGTGGAATTGACCTCGTGTCGCCATCACCATAATTAGTTAGAGCTCATAACCTTATATACCCCTGTACGTGCCACGGTCTCAACCCAAATGCATGATGTATGTCCTAAGTTTGCCGACCGAGCGAAAACTGTCCATGTATGAAATCCTAACACCACCGTGCACGTACGGGATACCTCTGACCGGTTTGCTTGCTTAAAACTAGGGAAGGCCTTGTTTTCACAAACTTTCTTTGCTTGCTTGCTTGCTTGCTCTTTGTAAAATGGTTTTACAATTTAAAACCATTTGCTTGCTTGCTTGAAAAATGGTTTAACTTTTCAAAACCATTTGCTTACTTGCTTGCTTGCTTAATTATGGCTTTACAATTTAAAACCAATGCTTTCTTTTCAAAAATAGTTTAACTTCCAGAAACCATTTTGCCTTTCAATTCATTGCCTTCTTGAAAATGGTTTGCATTCAAAACCATGAAATACCAGTGTAAACAGTTTATAATTATAATAGTAATACACTAGTATTTGAAAAATGAGTTTAGAACACTCACCTCTTTGCTTGCTTAACTTAAGCACAATTCCACACTTATCCCGCCTTTACTTTTAACCTACACTCGAATCGACGACAAATTAATGTATAACTTAACATACTTCACAAATTAGTCACATTCTTGTACTATTTTAAAGCTAAAGGTGCTAAGGTTCCTCTTCAACGAATCACCCAATTGAATTTGAAACTAAAATTCGTCAAAACAACGGACTACTCTATGTCAAAGCTGATGCAGAATTTTCTTGCACATGGCCCCACTTGAGTGAATTTTAGGCCTTAGGATCAGAATTTGACAATGCCTACTTTAGCAAGTTTTGTTCTCCTTGGAAGTCTATTTTTGCGTAGCCACTTGAATCACTCAAATCGGATAAGCAATGGGGAAGTTATGGCCAAAAATCTGGCCCAGTCGAAGCAGGAAAACGAGGAACATGTTGTACGTACAGCTTAACTTCTACGGTACAACTTGGCCAAAATGAAGCAAACTTGTACCGGTACAACTTTGGTGTACGGTAGAAGACCTGAAATGCCCAGATTTTGTTATTTCTCCCACTTTTGATGCCGAATTCCTCCATATAACTTCTATAATTCATAATACCTCAAAACCAACTTGGAATTTATCTAAAAACAACTCCACAACATGTGAATTGGTGTTTGGAAACTCAAAACCAAAACCAGAGTGAAAAAATCCAAGAACACTACCTAAGGTCACCAATTCTTTTTAAACATCATGTAATTTGATGATTCCAAGTTTCTTTTACATCAATTGGGGTTTTTCTCATAACCCCAACCATTGAGAGCTTCATGTGCTCTTTGCACAAAACCTAGATCAAGGAGAATAATCTCCATGCAAGCCTAGAAATCTAATACACTTGATTCTAAGACAAAGGCATACGATTTTGAACCTCTCCTCCTTCCTTCTTCCCTTCTCTCTTCCTCTTCTTGCTCTCTTCTCTTCTCCTCCTCTGGTTTCTTTAGGCGACCTTAAGACGAAATGACATTTTGGTTTTTAATTCTCCTTTTTGTTAAATTAACTTTCCATTAATTGAAAATAACCCTCTTCTTTTAATTATTGCAATTGTAACTTATTCAATTTCTACTATGGCCCATCTCTAATTTGTTTCTAATTTCCATATCCATTTGCATAATGACCATTTCACCCTTGGTTTAATACCACAAATTCCGGGTTCCATAAACTTTCATTTCCTACTTTAGTCTCCAAGATACTACAATATGACACTTGGTACTCTTATACACCCCTACAGTATCCTGTACTGTAGACTCTCTCGGGACGGGGTGTTACATTAATGTTACTTGTAAACTAATTTCACATTTTATTTTTGATGTTATAATTCACTTTAGAAAATATTACTTACAAAGCTCAAAGATTAGTAGTTCATTATGAAGAAATGAGGTAATCTTACAAGTCGATTACAGTTGCAAATAATAATAATAATAATCAAAGCTAGTCATGATTAACAAGCTAAAAAGAAGTTATTGAACATTACCCATCTTACATATCCACGTCCAAATATTGCCGGCTTGGTCAAGCGTCCCACTCCATATTTGTACCTTGTTCTTCCAATTTATTTCATGGTTGGTGAATGCTTTCCAAAGGCGCGGTTGTTCTGGACATCAGATGGATTGACATCGCTGGCGAAACAATCCCAGATTCTTAAATTCATCTTTGCATTCCGCGGTCTTTGCGTCCTCGAACACCACCTTGATTGACGCCAATTTTGAAAACGTGATGGAAGATCTCGAATTTTCGATGTTTAGAAGCTCATCTTTGAATCTCTTCTCCTACGGTAAGTCGGTCGTCTACGAAGTTTTAATGCCCTTGACGAGATGAGTATAGAGGTGATCGGTGAAATTGTAGCGGGTGTCTTCATAAAACTTCGAAAACCTTTGTCGCTCCATCGCTAATTAAGGTTAGAAGAAGATGAGGAATCTGACGGCAATTGAGCGCTTATTGGGAAAGCTATATTCCGATTGAACTTCTGTCTACATTAAAAATGCGAGAAATTAATTAGTGGTGGAAAGCGAAAATGTGTTGTTGACCACGGATGCGCATGAAGCCATTCACGACGACGACAATAAATTTTCCCACTTGATATTTGAGAAATTAAGATGGATTCTGATATTTAAGCAAGTAATGTGAAAACAATTGGGAAGTAGGAAAAGTCACCAACAATTGAAGGCAACCAACAAGGCGTGTAAGTCAGTGTTAAGTGGTCGAGTCCTTCAGTCTTCTTAGAAGAAAAAAGCGATTCAGTTTATTCTTACTCCATTTCTACCTATTACAACTTTTGTAAGAAAACCCATCCAACTTCCATTTCGGAAAAACCCCTAAATTTTTATGATGAAGCGAAACGGAAAACCGTCAAAATTCGAAACACCACGAAAAAAGCAATCGAGAGAACTGGCATGCGAATCAAACTCACCTACAAGGTTACAGCCTAATCTTTAAAATCAACAAAGCCCCAAAAAAACAAAAGAATGAAAGAAAAAAATAATCATGGATTGTTTGGTAGGTGTAGGAGATGACTAGATGAAGAGTGGTGTACCTCTTTTTCCCTTTTTAACTCTTCTTCCTCCTCTGTGATCCTTTGCGAGCGAGATAGAGAGCGAGAGAGAGATGAGGGAGACCGAGAGAGAGGAGCAAATAGATGGGGGTGAGAGGCGGGAAAGATGAGGGAGACCGAGAGAGAGAGAAGCAAAGAGATGGGGGAGCTCTGAACTGGAAGTACTCTAACAAAACAACCTTTACCCTTTTTGCTTTCTCAGCGATATGCTGATATGGTTCATCGGCTGACCCACAATTGTTGGTTAATGGTGAGGATAGAATAGCCATTCACACTTATTTTAAAAGTTTTCAAAATAAAACCCAAAAATCATTTAAAAAAAAAAATTAGTTTCGATTGAGAGTAATGACACTTCCCTTTTTCATTCACATTGACCTATTTCCTTAAAGTTACGCTAGAAAATAATGATAATTTCTAAAAAAATATATTCATCTACTTGTTTTAGTATTTATGTTTATCATTATCTTTCATATATTAAATTAATTTCCAAATAATTAATTATTTCTTTATTTATCAATTATAAAACTTAAATGCTTCTATTTGTGTTAATGGTCCCTTATCGTGATAATATTATCAAATAAATTATTTCTTAAAAAAAAAACTAACAAAAAATGTGACGGCAACAAAATAATTCAAAGTAATTTTGGTGATTCCAGAAAGCGACAATGAGTAGGAAGGTGGGAGAGTTTTTCAAAACAATAGAAAAATAAAAAAAGAGCTAGGCTTGACAACAAATAATTCAAAAAGTAGCTTTGTTTTTCTCATGATTAATTATAGTGTAGCGCCGGGTTATCTTTGTTTATGGTACGTTATCTTCTTTACTTTATTCCTTTGCTAGAATAATTGGTAATCTTGAAGACTCTTTTTTTGAAAATATTTGGTTTAAAGATGTCAAATACTTCAAATTTTGTAAATCTAATCCCACTTCCTTTAGTTTTTCTTGAAGAACTCATAGACAAAAAATACCCTTTATTATTTTGTGTATTTACATATGTATAAAGAGAGTTATTTTATAAAAATAATAAGAGTATTTTTATCAAAATGAGTGAAATTGATGAAAAGTTAGATTTTAGAAATTCGCATTTTAAAAGATGCTAATCAAACAAATCATCATGAGAGTTGAGACACCTTAGCGGCAGCGGTTTCCATTTAAAGATTAAAGTATGATAGTCGAGGCGGGTCCAATAGAAACTTAGCTAAGTGATTAAAAAGTTGTGTGGGATGTAGAAAGAATCGTGAGGTCGGCCTTGGGCATGAGCGGAGGGCCTTGCCCGAGCCATTGAAAAAAATAATTCTTGGGTTCATAAAAAAATTTTATGGGGGCTAAAAAAATCCAGTTGTATTAATATTAATAAATCTAATATAAAATTTTTTGGGTACATAATATTAATATTTTGTATTAAATCTAATCTAATTTAAATAAATATTAATATTTCTTATTAATTCTAATCTAAGATTAAATAAATTTCACATTAAATTCAAGTTATTTAAACTTTTCAAACAACAAAAAGTAAAAAAAAAAAATAAAGGAATTGCAATCTAGATCTATGTGCATTGACACTAAAACAAAAGAATTGAAAGGTGTATGTTATTTTTTGAAAAATATAGAAATGAAGGGTTTGAATCCAGCATGAATATTGCCAAATGTCTTGCATTTGATATGAAAATAAATTGATGCCTCGACAAAGCGTCGTATTTTAGGAAAAAACAATTTGATGAGAATGATCATGATGAAAAGATACAATAATACCTTCATATTGAATGTCATAACTCAATCATTCTTTTGTGACGATAATGGTTATAGATGGACAAAATATCTCACATATATCAAAATTTATGATTTAATTGTGACTTTTTTTATAGGATGAACATGATAGAATTACAATGATAAACATCCATGTTTAAAGTTCAAGGGTTGAATTGATGATCAAACTGGATCAAAATTAGTTGAAAATATCGCGATTGATGTTTCAATTGGTTGAACCAACAATCTCATCGAATTTTCTTTATATACAGTGGATTTGGATTTTTATAAAAGAAAAGATAATGGAATTTATGGTTTATAAAAAAAGAAAAGATATAGATTCACATGTATAACACACTTAGTAAACGTTAAAATTTTAAAAAGTAAGTATAGACCCCAAAATTTATATTTATATTTATATTATTATTAAATATTATTTTTTGATTTTATTTATTTATTTTGATTTCTTTTCTAATCTCCTTCCCATACCTAGTCAACTTACCCAACCTAACTCTCCCCTCTCTTTATCTTTTTGTTGGGAGACCCAAAACCCGGTTCCCCTACATTTTTTTATTTTTGAAGGAGAAGGCACACATAATTCAAGACAAGGCAGGTCATTAATTGTGAGGTCCCCACCCCGGGGCCTACCCGCAGGTGGATCCCATCGTCACCCCCTGGGTCCTTAGATGGTTCTCCTCACTCACTAGGATATCCCCACCTTTCATGGGGTTCCTTTCGCCTCATGAGATGAACCCGAATCACCCAGGCTTAAGGTCCTTAGGAAGCATCCTTCTTTACCCAGGCCAGGCTACTAGCTCGGTTGGTAGCAAGATCTCTAGAGACACTCGCTCTTGATGACGAGTTGGTATCGCTGCGGGCGCTGACGATCAATGAAGTGAGGAGAACCATCCTAGAAGACCAGTGAACAGAAACCCTGGGTAAAGCAGGCAGAACCTCACAATAAAAGCGCCTTTTATTGTGGTCCCACCTGGGGACCTCACCCGCGGTGGAGCCCATCGTCACCACGGGTCCTTGGGTGATTACTCTCGCTCACTGAGATGTCCCCCTGCTCACATGGTTTCTTTTACGCCTCGCGGGTGAACAGTCACCAAGAGCTTAAGGTCCTTAGGGAAGCATCCCTGCTACCAACTGAGCTAGTTTTTATTGTGAGGTCCCCACCCCGGGGCCTACCCGCGGGTGGAGCCCATCGTCACCCTCGGGTCCTTAGATGGTTCTCCTCACTCACTAGGATATCCCCCTGCTCACAGGGTTTCTTTCGCCTCCGCAGGGATTCGAACCCGTCACCAAGAGCTTAAGGTCCTTAGGGAAGCATCACACTGCCAAGCCCGAGCTGTGGCTCGGTTGGTGAGACTTCCCAGGACTCTGCTTCTTGATGACTTGATTCAGGCTCTGCGGCCTTCTTCCTGTGACGAGGGGGATATCTGATGATGAGAGCTGCATCTGGGGCCGAGGTGACGTGAGCTCCACTGAGCTGTTCTCCACAATAAAAAGCGCTTTGTGTGAGGTCCCCGCCGGGGCCTGCATAGAGGTGGAGCCCATCGTCACCCCTCGGGTCCTTAGATGGTTATCCTCACTCACTTTGATATTCCCCTGCTCACAGGGTTTCTTTCGCCTCCACAAGGATTCGAACCCGTCACCAAGAGCTTAAGGTCCTTAGGGAAGCATCGCGCTGCAAGCCAGGCTGGTAGCTCGGTTGTGGCAAATGCTTCCTGGCGCGGGCTGCTGGTGGCAGGCCGTCTGTGAGCTTCCCCATGACAGTCTCAAAGTGTGAGAATAACAATCTGGGGCCGAGAATGTGATAATTCCCACTGTAGTAGACGAAGTGAATTCCTGATAATCTCTACAAAGTTATACAAATTGCTAGATATATAATAAATATGAAATAAGATATCCTTTTAAATAATTTTATACTTTGTTATATACTGATGTGATAAGTGAAATATCTTTGAAAATAGAGTAATATCAAATTTAATCCCCGATTTTGTTCTTAATTATCGATAAGTTTTCCATATGACCTCTAAGGTAATTTTTGTTTGAGTGAAGGACTTTGTTCGTATATATGGTCTTGATAAAGCGAATCATGAACATATAAACAAAATTAGTTAAATGAATGAGCATAGATACTTCCTACTTTCTAAAGATACTTGTATAATTGCGAAATCTATTAAAAAATAAACAATCCTAAATCTACAATTTTAAAGAGGGTTCATTTAATTATGTAAAATGAATAAACATTTCATTAATAAATTGAAACAAAAAAAAAAAACAAAAAAGTGACTGCCATGCATTCATAAGATTTTACAAAACCACGTTAAGTAAACAACTTATTTTTACATGCATCAAATAACAACCATAAAGTGTCTAGAATTTGAATTTTGTAATATAATTCATCTGTTGACTGCTATGTTATTTTTATTGCTATTAATTTTTACTACTATCATTTTTGTTGTTATTGTTGTAAATTTCTCTAATTTGTGTTGAAGAAATGTCTGTTACCATGGATTATTTCAACTTGAACAAATTTTATTGGCAAATTTTTTAGTAATTAGTCACCAACTCTTATTTTAAAATGATTAGAGTCGGTTGCTAAAGTGAATATTGTAAGACCCGAGAAATTCCAATTTCTGGAATAAGGGCAAAATGGTAATTTTGATTACAAAATTGTAAATTTGGTTAAAAATCCATAATTAATTCTCTAGATCTCAGATTACAAAACGGATTGTATCGTTGGAATCGTCTCGCGAAATCTAGTTGGCACGTAAAATTTCATAATTTTCCGAGACAGTCGAAGTCGACACGTTTTTCGAGGCATCGCGTTTCGGATGCCGTAAATCGATTTTAAATGCGACGAAAGGCACATATAACATGTACTCAAGTACCATAAATTGGTATGAGTAAATGATGAAAATGGGCTAGGGTAGTGCGGATATCAAATCTGAAGCAGGGACATACATGTCATTTAGAGAATTGGTTAGAAGTCATTTAAAGACAAAATAGTGCACATGGCCGTCTTCCCCAATTTTAAGTGAGCCAAAAAACGTGAATTTGCAGAATTTATGCAGTGAGCCCCAAATTTCTGATTCTAGAGAGAGAGTCTCTGACTTCTCTCGTTCCGACAATCGGACCGTTAGTTCGGCCAGACAGAGGAAAACATTCCTGCTGGGCAGTATGCGTGGACCCCGGGTTTGCGAGTTTTTGACAACTCCAAGAGGTAGGATTTTCTTCCTACTTGCGTTTTATTCCCATTTTTAAGGGTTTTTCGATGTTTCGGTTGGTTTGAGGCCGTGAGGGGCCGTTTGATCGGTCCTAAAACATGGGACCGAATTGTTGGAATTTTCTTGAGAATTTCTTTAGTGCCCGTGACTGCCCAGAAAATCAGTGGCTGTTTGGGTGTGGTTTTTTTAATTTGTGTGTTAAATGTTTGCTTGGTATGCTTTGGGCCGGGAATGGCCGTGGATTGCGGGTTCACTAAGTGAACCGGTGTTTTGTGATTTTTAGGGAATAGTAAGCGAGGTTTCACTATTCGAATAATAATTCCTAAAAATATATATTTTTGTGAAGAAAATACGTGTTGGCGAGTGATTTAAATTAAATTACTCGTGTATGATCATTAGCCCCAGTGAGCTAATTTTGATGTGTGATTTAAGTTTTATGTAAATATATTCATGTATATATTTACATGTGATTTTATTTGAATTGAGCTGGCATACATGCATTCCATATGCCTTTGGAACATCCACAGGAATATAGGAGTTTAGTGCATGAGATGAAGTCCTAGAAACAAGGTTCGAAATTGTCCCCAAAATGTAAATTATCGGAGGAGTAGTCAAACTAAATAATATATCAACATGATCGGGCGGCCCGGTTGATGTTATTCATCGGAGGGGTAAGTCACAGCTAAGAATATCAATAGTCGGAGCGGCCCAATTGATATTTATTCATCGGAGGGTAGTCCACAAACAATTAATATATCAATCGTCGGATACGGCTGATTGATATATATTCATCGGAAGGTTGCCCTGGCGAAATTAATAATTCTCATACGAGGAAGCAGGCGAAGAGTGTGAGTCGATGAGGCTCGGGATGCGAGTTGGTCAACGTAGACATTGAGTAGGATCATGCGTTGCTTGAATGTTTGTTTTAAGTGGAACATTGCAGCTGGCAGCTTAGGTGGTGAAGTGGCCCACTTGAGGCCGATTCTCCTGCGGGCTTTGGCTCACCCCGTCGTGGGATCCCCTTTTGCAGTGCGAGGCATGCGAGGGACGGTCAAATCTAGAGATTTATTGTGAAGAAAGCCGGAATGTGGCTTTGGTGGTTATACATGTATTAGAACTCTTTAAGTTTATGTATTGTTTAAAAGTAAAAATATTAACTCTTGTAACTATTGGGTATATAGTTGGTTTTCATAGTTATGTACATTGAATCACATTTATGGGCCAAGTGGCCATATTGGATATATATTGTATATATTGAATTTGTTGGAGACGGTATATGAATGCATTTTGGGTAGAGCTCCGTACAAAGGGAGACTACTGCCAGATTTTCTAAAGTGGCGTCTGGGTAACCCGACCTCCACTTATTCCGCTAGGTTGACCGGGTAGTCAAGCGGACCCCGGGGTTTTGGGGGTCACGGCAGTATCGGAGCTTAGGTATGCGAGATACCTGGGAGCTCGGGTGAATATCCATCACCAGGTGGTTTGATGTGGAACTTAGGTGGTGAAACCTATCAGTGGAGTTTGGAGCTTAGGCCATGGTTGAGGAAGAGCATCACCGCTAGGTGTGGTTTGATGTTCGGTTTAGGTATGAGATTACCTAGGAAATCACGGGTTAACACTAGGACACTACATGCACGTGTGTTGATGTGTTTTGTGTGATTTTGAATTGTTGATGATTGGTGTGTGTCATGTGTCATGTTATGTGTTTGATGTGCTTGACATATTTTAGATGTTGTGGAATATGTGTGTGCTTGGTGAATAGCACATGAATGTGTAGAAAACAATTTGAGTGATACATGGTACAAAAACTGGAAAATAGAATGAGAAGAATAAATTTCATAAATTTATTTAGCCTATTAGGTGATGAAAATAATTTTCTAAGTTGAAGAAAATCTGAATAAATAAATTTTTATAAATTTATTGGATGAGGATTGAAGAAAATGGAAGAAAATAAATTTTTAGAAATTTATTTGAGTGGGGAAAATTTTTCAGCGAAAAACTGGAAAAAGAAAATAAATTTTATAAATTTATTTGGTTATGGGATGAGAAAAATAATTTTTCTAGGATTTTACAAGGTGTAAAATTGAAGAAAAAAAAAATAGAGAAAATAAATTTTTGTAAATTTATTTGAGTGTAAAAGAGAAAAAAATAAATAAATAAATTTTTGATGCAGTAGGTTGGATCATCGCAGTAGGTTATGTGTGGGTGTTTGATCTTTGGAAGGGCGTTGGGCGCAGCGTGGTGGGCGGATACTTGTGCGTGGTATTGGGAGCATGCGTCTTGGCGTCTTAGCGCAGCGATGACGTGGCGGGCGTGGCGCCTTGAGCGTCTTGCCCAGGGAGCGCGGTAATGTCCCGGGTAGTAGCGAGCGTGACTGCCAGTGTGTTGTGATGTGTGTAGCGACCAGTAACATTCATTGCGACGAAGCTAAATAAGTGGCCGAGAGTGTGGTATGTGACGGTGACGTGACGTTGACGCTGGCGCTGGTGGCGCTGAGGCGATTTTCCGGTGCGCTATTATTTCGTCCGTTTGACTCGTTTTCTGGTGCTGAATGTTCTTGTTCATTGTAAATAAAATTTATAAAGAAAAATTATTAAATTCAAATAAAATCAAATAAAATCAAATAAATTTTGATAAAATTTTAAAATAAAATTTTCAAAAATAAAATTTTGAAAATAAAATTTTATTGAAAACAATATTAGCGCTGAAATGATTATATATGGCGAGTTATGTGTATGATTAGTATCTACGAGTACAATGGTTATGCCTTAGAGATACTGTATTGGATTTAACTACCATTTGAAATGGTGATTGCGCGGTAGTTGCGTACGAAATTATATGCATGGTGTAATGCGTATAGGAAAAGGGTGAATGCTAAGGTTAGGGATTACGACCTTAGGGATTTGGATAATGAAATGAACAAGAGCCTAAAATTTTATTTGAATAAAACGAATTAAGTGGTTGGAGTGCTTCCGCTTAGGAAATGGACAGGTCGAGTTCATGGTTGTCAAGTCTATTGGCATATGCATTGCTAGTTAGTGGAAATGAAAGTTAGATGACTCTGTTGCCGCGGTAATCGTGTAAATGGCTGGTAGAGAGGCGAGGGCGTAGAGGCGTCCACGGGGCGCTGGTCGAGGGCACGATCGGTGTTTGATCGACGGACTTTGAGGAGTGTGGGTATTACGGCGAATCTTTATAACACGAACAGTATAGCATGTAGACAGGAAGATCCTAGTAACCCCCAGAGGTTTAGGGCGTATCATCCTCCGACATTCACAGGGGGGAAAGGATTCGATGGTGGTAGACCATTGGTTCATGCAGAACGAGAAAGTGTTAGAGGCTATGGAGATTACCTCGTAGCGGCGGGATGGGCTAGTTGTGTTCTGGCTAGAGAATGAGGCCCAAATATGGTGGAAATGGGCAAGGACCTCTAGGACCTTAGAGGGCCAGTTGTGCGGCGTGGGTAACCCTTAGAGATAGGCGGGAATAAGAATGATGAGTCGGGGTTGCGGGGTTCAGGATCTCGGGACTCTACTCACAGTGGACCTGAGGATTATGGACATGTCAGAGTTCGATGTCATCCTTGGGATGGATTGGCTGACAGTTTACAGGGTTGTTATCGATTGTGAGCGTAGGAGAGTTACTGCCTATACGCAGGACGGTGCTCGTATGGTATTTCAGGGGGAAAATCATGACATTTTGGCCCCGGTGGGTATCGAGTCAAGTGTCGAGACGGGTTGGGGGGGTGGCTTCATGAGCCTTACCCTAGGGGGCGAGTGAGACCGGACTTAGATCTACCTCGAGTAAGTGTGCGAATACGAGGATGTTTTTTCGGATGAGCTACTGGGACTACCTCCACAGAGGGATGTAGACTTCTGCATTGAGTTACACCCTAGCACATCGCCTATCTCTATGACTCCGCATAGGATGGCACCAATTGAGTTACAGGAACTCGAGTCAGTTCACGGGGAGATTCACAGGACAAAGGGTTCATTAGGCCGAGCACTTCATCATGGGGCGCTCCGGTTTTATTTGCGAAGAAAGGCGAGACCAGCCATTTGTGGATTAATTTATAGGCGGTTGAACGGGTTATGATCCCGGAATCGGTACCCATTACCCGAGGATTGATGATTTATTTGATCGAGTTGAGAGGGCGCGAAATTCTACTCCAGATAGACAACCATAGCGGTTACCATCGGTGAGGGTTAGGAGGCGGATATCCTAAGACAGCGTTTAGGACGCGTTATGGGCACTTTGAGTTACAGTGATGCCCTCTGGATTGACGAATGCGCTAGCGGCATTCATGGATCTCGTGCGTGAGTATTCGACCCTATTTGGTCAGGTTTGTCGTAGTCTTCATAGATGACATTTTGATCTACTCCCAATCAGAGCGGGAGCATGAGAATCACTTGAGGATTGTTTTACAATTTGTTAAGAGACCATCGGTTATGTCTGCGCTAAGGATTCGGTGAGTGTGAGTTTGAAAACTGCGAGGGAGAGATTTTTGGGACACGTGAATTGTCGGCACGAGGAGTGTCGGTCGACTAGAAGGTTGAGACAGAGATGAGTTTGGAGAGACCAAATGTCAATCTTCGAGATAAGGTAGTTTCTTGGGTTAATTTGGGTATTACGAGAGATGCGAGGAATGGGTACTGGAGTTGTTCATTACCAGAGAGCGAGATTGTAAGTTCGCCTACGGGATATGGACTCCATAGTTGGGGCGATACGACCATAGAGAGAGATTGAGGATACTTGGAACACTTTCGTGTCTGGTGTTACGCCCCAGTAACAAGAGGGAGGATCAGTTTTCTCCTAGTTCGGGGATGAGGCAGACGACTTCTGCTTCATGCTAGTTTCAGGACTAGGGCGAGGATTGAGCATGAGTGACGGGTTCCCAGGAGACCCAGGAGATCCCAGAGACTTTGGGACAATGCGATCCGAGTTGGGCCGTAGGACGGAGAGTATCCGGTTCATTCCTCCATACCCTAGTAAGGGTTAGAGGGACCAATTTCGGTTCGAGGTGCTATCTGACACTTCCGGCAACACATGTAGGCGGAGGGCGGAGTGTGGGTGAAGTGAGGAGCGGTCAGGTTGCGCATCGGAAGCGTGGTGGACCTTAGGGTGGTAGACCTATTGGTTGTTAGATGTCAGGGTTGACATGGATGAAGTTGACAACCATCGGGTTGTCAGTAATTGAGACCTAGGCCGAGTTGTCATACCCGACACGACCTTGGATTTGGGCTTAGAGGTTAAGGCCTTTAGAGAAGCTAGGTATAAATGTTCTTCCCTAGGGTGTAGGGTGAGAGTTGACCTGATAGGTCGGGATTATGAGTGAGAGATCTCAGATTCTGCTCATGGTGAGAATCACGGAGTAAGTGTGTAAGAAACACAGGGAGATATCGATTTACGCGAATGTAAGAGGCTGAAGTGTAAGTAGAAGTTATGGCTCGGGATGAAACACGGGGACATGGTTATCAGGACTTAGAGTTGAGTGATGGAGTCGGAGTGACTCGAGATTTGGATACCCCTTTGGAAGTAGTTGGGTGTTGAAATTTGGAAAGGGCTAGGTAAATGGAAGTCATACATGGCATGGATTGAGTTATTGATCCATTAGTTGTCGATGATTATGACCTTAGTGAGGCTAGCGGTTACACACAGCGAGGTTGTGTGGGGTTACGTGTGTGGATTACATACGGGTGTTGAGGGCATGTTGCGAGACATATGTCTGGATCATAGGAGTAAGAGGATTAATTGCCTTAGTGGGTCGCCTACAACAAGCTGTTATCGGGGCGAGTGTACGGATGGCAGGTGAGGCCAACGTATGGGAGGCCCCGTACGGTCGCTGAATAGGTTGGGCCGAGGTGGAAGGAGACTCCATTCTTGGTCTGATCACGATTAGAGACACCTTAGAGGAAGGTGAGATTTATACGACGGCGTCTTCTCACGACTCGAACTGCGGAAGAGCTATGTATATGTGCGGCGTGAGCCGCCAGATTCCGAGGGTTGGTGATCACTTTTCATGAGTGAATCCACGAGAGAGGTAGTCGAGGTTGGCAAAGTGAAAAGCTATCGCGAGATTCATTGGACCTTCCGAGATACTCGAAGGATTGGCACCGTAAAAGCGTGCGGTTGGGCGTTATCGCCCGGCGCAAGCGGTGTCCACGAAGGTATTTCACGTCTCCATGCTCGGAAATATACTCGAGATCCGACTCCGCGTGGTGGTTGGGGGGCCGGATTGAGATTGACGCGGATGGGACCTTGAGGGAGGGACCGGTGTGCGTGTTGATAGCGATCGGGTCTTGCGGCGCGCCAAGACCGTGGGGCTAGTGAGGTGCTATGGTGGCCTTTGTGGGTGGAGGAGTCAGCGTGGGAGGCGCGGGGACGCGATGCGGGCTCCCTTATCCACTCTTGTTTAGGGATGAAGGTACGTGGTTTAGTTGTTTAGAATTTAAACAATTTGTTTACATACGTAATTAGAGTGCATTGCATATGCATGTGCGTGATTGTGATTGTCCTGCATTTTGGGACGAAATTCCTTTTAAGGAGGGGAGAATGTAAGACCCGAGAAATTCCAATTTCTGGAATAAGGGCAAAATGGTAATTTTGATTACAAAATTGTAAATTTGGTTAAAAATCCATAATTAATTCTATAGATCTCGGATGACAAAACGGATTATGCAGATTTAGATGCGTCTGTGAGAAATCTAGTTAGCGCGTAAAATTTCATAATTTTCGAGAGAGTCGAGAAGTCGGCCGCGTTTTGAGCATCGCGTTTAGTCTTGTCATCGATTTTCAATGCGACGAAAGGCACATATAACATGTACTCAAGTACCATAAGTGGTATGAGTAGAAATGATGAAAATGGACGGCCAAGGAGTAGTGCGAATATCAAATCACGAGAAGCGAAGGGACATACATGTCATTTAGAGAATTGATTTAAGTCCTTTAAAGACAAAATAGTGCACATGTAGTCTTCCCCAATTTTAAGTGAGCCAAAAGACGTGAATTTGCAGAATTGATGCAGTGAGCCCCAAATTTCTGATTCTAGAGAGAGTCTGCGACTTCTCTAGATTCCGAAAATCGGTAGTTGGATTTCGTGAATGAAGAGGGGAAAACGATGCGCGGGCGGTGCAGCGTGGACCGAGGTTTGCGAGTTTTTGACAACTCAAGAGGTAGGATTTTCTCCTACTTCGTTTATTCCCATTTTAAGGGTTTCGATGTTCCCAGGTTGGTTTGAGGCGTGAGGGCCGTTTGATCGGAATCTGAAAACATGGGACCAAATTATTCAAATTTTTCTTTGAATTTCTTTAGTGTATTTGCCAGAAAATCAGTGGTTGTTTGGTGGTTTTTAATTTGTGTGTTAAATGCATGGTATGCTTTGGGCGGGAATGGCGGGTGGATTGCGAGGTTCACTAAGTGAACCTGTTTTGTGATTTTCAGGAATAGTGGCAGGGGTTTCACTATTCCCGAATAATTATTCACAAAATATATATTTTTGTGAAATACGTGTTGGCAAGTGATTTGCCCAAATTAATTACTAGTGTATGATCATTAGCCCAGTGAGCTAATTTTGATGTGTGATTTAAAGTTTATGTAAATATATTCATGTATATATATTTGCATGTGATTTAGGCGAATTGGGCTGGCATACATGCATTCCATATGCCTTTGGAACATCCACAGGAATATAGGAGTTAGTGCATGAGATGAGTCTAGAGAAACAAGGTTGGGTAGTCTAAAGTATAAATTATCGGAGGAGTAGTCAAACTAAATAATATATCCTTGTCGGGCGGCCAGTTGATATTTATTCATCGGAGGTAGTCCACAAACTAAAGAATATCAGCGGAAATCGGGCGACCAGTTGATATTTATTCATCGGAGGTAGTCGCGAAGCAAATTAATATATATCGATCGTGTCGAATGTACGAGATTGATATATATTCATCGGAGGGTTGCCCACTAATAGATTCATGAATTCTCATACAGGGGAGAGCAGGCGAGTGTGAGAGAGTCGATGAGGCTCGGGATCACAGGTTAGTCCGTAGACATTCAAGTAGGATCATGCATTTGCTTGAATGTTTTGTTTAGAACTGGAACATTGCTTTGCACTTAGGTGGTGAAGTGGCCAGCCCAGGGGCGTTCTCCTCTTGAGCTTTAGCTCACCGTCGTGGGATCCCCTTTTACAGAGTGCGGGGGGCATGCGGGGAGCTGACCTAGATCCTAAGTTATTGTGAAGAAATGAGATATTATTTTGGTGGGTTTGTACATTAATAGAACTCTTCAGAGTTTAATGTATGTGTTTAAATAAAAATAGTGTCTTGAACTTCTTGGGTATATAGTTGGTTTCATAGTTAGCATGTACATTGAATCACATTTATAGGCCCAAGTGGCCATGTGGATATATATTGTATATATTAGATGTTGGCTAGAGGAGTATATCACGATCTCACCCCATTTTAGGTAGAGCTCCCGTACAAAGAACTACGCTTGATTACACTACAAGTGGCGTCGGGTAACTTGACCTCCACTTAATATTCTGCTTGAGTTGTGGGTAGTCAAGCGGACCCCGGAGTTTTAGGCGTCACAAATATCAGGATTTTGAAATAAATATAACACAACTTTTCATTCCAATTAATTTAGGCGTGAAACAAGTCTCCTTGCTCAATGACATTAAAATAAAGAAAATAAAAAACGAAATAGAGAAACAGCGATATGGTTTTAGAAGGTTGGATATGCCGTGGCCTTGGCGTGAGAAAGCAGACCAAATTATTTACCAATTCATCTGATGGGATCATTAGATATGAGTTTACCATAAGATAGAGTGACTAAATACTTATGCAACACAAATAATTATAGTTTATATTTTGGATTGAATTTGTTTTAATTGTCATGCATATACATTATAAGATGGTTTACTTTTAGCCAAATCTAACTGATTCTTAATGCTTGCTTATTTTTATTCACCTTTTGCTCTCTAACATACTTCATAGTATCAGGTCCGAATCAAAGTTCATCAAGGAAATAAGTGAAATTTCTGAGATTGAATGATAAATGTTTATTTGTTGGAAAATTTGGTTGGAATGGATTCCTATTTAAGAAATTGACTTGAGGTGAAAATTGATCAAATGATGATAATAGAATGGTTGGGATTTGGGGAGTTGGTGGAATTGGCAAGACAACCATTGCCAAAAGCTATATGTAATCAAATTTCTTTTGACTTTGGTTACATTAGCTTTCTTGAAAATGTAAAAACTATTCATGGTAGGATAACCTTGATTTACAAAAGCGACTTTTCGTGATATAACGAGGAGAAAAGCATTATATAAACTGACATTGAGCGAGACCAGAAGTATTACAAGATACTCTCCCGATCTCGAAGGCTCTTATTGTTTTTGATGATATTGATGGCCAAATTTGTTGTTAAGTATCTAGTTGGAGAACATCATTGGTTTGGGAGGAAGTGATTTGATAACAACTAGAGATCGAAATTCATTGCATAAAGTTAATGACCGTATTTGAGATTGAAGGATTAAATCCTTAAAAAGATGCTCTCAAGCTCTTTAAATCTCTATTCTGCCTCAACAAAAGTCTTCTGAAGATTATAACATTCTCTCGAATGATGTAATACAGTGACTGTCAAGGTCTTCCTTTGGCTTTAAAAGTTTTGGGCTCTCTTTTTTGCGTGGCAATGAACAAGTGAATGGGAAAGTGAATTGCATAAATTGAAGAACATACCTAATGCAAAAATCCAAGAAGTGCTCAAGATAAGCTATGATGAGTTAGATCGCATACAACAAGCAATATTCCTAGACATTGCTTGCTTTTTTAAAGGAGAAGATAGAAACTTTGTTTCAAAAATATTGGATTGTTGCGAGATGTTTGTTGAGAGTGGGATTGGATTTCTAGAGGCAAAATGTCTCATAACTGTTTCACATAACAAGATATACATGCATGATTTGATACAAGAAATGGGTTGGGAAGTTATTCGCCAACAACATCCTAAAGACCCTAACAAATGGAGTAGATTGTGGAATCCAGACGATATTTATCGTGCATTTATCAGTGAAAAGGTGAGAATTCAACTAAATTTAATAGTTTACTTTTTCCTTTTTGAAAGATTGAACATTTAAAAACATTTTTCATATATATATATATATATATATATATATATATATATATATATATATATATATATATATATATATATATATATATATATATATATATATATATATATACCCATACCTGCTTATTAGATTTGAAGGCGTTTGCTTCTTATTTTCCCTTATTATTTGTTCTTTTTCTCAGGGGATGAAAAATGTTGAAACCATATCCCTAGAGTTATCTAGATCAAAAGAAGTGTTTGCAAATATGAAGAAAGTGTTTGCTAAGATGAAGAAAGTGTTTCCTAACATGAAGAAACTTAGGTTGCTCAGAGTCTATTACAGTGGTGATGTTATGGGAAAAGAGTATAAAACATCTCTCCCCGAAGGCTTTGAATTTCCTCGTGAACTAAGATATCTTCATTGGGAAGGTTTGGGCTTTGCCATTGAACTTTGATCCGAGAGAACCTTGTTGCAATCAACTTGAAGTGTAGTAATATAAAACTTTGGAAATGAAGAAGGTACAACCATTATTGAGTTTATTATTGTTTTTTTATATTAATTTCGATTAAATTCAAGATTTTGAATTTTTTTTTTATTCTGACATCATGAAAATTTGAAGTTCGTTGAGTGAAGTGACTCTAGCAGCTCATCAAAATGCCAAAATTATCAAGTATGCCAAATTTGGAGAGTTTGAATATTAAAGGTTGTACGAGTTTTTGCAAATTGTGTTCATCTATTGGTGCATTTCCTTGTATGAAATTTTTGAAGGAGCTTCTTTTGAGCGAGGCTTTGGAATCAAAAGTACCCTTGACATCAGTGCCGACATCTCTTGAAATTCTTAATGTTTCGTGGTGTTCAAAATTGCATAAATTGCCTAATTGTTTTGCGAAGATGAGATGCTTGAGGAGGCTTAATATGCGTGGGACCAGAGTCAAAGAACTCCCAAGTAGCATTGGATATTTGGAATCTCTTGACTCTCTTAACCTATGGAATTGCTCACACTTAGAGAAATTACCAGAGATGGTGAAGATGAAATGCTTAAGGGAGCTTGATTTAGGTAAAACTTCTATTAAGGAACTCCCAAGCAGCATTGGATATTTGGAATCTCTTGAATCTCTTAGCCTATGGGATTGCTCACGTAGAAATTTCGAAGATGAAGTAAGACGAAATGCTTAAGGGAGCTTGATTTAGGTAAAACTTCTATTAAGGAACTCCCAAGCAGCATTGGATATTTGGAATCTCTTGAATCTCTTAGCCTATGGGATTGCTCACGCTTAGAGAAATTTCTAGAGATGGTGAAGACGAAATGCTTAAGGGAGCTTAATTTAGGTGGAACTTCTATTAAGGAACTCCCAAGCAGCATTGGATATTTGGAATCTCTTGAATCTCTTAACCTATGGCATTGCTCACACTTAGAGAAATTTCCAGAGATGGTGAAGATGAAATGCTTAAGGGAGCTTCGTTTAGGTGGAGCTTTTATTAAGGAACTCCCAAGCAGCATTGGATATTTGGAATCTCTTGAATCTCTTAGCCTATGGGATTGCTCACGCTTAGAGAAATTTCCAGAGATGGTGAAGACGAAATGCTTAAAGAAGCTTTATTTGGAAGGAACCGCTATTAAGGAACTCCCAAGCAGCATTGGATATTTGGAATCTCTTGAATCTCTTGACCTGTTAAGTTGCTCACACTTAGAGAAATTTCCAGAGATGGTGAAGACGAAATGCTTAAGGGAGCTTTGTTTGGGTGGAACTGCTATTAAGGAACTCCCAAGCAGCATTGGATATTTGGAATCTCTTGAATCTCTTAACCTGAAATTTCTTAACAGCTTGAGAAGCCTTCAATTTTTCTTAAAGAAACTAGATCTAGCAGGTTGCAATCTCATGGAAGGAGAAATCCCTAGTGATTTATGGTGCCTATCCTCATTGACTGATTTAAATTTATGTGAAAACAACATTCGTAGCATACCTACAGGCATCATTCAACTCTCTCAGTTGAGGTACCTTTACATGAATCGTTGCCCCATGCTTGAAGAAATTTCAGAGCTTCCATCAAGTCTAAGAAACATAAGAATAGAAGTACACGGTTGTCCGCGCCTCAAAACTTTATCATCATCTCATCCTCATCCAACAAAAGATCTACTTTGGTTTTCTCTCCTCAACTCCTTCGAATTATTTGTCCAGGTGTGTGAATTGATCTCTACCCCTCACCCTAATTAAATTTGACAATTTTATTTGTATGAAAGGCCGACATGAGATTAATATTATTTTTACACACACACACACACACACACACACACACACACACACACACACACACACACACACACACACACACACACACATATATATATATATATATATATATATATATATATATATATATATATATATATATATATATATATATATATATCTGGAGGATCTTAGATGCAACAAAGTATGGATGGAACTTTGGAATTTTATTATTCTACCCTCAAGAGGCGAATTTGGAATACCAAAGTGGGTAAAGGATAGAGTATGGGATGTGAGTAAGTATAGAGCTCCCCAGACAAATACAGATATAAAAACTGACACCTTCTTGGGATTTGCTTTATTCTTCAGTTTTGTTCCTCTTGATGTTGATGATGAGAAAAAAATGCATCCTCTTGGTTTATGTGAATTAAGCATATCCCAAGGCGATCAATTTATACTGGTGAATGGCATTTTACTGGAAGATGATATCTACGGTGGTGATAAGGGCTTAGACGCATTGGGGCTCTACTTTTACCCTCAAAATCTCATTCCGAATAAGTATCGATCCAAAAGATGGAAATACTTCAAGGCTTGCCATGAGAGAGAACATAGAATAAAAAGTTATGGGATACATCTTATATACGCCCAAGCTCAAAATAACCATAAGAAAAGATTAAGAAATCGTTATAACCCAGCAGAAGAGGAGTCACAGTCACACCACAAAAGATCAAGGCATCATGTCTTCCTAGTTCCTACTCTCCTAGGGTCACGCCTTCTCTCTCTCTCTTTCTCTCATACTTTTTTTTCCTTCAATGTTTTTAAATTTGTTATTCTTAATTAATAAAAGGAATTTAATAAAATATACAAACATCACCGCCTTTAATCATATGAAAATGTCTACAAAGTTATACTTTTATTATTAAATAAATGTCTATTTGTGTAAGGAAACTTATCAAAACTATTTTTTAGTAAGGTTATTTATAAAAGATTTATATAATTTATATCTTGTTAAATTAATAAAACCTTGATTATTTTAAAATTTAAATATAAAAATAAGTTTGTTTTTTTGGAATTAATTATATAAGCTACTAGATATTAGAGCGTGTATTAATAATATGTTTATTTTTCTTGATTTTTAAATAAAGATTTATACTTCAAAGAATAAAAATTTTATATAGTATCCTAAAAATTTATTGTTACAAGAATATAATTTTACTTAAAATTTAATATAAGTTGATCCATTCTCTTAGAAGTCAAATTGATCAGTATGATTTCCACCGTACTCAATTTTAGAAAGTACTTTCTCATTTTTTGACATCTACTCCCTATACTTTAAAATGTTCATACTCACCTCTTGTATTATCCAAAACATGAAAAACAAGTCATTTTTCTAACGGTTGTAGTAATGTCTATTATCTACCATTTTATTCACATTTATTACGATATTTTTGTAATTTGTATCTAAAATTTATGTAAAAATTAAAACATTAATTTTTAATTTTTTTTATTAGATATGGTAATTATTTAATTTAAAAAATAATTTTCTCAAAATTTAGATAAAATTTTAATTTTTATAAATAATACATAAATGTAATGTTTATAACTACGATAATGTTTATTCCATGGTATTTTAATTTTTAAAAATTAATTAATGAATAAATTATTTATAAATTTATTAAAATGAAACAAAAATATTATATAAATACTGAATATCATTATTTAGTTTTCAAATATTTTGGGATAGATAGAATAATTATTTTTATTTAAAAAGTAACTTTGGGTAGATTGTTTTTAGATAATGTGATAATGAGGTTGGTTTTTTCCTAGCTATCTATTTTTTAAAATAACATAAAAATATTTATCACACTAATTTTTAATAAATAATATATAAATAAATAAATACACTATCTCCAATAAATAAACATTTATCAAAATTTGAGAAAAAATAAATTTTTAAATAAAAATAATCATCCTATATATCACACTTTTAAAAAAAACTCTATCTTCTAATTTATTTTACATTTATTTTATATTTGTATAATATTCTAATACATTTATAAAAAAATAAAAATAAAATTATTATGATTATTTTAAAAACAATGTCATGGAAAAAATTATCCTCGCATAAAAAATAAACTTTTATCTAAATATTGAGCAAATTAATTTTAAATTAAAAATAATTATTCAATTTAACAAAAAAAATTTAAAAAGACAATCCTATAATTTTTATTTAAATTTTAATGATAATAATTTGTTTTGCTCTAAAGTGAGAAAATACATGAATAATTTGTTTTGTAATTATAATGATAATATGTCACTCATGGACACCGACTAACCTTTGAGGTGTGCAGTTGGTAGCGAGAAAAGTCTTTTGGTGAGTAGAATGAGAATCAGTAAGGTTAATCGTTCAAATTATGGAACTTTTAATTAGTATGTTTTAAAAGCTGGCTTGTGAAACTATTTTGATTATTGATTTGTTTGATGTGTGTTTAATTTGTATTTCTTCAAACTTTTACTTGTAAGACAACTTTCTAAAACATATTTTCTTAAATAACCTGGGATTTTTTATATTTTTCTACATATCCGCTTTGATATCTTGACTAAATAAGTTACCTAAGAATTTTAAAAATATAATTACTTGAATTTGAAGTAATAGAAGAAGTATTTTAACAAATAACATTTTTAAATATTTAAGGTTTTATTAGGTTATAACCATGTTAAGATAGGTCACCACGAGGATAACCCACTAGAATCATGTCAATATAGGTTATTCATATCGATTTATGTATAATTAACTTAATCCATGTGTTAATAAAGATTAGACCAATTACTATTGTATTTATCTATATCTTTGAATAGAGTCGTATTTATATCAATTTATTTTCATATGATTACTAATGAGTCATATTTAAGTAGAGCAATTCTTTTGTATTTTTACATGCTTGGAACAATATAGAATTGAATATGATACTAGATAGATATACATCACAGTTGCGTTCGGAAGAGCTTATTTATAGTTTATTTGAGCTTATTTTCTTATATAAGTATCTTAGAGGTGTTTGAAAGAGCTTATGAAATATAAGTGCTTATGATTCTTTATAAACCCCTTTTAGTTTATTTCAATAAATTTCTTAAAGAAGATGATTATCAAAACAATGCTTATCGAATAAACACTTTTTTCATAAGTGCTTATTAAATACGCACTTATGGAAAACATGCTTATTCAATAAACACTTATGAAAAAACTGCTTATTGAATAACCCCTTATAAAATAAGTTCATAAGTGTTTATTGAATAAGCACTTACGAGGGTCATAAGTGTTAATTAAACTGTATACCTAAAGAGGGTTGTGTAGACCCCAAAATTTGGGTTGGGTGTAGTTTTATTTATTTATTATTATTTTTAATTTTATTTTACCCTTTTGTTCATTTATTTTTATTTTACATTTTATTTGATTTTACCACTTATTTCATATTGGTGATTTGATTTGATTTGTTTTTTTTATTTAAGTGGAGGATTTCTCAAAAAGAAAAATAAAATAAAATAAAATTAATGTAGAAATAAGTGGGAAAGTGAAGACAAAAGAAAATTAATAAAAAAACAAAAATAAATAAAAAAAAATTAAAATTAGTGGAAAAAACCTATGGGTATGTTTGGTTCTGTTTTTAAAACTGTTCTTGAGCCTTGAGTTTTGAAAAACCTAAAATATGTGTTATCTAAGCTCTTATTTGTTCTTTAAATTTAGTGTTTTAAGTGTTTTTAAGTTTTGAGAAAAAAATAAATGAAAACGAATATATTTCTCTGTTTTTGTTGTTACTTAACATTTTTAAAAGCGTAAAACAATTTCAAAAGGGTAAAAAAAACGGCCTACGTTTTCCAATGGCTGTTTCATGTTCTTTGATCCTTTTCATTCAATGCAGAACAATCACTTTCTCTCTCTCCTTTTTTTTTTTTTTGGGGGGGGTGGTTAAGGGTTGCAGTTCCATTTCAACATTATGTTGGTAATTTTACACTTTTACATTCTCCACCCACCCACCTTTGTATCACTAACACATGAAATCATACTCTTGCATTCAAGCATATTTACATGCCCGGCAACCGATGATGGTCACTTTCAGGCAATTTGTGTGTCGTCCTCATGCTGACCGTATGCTTCCCTACTTCCATTGCCTTACCCAGCCCAAGAAAAGCCGATGATCGCTGTCATTCACATGTACCAATAGCCGATAGTCTGGGCACACTACAAGAAAATTAAGTTATAGTGGCATTAATTTAGCAGGGGTCGAAAAAATGCATAGCTAAAAATACATATTATCGCGTTTATTAAATAATGCGCCAGAAGAAAAAGCTTTGAATAATTAATTATTTAGGCCTTACTATATAACACCCTATAGTTGCATAAGAAAACAATACCATAAATAGATCAATAACTCCTTATGGTTGCATATGGAAAAACACTGCTACAAAAAATGGACCAAAAGATACAAGTGCCCTCTTTCTTTCCCTCTCTCTCATGTGCACGCCCTCTTCCCCTCAAACTCTCTTTTGGTTCCCTTCTCTCTCTCACTCATGCCCTAAATAATTTTGGCAACAAGCGATTTTTTCAATGGCAACAAGCAATCCTCTCGGAGGTGATCGAGTACCACTGGAAACACGCGGAGTATTCCAACCTTCTCCACTTCTTAATGGTGAGAATTTTTCCTTCGTTAATTTTGGATTTTCTAGCCAATTTGGTTATTTATTAATTGTTGTCTTCTGCGTGGTCTAAATACAATAATTTTCTCTCTTGCAAACGACATTTGGAGCTCCAACAGTTGATCACCACTTAACAACGATCTCTCACTCATATCACACTTTGAAAACCCTAACCAAGCTGTAAGTCTCTGTTGCTTTTGGTAATTTTGCTTTCAGCTGCTCCTCTTTGTTGTTGCTTTCTTCTGCTATGATAATAATTGGTTCTAGTGTTAATTACATGTTTTCGGTTTTGGTTTTTGGTTGAATTTCCTTGGAAATGGTGTTCTCATGTGGATAATTGCTTGTTTTGTTTCTTCGTCTCCAGTATCAAGGCTTGTTGGACATATCTCAGCCGAATCAAATATGTTTTATACTTACTGCTTTCATGACAATTTATTCTAATTCTCTTGGTTTTCCGGTTGGAAAGTAGAACTGGGAAACAGAGTCTTGATAGGAAATGATATTTTGCTAATGTGTAACCTTAATCGGATGAACATGAAAATTTTCCCCAAATTAGATCTTATGAATCCCGATTTTAAATCTTAATTCTTCTAGTTTCTTCCCCAAATCTCAGATGTGAAACTGTAATCTGAGTTTTTGGCTTTGGCTTAACCGTTTCCTCATTAGTAGCCTTAGCTTTGGCTTCACACAGTTTTTTCTTTGTCTTTAATTAATAGAAAATAGCATTATTTTCTTGCAGAATCTAATGTAATTGTTGAATGAGTTCATAGTTAATTAAAATTCTGAATTTATAGTTACGCGTTTCTATGCATGTCACATGTTTGACAAATGGTTTAACAGAAAGAAATAGGTAATCAAAACAAACAAGCTTCGGTTTTTTATCGATGAAATTAATATTATTATTTTTTTACTTAAGATTATTATTCTTAATGCTCAGTAATGCTAAGGTGAACATTGAAAACTCAAGAAATTACAAGGGAAGGTAGGTAACTCATCAACTATCAAAGGATGGACCGGAAGCTCCATGCTGGGAGATCAGAACCTGTTTAAGAGCACCAATAGTACCCACTAAGCGGGAAAAAGACAATGCTAGTAGTATAACTCTTTCGGAAGAGGAGAAAGTCTCGAAGGAGAGACACTGAGTATGGCAGAAAACCATTAAACGAAATCTGGAATCAGTGGCGGACCTGCACCTAAAGTTGCAATTGATCTCCTGATCTTGAGGTTGGAAACAAATTACCTAACCATTATGCTACATACAAGGATATGTTGAGCGAGCACAAGGCTGTCATGTTAGGTCTCCTAGAAACAAGAGTGAGACAAGCTATGCAATACGTTTGGGTATAGCGAAGGAATCATGTATAGCAAAGCAGTCTGGAAGGAAGGAGCGTTGGGGTTGAAGTCCTCACCTCACCCCCTATGTTAGTCCACCGGAGGATCAATCCTCAAATATGAGTGCGTTTCAATGGTTGTTCTTTTCAGTGGTTTATGTTAGTCCTAACCCTCTTTGAAGGCATCTCAATGAAGCAAGTGCTGGAGCAAAAGGGCCTTGGTGTCATCTGCAGGAGATTTTAACTCTCAAGTCTTGGCAGCAGCGGATGAAGTCTCACTCCTCTCTCTCCTCTCCTCTCCAACACTTTCAAATTAGACAAGCATTAAGTGCTCCAGTTTCCAGAACACAGATTAGTTGATATGAGGTTCCATGGTTATGCTGTTTCTTGTCTCCATGCCATGTGGATTCTTCTTGGACATTTAAAGTGATGTTCTAGATTTCTCTCTTGCAAATCTATAGATTTCACTTTCTCGGTATTATCATTGATGGATCTTTCATACTGGTTGTGCAGGTTTGGTGTATTAATGGCTAAGAGAAGATTCTTCTTTCAACTTCTCACCAGGTAAAATTTTACAGTGGTGATTGCTACATCTTTCAGTATTCATATTCTAGAGATGATAAAGAGGAACACTTAAAGTCTTGGATCTGGAAAATTTTCTTGATAGGTGGGAAATAGTTTTCTGTTTGATCGGTGAAAAAAGCAGTTTTCTGTTTTTAAAATTAAAATACATGTTTGACAATCTTTAACTGAAAAGTTTTGAAAGACTTGTTTTAGGTTGTTTTTGAGAACAAAGTAGAGGTACTTTCAGGTCTTTTCAGAATATTCTAAGAAACTATGGAAAATATGAAGAATATGTAGATAAATGCACAGTACTTAACAAAGACTAAATTAAAACAAATACTTTTTAGTTCCCAAACAAAATTTTATTTCTGAAAACAACTAAGAATTATTTTCAACGACTGTTTTTTGATAACTATTCTTGTAAACATTGGCAAACAAGTCCTTGATGAAACCGACTGTTGTGTGTGGTGCTTGATGTTCCTTGGCTTTGCTTGGCCTATATTGGCCATCATGTATCCCCATTAATATCAAATTTTGATAATGCCACAGGGTACTGATTCAGGTGTTGGTGTGTGGGCATGATGGGGGTGTTTATGATGTGAATCTGGTATTGAGATTAATTAAGGTTTTTGTTAGTGATGATAGTGTGTTTGCTCAGAAGATGAAGAAAGTTGGAAGATTGATTGATAAGTCACTACAACAAATATGAGGTATAGTGACCTAGTTTTAACTGGGGTCTGATTTAGGGCAACGTGGGGCTGATTTTTACTATTTAGGTAACCTTGAGGTAACCTTCTTTCTTTCACTACCCTTATTTATCCTTTGATCTCTCTTGAATTGAAGCCCTGACTTGGTCTTCTCTAATTTGTTTTTTTTTTCTTGTTTGTTTAATCTGAGATTTTGCTTTTGTTTTTGGGATCTTATATTATTCATTTTCTTTTTGAGGTTAAGTTTTGTGGTTTGCAATCTTTGAAAGTAGATTGAAGTGAGATGGCAACCTTAAGATCAAGCTTCTTTGTCGCGATTACGGCAAGCTGAGTCGGGCAAGGTTTGCCATGGGTTCGGCTCTGATTTGGCGACTCTGAGTCGGTGAGTGTTTCTTTTTCTATTGTTTCATAATTTGATTTTTTTTCGTGCTGTATGGATAGGGTTCTATTAGATTTGGATGATGATTGGTTTTTCCATAGGGTTTAGTGGATGTCTAGATTTTCTTTTTGCGGTTTTGGTTTCGTTACTCAGATTTGATTGTGGCTGAAATGATTGTTGACTATAGGGTTGATTGTTCTTTGCTTTTTGCTTTTTGCTTTTGGGAGCCCTTTTTTCTCTTGATTCACTGAAGCCATGTTAGAAAATAATCTTGTTTGGCTATCTCATGAATCATTATAAATTCTTAATCTAGTTTGGTATCTGCAAAGTTTAAAACATAGGACCGGATGGTTTCATAGTGAATGCCAAGTTAATTACTTCATATTGGTGCATTGTCATAGTTGTAGTTTTGAAAAAAAGCATTAAAATTTGCATTGGCTCGTATTCTAGTCAAACCACAATACGTGTTTGTGATTCTTGCTATGCAAAACTCAAAGTTGCTACGAGAGGTTGGTAAGGCCTTTATTTTAGTAAGGATAAACCGCATCTTCATATTGGTAAGGCCTTTTATCCATTCGATGAAATACTAAATGAGTGAGTTAGAGTAACTTTATACTTCAATCATTTAGTAATGACGGTATAAAATTATAATTAAAGATAGATCCAAGATTTAATCACTATTTTCTTCAATTCAATTATAATAATAGTATAGATTTTAATTAATGATAGACCCTAATTCATGTATGATTCTTTTGCGCCTCATGCGTTTGTCAAAAATGCTAAGATTAATAGGTTCAAAAAAAATTATTTAACCAACCAATTGCTCGTTTTACTTGGAGCTTTGCGTTCCCTAAGAGAGTTTCTACGAGAAATATTGATTATCTGATATAAATATTATCTCTCTCAGATTTTATCTTCTAAAGAAGCCTATGTTTGGCCTAAAGCCCAAAGGGACCCAGTCTGCAATTTTTTCTAAATATGCTTCATTCAGAAAGAATTTTGCCTTTTCACTTCAAGTAACCCTTCTGCCACTACCCTTGACTGCATTATCATTGATTTTCTACACTCCTTGACTTCTTTGTCTTTTTGTGTATGTATTAGCCCTGAATTGACTTCCTGTATCATCGGCGTGAAAATGTTGGCCTAAATTGAAATCACTGCCAGAAGGGATGCATCACTCCAGCAATTCTGTTTTCCCCGAGAAATGTATATTAGTCGCAAGGTTACCTGATTTTAATAGGATTTGTGTTCTTCAATTCAAAAGCATATCGTCTACACATAGTTCAGGTTTGCAATCCAACGTTCTATCTTTTTTTTTAACAGCTTCAACTTTTATTGCATTACTATCAATAGGTTCTATAAAATGCTTAGACTAATATTGCAATTGATGTTACCTTGGTCATTTTCTTTTACCTCATCTAAAGACATTGCAATTGCTGTTAACATGGGCCTAATATTGGACTATTTAGTACTTTCTGAATGTAGCAAATCTAGGTATATACTAGAACTAAAAGTTTACTCTGATTAGAATGAAGATAGAAAGAAATAAGAAAAAAAACAAAACAAACATTCAGTGTCATGATGGAAGTAAGAAGCTTGTTCTTTTACTTAGTTTTGCTGATTATTATTACTATGATCTATTGGAACTTACACTACCTGATCATTATCAAATTTTGGGGGGGGTGTGATGGAGGTGGTTGTTGGGGAACTTACACTACCTGATCTTCTCATAAATCAAAATCCCTAATCTCCTCAAAGCTCCAGAATCTGCGGATCCATGACTAGGGTTTCTTCATTAGTTAATCTCCCTGCTGATGATGAGAGATCCGAGACAAGGAGCAGCTTGGTTTTGTGTGTTTGAGATTGTCTTTCCAGACATATATCTAACACCAAAAATGAGGATGATATGTAAATTAGTAATAACAGTTCTTCATAGAAATTAGCCTCAGTTCATTTGATTGTTACCACATTAAATCCATATTTTATAGAACACTTTTCCTTGTCTGGGTTATTGTCTTGACGTGTGGACTAAGAATTTTCTATGCCCGCTTGCTTGGTGCTTCACATGTTTCCAGAAATGAAGAGAGAAACTAAAAAAACAAGGGTGATGGAAGAGCATTCAGGAACATAATCCTCTTGTGTCTCGTCAAACAAGCCTTTATACATAATTTTCTTTCACTATCAAGCCATTATTTAGTTACTCAAACTTTTAACACTTTGGGGCTTGGATAGTATTGTTCATTCTGTTGACATGAGAACAAGAGTAATTACTCTTTTTTCTAATATGGCTAGAAATTCCCAGAACAAAACCAACTTATTTAAAACTAAAGCTATTAACTAAAGAAACAGTAAAAGAAATTAATGACTAGGAATGGGTTTCAATGAGTTATTTCCCACTTATACAAGCTCCTGCAGGTTTAAGCAAACCCTTGTTCACATTTTTGATAACCCTCTCTTCTTGGTTTTGCATCTTTTTCATCTTTTTCTTGTATTCAATGAACTCATGCAGTTGTTTCCTATACATGTATATGCAAAATCCAATAATCTGTCATTAGGCCCATGTAGAACATCTAGCCTTATTGGTTTCTCTTAATTTCTTCCTTCTATCTCAATTGATATTCAACTCAAGTTTTATACAGAAATGTCCTATGTAGGCATGACTTAAAGCAGAGTGATTCAACATAATCTGTTTTTCATTGCTCTTCCAGCCTCAACTAGCAAGGACTAATGTTTCTATTGCTGACTGTGATTTCATAGTTGACATGAACCATGGAGCTGACTGTTAAAATCAAACATGAAGAGTCACTGTGATTATGCTGTTAACAGCTATTCCCAGAAAGGACTAGCTAGTGGGAGATTTGATTTTGCCGGGACTACTACCCAAACCCAGAACAACCCTTGTAAGTTTCTTAGGAAAACTTTCTAATTTTTTCATCTTCTCTAACCCTTTTGGAATTCTGATTTTTCTTTTCTTCTCTTGTTTTTGGTGATTTACCAAGAATAACCTTTGTGAGTTTCTTGTGACATTTCTCTAATTTCATCATCTCCAACCCTATTGGTGTACTGATTTTCTTTTCATCTCTTGTTTTTTTGGAGATTTACAGCCAGTGTTTCTACTCGTGTCAAAACTCTAAAAGTCAAAGTTGGGGGAATTCAGGTTCCAAATCACCATATTCAGGAATCAGTGGGAGGGAGGAAATTGCAAGTGGAGGTTTGGGTGGGGATAGGCCACTAAGCCATATGCCACCACTACTCCTGCAAATGCATATCCTGTGAATTCAAAATCAAATTCAAATACACGATGCAGCCCCCCACAAAGATTCTGAGTGTGTAGGTTAAGGCATCACTACAAAAGCAAATGCTGATGAATGGCCGGCCACTTCCTTGCGTTTTCACGTGTTTCTTTTTCTTCCACTCTGTTTCGGAATTGTTGGACAGCTTCCTAGAAATGGTTAGCATTCTTGAAGCTTATTTGAGAATGATTCTAACAAACGTATGTTTTTAAATAAAATATTTTAACTCTTTGTAGAGTCACAATCAAATGGACTATTTGTCGAAGCATGTTACATGCCGTGTAACAGAGACTCATTCTACAAATATTATGGCTTCTTTCTTTCCTTTCCTGCATGTTGTCCCATTAAGGTTTTCACCAAGTAGACTTTGAAAATCGAAGAAGCTCATTACGTCTTTTAGGAAGAGAATGCTAAGAAATTCAAAGATGCAGAAAATGATGACAAGAAGATCCAAATCCAAAAAATAAAAACTTATTGTAAACTTGTCGGGGTCAATCACAATCCATGACTATAAATTATCCCTATGGCCGGGGTCAACCATAAACCGCGGTTATAAACCATCCCTATGGTTGGGGTTAATTACAAACCGTGGCAATAAACTATCTTATAGCCGGGGTCAACCACAAACCGCGACTAAAAACTACCATATGGCCAGGGTCAACCAAAACCGCGGCTATAACCATCCCTATGGCCGGGGTCAATCATAAACCGCGGCTATAAATCGTACCTATGGTCGGGGTCAACTACAAACCACGGCTATAAACTATACCAAATTATTAAATAATGGAAAAGCTTATAGCCACGGTTTATGAAGTGACCGCGTCTATAGGATTTCTCCACACCACCTATGGTCATGCCATCTGCGGTTGCCTTAAATGCATGACTATATTTTATGGTTGCATCATATACTGCTTTTAGTCGGGGTCGATGGCCGCAGCTAAAGGCTTTCTTCCTAGTAGTGGCAGCTACCAGATTTGGTTCATGAAATTGTTAATAGCGCCAGATTTATTGGAAGCTAATAGTAGGATATTTGAATTTAGTAGGTTTTGCAAAAAAAAGAAAAGAAATAATTGTGTTTCAAATTTGAAAGTGTTGATTTATTTCGAAAAAAAAAAAATTGAAGGTTGTGATGTATTACTTTAATAAACTGTATGTGTTGTTACCTTGATCATTGAAGATTCTAGGCATCAACAATTCAATGAACACAAGTGAATCCGAGCGATAGTGTATGAATAAGTCGTATGAGATAGAAGAAAAGGAGAAAAAAGTTTATCTAGTTGGAATACTCTTATCTTGAGGGGGATTTTCCCTATTTATAGGATGTGGTTCACAAATAATAATCTATTAACTTTATCGATAAAATCTATTGACTTTTGGGATATTAGGGATAATATCTATTTAATTCTAGGGATAAAATCTTCTCTTCCTTATCAAAAACTAATTCTTCCTTATTAAAAACTAATTCTTTCTTATCAAGATTTAATCTTTCATAAAATAAGGGATTTGAAGATTAAAAAATCTGTTCTTTGCGTATTTTCTACTTTCGTATACACTCTCTATGTTGTCTCTTTTGCAATATTTTAAAAGTCGGATCCATTTCTCCTCTACGTTGTCTCTTTTGCAATATTTTAAAAGTCAGATCGATTGGACCGCTCCACCAATAGGTTTTTCGTCTAGTTTGCTCTGTAGTCGGAGTACCCGATCAAGCGGATGAGAGCGAAACATAGGCTGCGATTGGGTGTTTAGGCTGTTCACGTGAACCGAGCAGTTTTTAAGAGCGGGTGGCTCTGATCAAATCAATACATTATTACCAAAAGTTAAGTTGACCCAGTCAACCATTTGGGTGGTTGGGCTAAACACACATGTAAAAAAGTGCAAACCACAATCCTCACGTCCAGTGGAGCCATGAAATGGCGTTTGAAGGGGATCTAGGTGGATCAGCGGAAGGTCGAAGCTATATTGAATTGGAAACCTCTACAGGTATTCGTGATAAGGAGTTTTGGGTTTGGCGAGTGTGCAGTAAGTTCGTTGAGGATTTTTCGGCGCGCACCTTTGGCTAGATTGACAGGAAAGATGAACCGTTTTTTACGGTCGGAGGCTTGTCGAAGAGTTTCGATGGGCGAAAGATTGACCTCGGCTCAGTGCTTACACTTCCATCGGGGCAGGATGGTTTTGCGGTGTATTGTGATGCCTCCCAGGCGGGGCTGGGATTGTATGTCACGAGAATGTGAGGTGATTGCACATATGCTTCTAAGCGATTGAAGAAGCATGAAACGGAGATTATCCTACACACGACCTTGAGCTAGCAGCCGTAGTATTCGCATTGCGGATATGGAGACATTACTTATATGGAGTGCCTATGGGATTTTACGAATCATAAGAGCTTACGATGTCTGCATTTCTGAAGAAGGAAGCTGAACATGAGACATAAAGAGATGGATTGATTGGTAAAGTTATGAATGTACCATTGAATATCATCTGGAAGAAGCCGACGTGGTAACGGATGCTCTTAGTAGGAGACCCACATCAGGTTCCTATCGCGGTGAAATTCGTGCATCTTCCTCGACTCATGGGAGGTGAGGTGTAGTTGTGGCCCCAGGCCCGAAAGCGATTCGGGGCACGAGTTATCCCATTTTCGTATGCGTCTGTATTGATAGACGAGTTAGGAGCTCAGATTCGGGATCCACGGATAGTGAAGTTGAGAGGGAGAAGTAGAGTCACCGGAGCAGCGAGTTTGTCATTGAGAGAGGATGGGTACACGTGGTCATGGAGACGGAGTTGTGTGTACCCGGATGTAGGTGATGTGAGGAGAGAGATTATGGAGAAGCCCATTCCTCCGCTTATGCTATGCATCAGGGAAGCCGCAAGATATCATACCCTAAAGGAACACTGCGGGTGGAAGGAATGAAGAGGGATATTGCGAGTTCGTCTCGGATGTCTCATGTCGTAATTAAAAATGAACATCGAAGCCTGCGGGACTATTCACAGTCCTCCCGATCCCTCGGTGGAAATGGGAGAAGAATCACTATGGATTTTGTGATAGGACTTCACGTGCGGAATTAGCCATGATATGATATAGTGATTGTAGATGATGAAATAAAATCAAGCCACATTTTCCTATCGGGAATAGTGATTCATTGGCTAAGTTGTGATTATACGTTAAAAGTTATCGGTATGGTACCGGTTTCCATTGTTTGACTGAGAGATCGAGTTTACCTCACGGTTTTGGCCCAGTTTACAGAATGCCCTTAGCCGCTAAACTTCCTTGATGCGGCTTTCATCCACAAGCGGATAGCCAATGCGAGAGGACTATCACAGGACTTTCGAGGATATGCTTAGGGCATGTGTTATGGAGTTTAGAGGAGATTTGGGTTGCCCATCTACCACGATGGGTTTGCATACAATAACAGTGCTCGGGCTGATAATGGTATGGCCCCTTGGGGCTCTTTATGGTGAATCAGACTCAGATCTGTTAGGATGAAATTAGACGAAAGGAATTAGTAGGTCCGGAAATTGTCCAAGTGACTTGTGATAAGATCAAGGTTATAAGGGATAGACTGAAAATTGCACAAAACCGACAGAAAAGTTATGCGGACAATCGTCGTAGGGACCTAGAGTTCGAGGTAGGGGATATGGTATTTTTGAGGATTTCCCCATGGAAGGGCGTACTAAGATTTAGGAAACGTGGAAGTGGGTCCAGGTATATTGGACCATACAGGGTTGTTGAGAGGATTGGGAGGTGGCATATCGGTTAGGTTGCCATCGACCTCGTCGCATTCACGATGTTTTCCATGTTTTTATGCTTGCAAGTACATACAGACCCTTCACATGTGTGTGAGCCAACCGGTGGAAATCTGGGGAGGGTGACTATCTGAAGAGGAACCCGGTGCGGATCCTCGGTAGAGTCGAGAGCAAGTTCTGCAACAAGACTATTCCGTTGGTGAAGGTATTGTGGAGGAGTCATATAGTGAGAGAGCTTCATGGGAGCGTAGGAGCGAGATGAAGAGGGCAGTATTCCCATCTCTTTGATCACAGTCTGAATGTTTAATTTCGAATGAAATTTTATAAGGAGGGTGATTGTAAAAATGACTTTGATTGAATGTTATAATAAGCGATTTTTGATTAGAGGTCAGTATTAGAAATGAGGGTAGATTAAATTTAGAAACGCTCAGGACGTCATTTGGGCATAAAATGAATTACACCGAGAAATTTTCACAAATGCCTAAGGAATAATGATGTTTGCTTATTTTATCGGATTGAGGGGTTTGCAAAGGAATTTTTGAAATTTCGAGTTCCTATGACTTTGGTGATATTTAGAGAAATTCGATTATTTAAGTGAATAGTGATTCCCGGATTTGAAATTCGAGACCCTGCATTGAAATTTTTAGAAGTGGGCGAAAATACGAAAATGTCGGAAATAATCCTTAGGAGTCTAAGCAGGCGAAGCGGTGTCAGTTTGGATAGTTTCGAGGCGATCGAGTAATTCGGATGTCTGTGTGTCGGGATTTGGAGATTTTAATGATTTAAAAAGCCGGTTCGGGTGATTTCGGAGCGCGGAATCCGATGTGAAGGATTTAATTAGAATATTTCTTAGTCAATTTGAAGTTTAGGCTTGACCATAGAATATTTTTGACGGATGTCGGTATAATAACGATTATAAGGTGGCCCGAGATAAAAGAGCTGCTTTATAAGGGAGATATTTTGTGTGAGCCAATCAAACCTTTCTTAATGGCTAAGTTATGATTAAAATATCATGAGAATGGACCAATGAGGTCTTGGGCACAAGAGCGATCAAAATTTTAAGGGCTAAGTTAGGGTTAGTGACTCATGAGAATGGACAGTGAGATTCTTTGGTTCAATGGCAATTTGGAGATTGATTTGCAATATCAAAGTGTTTGAGGACTAAATTGTAGTGCCATGGATATGAAAGTCAAATAAGTAGAGATGGGCCATAATAGAAATAACAAGGATTTATGTAAAATCTTGAGAGATGGAGGACTAACTTATAATTAAGTGAAACATGAGACTATGAATGTGAGGAGACAAACAAAATAATTCATTTGGTCTCTCAAAAAGTTAAGGCAACCCGTAGAAGAGGAAAGAAGGGAGAAAAGAAGAGGAAGAAGAGGAAGAGAAAGGAGAAGGAAGAAGAAAAAGTGTAGGGCCAAGGTATGAGATGTGATTTTTTTCTCCTCATTCAAGCTCTTCAAGTGATCTACAAGTGGAATCAAGAGAGAGGAGCCAAGGAAAACCAAGAACAAGTAAGTTTTTAATGGTGGGAAGTTGTAGTTTGATGTTTTCCATACCTAATGCTTTGATTTTCTTGTATGGATGGTAGAATTGGGAGTATTTAAAGAGTTGAATCACTTGATGAAATTGATAGAAATTGAGAAAGAAATGGATTAGGTTGGGTTTTTGAAAAATCAAGTGAGTGAATGGTTGGGGGTTTGATGTTGAATTTGTATGATATGTTAGAGTGGTTAGGGATTTATGAAATTGAGGTATAATGCATTGGAATTGGTTAGAAAAGAAAGGATTTGAATTGAGGGCATTAAGATCATGTTGTAAAGTAAAGGGAATGCTGTCAAAATTCTGTAAAACCCCTGTTTTTATTTGGCTATAGATTGATTAGTCATCAAATAAAATTGATTCCAATTGAAGTAAGAACCATAAGAATGGGACTACAAAGTATAGAGAAGGGACCAAGAGCAAATTGCTCTTAAGGCTACAAATACGGACTGAAAGGTGAGCTTGTGAAGCTCTTTGATTTTGCTTTGTTTTGGGTATGGTTGGCAGTGTTTTGGCCATAAATTGGAGTTTCACTCATCAGATTGAGTAATTCAAAATTCTGGAGTAAAATAAATTTCTAGGAAAAATTTATCTGAAGGAAGTGCATAAAATTGTAACTAAAGTGCAGAAAATTTATCAAAGTGGAGCTATGTGCAGATTCTGTTTTTCCAAATTGAGTCATATAGATGTAAAATACAATAACTTGAGTTTTGGTGATCCAAATTGGGTGATTCCAATTGGAGAAGAAACATTATAACCATAGTTTCAAATGAGTGAATAAACCATTTCCAATTTATGGAGTTAAGATCCCATAAATCAAGGATAACAGTAGGTGATTCAGTGAGTTAACCAAGTTGGCATCAAAAACATGCTGTAACTTGTGTTATTAGTTGAGCCTTAGAGAGGAATTTTAAATTGAAAATTTAAAGAGATGTCGTGGATATATAAGGACTGATCTGGAGAGTTTCATAAATTTTGAAGACAGTTTGAATAATTTTAGGTCATAAAAGTCTATAGAGTATTGTTGGAAAAGGTTGGCCAAAATGAGTGGTTTTTTTGTTAGGGGCTTTTAGTGCTCAAAGGTAATTTGTTCATTTGGTTTAAATGAATGTGTATAGTGGATTAAAATGGAAGTTATGATTAATGTGTAGTTGTGGTTTTTCTTGAAGAAATGTGAAAAGGACTATCGGACGGGAAGCAGGGGTCGACCTGAGGAAGCAAGCGGGATTAGGCGGTGGGCGTGAGTGTAAAAATGATATTTTGAAAATTGAGTTTTAAAGGTGAATGGTTTAATGTTAAACTGAAAGTTTCATGGAAATGTTATATAAATGTTTAAGGCATATGGAAGTTTATGTTAAGGCATATGATATTTTATATATGTATGCATATGTTAAGGCACTATGGAAGTTTAAAAATGTGTAAATAAATGCATATGTATATTTCGTATATATGTTTTAATGATAAAGTGAAATGATTTAAATGAATTTATAATGTATTTTGATAAATGTTTTACTGATGGATTTACCCCTAACCCCATTATGACTATTATGGCGATATCGGGCGAGGTACCTTAGGCGTGTAAGGACTTAGGGGTGAAGTTATAGGTTACTAAGCGGGAAATAGGTGTTTAGAGTAATATCCTTACACGTGATAAGGTGCTATGTTTGGAACCCTATGCAAGGCGTAAGGTTTCTCATGAGCGTAATTAGTTATATGGTAGGAATATGTTTATCCCTCACCGTCGATTGCCGAGCTGATGGTGTTTATCCACAAGGTTCCATCGAGAAAGAAAGAAAGGAAGAAAGAAAGAAAGTTAAAGGCATAAATGGTTTTTAATTGTATAAGTATGTATTATTTTAATATATACTGAAAATGTTATCTTAATGAAAATGTATACACCTCATTTGGGCTCAGCTGGCTCATTCTTTCCATATGTTTCCAAAAATATTTTCAAGATCGAGAATAGTCTTGCCGTTAGAGTATCCTCACGATAATTAGTCGAGCCATTGAAATGGAACGAGCGCATGTGGTATTGTATAAATAGTTTGCATATTATTTTATATGTCGAATAATTTGTCATGTATATGCATATATGGATATATTTTGAAAAGGAACTCGTGGCCTTTAGTCCTCAGTGGACGAATGCGTAGGCGGTCGGCAAGTGAAACAAACTAGATCTTACGATAAAAATGTACATGGAATTGAAGAAGGTTTGAATGTTTTGATGATTTGAAGTGAATAAATGTATATTATGTATATATTGTGTTTGATTGGGTTGTGGACTGAGAGTCCACAAAGCGGAAGTGGGAGAAGTTGAGTTGAAAGATTAGAAGTGTTTTTAAATGTTTTCGGGTTTGTAAATTTAGGAAAGTCAGAAAAAACGAAACTACGGCCAATTTTAAGAAAAATCCAGTGTTTGAAAAAAAAATAAAAAAAGATTTTATCACCGCTTCGCATTATTTTCCTAAAAGATATATTAGGATTGGGGTTCGTTCCATGGATTTTATTTGATTGTTTTGAGGAAAAGTTTCTATATCCATTGGAGTGCCGGGAGGTCCCCTCGGGTTCATGAGGTTAATCCGGGTCGGGATCCTTCACTATTCATACACATAAATCAGTGTATACACATTGTCCTTGCATTTATAGGTAATGCAAGACAATCAATTATACATTTAAAACATTTTTATCAATAATTTCATTTTTGAAAATTTTATTTAAAAAACTTTGTCAAAATTTATTTGATTTTGATTTGACTTAATTTAAATTTTTTCATTTATTTCCATTATTTCCAATTTGGAAAAATCACTAAAATTATTCTTTTTTTCATTTCTTGAACACTCGAATAAATTTATAAAATTTTATTTTCTCTCATTTTCTTCAGTTTCACACCTTGTAAAACCTTAGAAAATAATCATTTTCTTCAATTCTCATCCCATAAATTTATTAAATTTTATTTTTCTTCATTTTCTTTTCCAGTTTTGTACACTGTACACTCCAAATATTTTTCTAACATATTTCCTAACCCATCCATGTGCTAATCACCAAGCACACGCATAAGCGATCTCATCACACAACATGGTAAGCATACCATTCACACAATAATTCATCAAATCACACAAAACACAAAACACGTGCATGTAATTGTCCGTGATTTTCCTAAGAGTAATCTCATACCTACACTTATCCCTTCGAACCACCTGAGTGGTGATGGATGCAAACCGAGCTCACACAGGTATTCGTATACCTAAGCTCACGATGCCAAATTTGTGGCGCCCCAAGCCGGGTCTGTTGACTACTCGTCAACCCATTAGAATGCTCGTGAATGTCGGGTGACCCGACATTTCTCACGAAAAATCGAGCGAGGAATCTCCTTTATGCGGGAGCTCTACGATACAAAACACTGCCCTTATACACAAACGATACTCATAATACATACTAACGCTGAATCCCGACTCTATTTTAAATAGTTTACAAGAGTTACAATATTTTCACTCTTATACACTACATATATTAAAATTAGACATTTCAATACTGTGTATACTATCATCCAACCAAAGCCACAACCCGGCTTTATTCAAATCCTCAATCCCTAGAGACAGACACGTCCCCTCTTACGCTCCACACCATGCATATCCAAATAATATCCCTCAGCGAGGGTGAGCTAATCTTTCGATGAGTGGAATCACCTAAGTGGGCTTCTCTCCACTAAGTGCAGTGCAATGTTCCAAAAATAAACATACATTCAAGCAAATGCATGATCCTACTTGAATGTCTACATGACCAACTCGGATCCAGGAGTCCTCATGAGCTCCATCACACTACTTTAAGTCGTATGAAAATTATTATTTTGTTTGTTTGTGGACAACCCTCCGATGTATATATATCAATTGGGCCGCTCCGACGATTGATATTTTTAATTTGGACTACCCTCCGATAATTAATATTTTTAGACAACCCTCCGAACCGTTTTCTCTAGACTCATCTCATGCACTCACTCCTATAGTCCTAAGGTGTTCCAGTGCATATGGAATGCATGTATACTTGATTCAGTATAGTCTAATTCACATGTAAATACATAAACATGCATATATTTAAAAAACAATCAATTCACACAATCATGTCATGTAAATTCTCATTTCATACATCAAAATTAGCTCACTTGGGCTAATGATCAAACACGACGAGCAATTTAATTTAAATCACTCGACCAAACACATATTTTCACAAAAATGTATTTTTTGAGAGCTATTTAGGGAATAGTGAAGCGCCGGTTCTTATTCCGAAAATTCCATGACTCATGGTTCACCTTGTGAACTCGCATTTTTCGGCCATTTCCGGCCTCATTACAATCAATACATGATTTAATACAAACTTTGTGAATTAAAACACCCAAACAGCCCTCACAGTTACGGGCTAACCATTTTGGTTTCCAAAAATTTATATCAATTCGGTCCGAGGTTTGGGGGCCAGATCTACTGACTTACTAACTGGCCTCGATTACGACTCAAACATTTGTAAAGTACTTAAAGCGAGGAATAAAGCCGTAGGAGAAACCCCTACCTCTCAGAGTTGTCAAAACTCATAAATCAGTGTCCGCAGCGTAGCCCTCTCCGCGTAGACGAGTTCTCATGGCAATAGAAGGCTGGCAGAGCGGTCGGATCTTATTTTACCAGAGAAGTCAGATCTTCTCACACTAAAAACCTCCATTTTTTGCTTCTGCAGCTACTGCATCCTTTCCCACGTTTTGGCTCATTTTCATTTTGTAAGGAATGTGTATTCCGTTTTTGTCTTTTGTGACTTAAACTTTTAAAATTAATAGTTATGTCTCTCTTTTCAGTTTGATATTGACCTTATCTCGGTAGTGCATTTTCATCATTTCTCTACTCATACCACTTATGATACATGAGTACATATTATATGTGACTTTCGTCGCATCCCCAAATCGTTACTACGGCACCGACGCGATGCCTCGGCGATGCCGACTCGATTATCTCGAGGTCGACGAAATTTTACATGCTAGCTAGATTTCGCGAGGCGATTCCAGCAGTGAAAATCCGTTTCGTCATCAAGATCTAAATTACATATTTTTAAGCAGAAATTAACAACTTTGTAATCGATGCGATTTTGCCATTTTTCTGAAATTGGAGCACCTCAAGGTCTTACATTCTCCCCTCCTTAAAGAGAGAATTTAGTCAAAATTAGGAGAATCATAATCACTCACATGCATATACAAGTGCACTCATCATTCACATGCTTGATCCATTTAAATCTTAAACGACTAAACTACGTACCTTCATCCCTAAACAAGAAGGGATAGGTGGCCCGCATCGTGTCCTTGCGCTCCCACGTTGACTCCTCCACTCCACAGTGCCGCCATAGTACTCTCACTAGCCTCACAGTCTTGCGTCGCAAAGAGCAGATCGCAGTATCCAAAATACATGCGGTCCCTCACTCCAAGGTCATCAATTAATCAGCCTCAATACATCCCGATCCACCACGCGAGATGGATCTGGGTATACTTAGAACGTGGACGTGAAACCTGATGGACTTTTTGACATCTTCGGCGGTGGCTCTTACTTAGTCACGCTTAGCGGTGCCTACCCTCTCGAGTATCTCGAGGTCAGTAATGAACCTCGATAGCTTCCCAACAAGACGACCCACTCCTCTTGGCGTCGCGAGAGGCGTGATCACGGCCTTATTTCAGGGTCGTGCGTCGCGCATCCGCGTAGCTCTTCTTGGTATGTTGTGAGGCATGACTGTAAATATCAAACTCACCTTCTGCGGAGGTGTCTCTAATCCATCGGGACCGGTGATGGAGCTCTCACCCACCTCAGTTCAACATAATGGTGACATGGCCTCCCGCCTGATCTCATGCAGTCTGTCTGTATCTTCGCCTATCGCGTTGTTGTAGGCGGGTCGTAGGCAATGCTCGCCGGTGCCCTTATGATCCGGGCATGCTCGTAGCATGTCCTCTAATACTGTATGAAGTCCTCTCGGAGCGATCATGTCACGAGGTGGAACGTTAACCTCCTGGTCGGTAGTGTGCCCATAGGCTTTTGGAAACTCTTAAAAGTGCTCAGTAAACCTCGGTCCTTATCAGGCACACTATGGATCTTTGGTACTCCGTGCCATTTGGACTATCTCTCGAGATGTCTGTGCGGCGGGAATCTCGGCGAGAGAAGGTCGTCAGCCACGATTCAACGGTGAAATCAGATCGTCATCAGAGATCCCCAGAGAATAAATTACGAGTTTTAACGAAATTAAAAACTTATGTCAGTCACTGATTTTGCATTTTTGAAATTGGAATTTCTCAGGTCTTCGAGTTGTAGACCCCAAATTTACCAGGTTGAATTGTAGTTTATTTGCATTTATTATTATTTTTTAATTTGTTTTACCCTTTTTATTCATTTTATTTTATTTTACACATTTTTTTATTTGATTTTACCATATTTCATATTGGTGATTTGATTTGATTTGTTTTTTTATTTTAAAATTAGGAGGATTTCTCAAAAAGAAAAATATAAAATAAAATTAAAGTAAAAATAAGTGGGAAAGTGAAGACAAAAGAAAATTAATAAGAAAACAAAAATAAATAAAAAAATTAAAATTAGTGGAAAAAAAACCTATGGGTATGTTTGGTTCTGTTTTTTAAAACTGTTTTTTAGAACAGTTTTTGAAAACACAAAAAACACCAAACATGTGTTCTCTAAAAACTCTAATTTGTTCTTTAAATTTAGTGTTTTCATGTTTTTTTTAAGTTTTTCACAAAAAAAAATAAATCGGAAACCAAATATGTTTTCTCTGTTTTTATTGTTCTCCTTGTTTTTAAGAACAATTTCAAACGATGAAAAAAAAACCCTACGTTTTCAAATATGTGGCCTGTTTCATGTTCTTTTACATTCTCCACCCACCCACCTTTGTATCCAATAGCTTTGCGGCAAATCATACTCTTTTACATTCTGACGATTTCTATGCTTCGACAACCATTGATGGTCACTCGGGCATTTGTGTCGTCCTCCTTCTGACCGTATGGCTTCCCTACTTCCATTGCCTTACCCATTGGCAGATATGTCATTTGTCATTCACATGTACGATAGTAGATGATGCAGGCGGCTGCGGTTGGTTCATGGGAATTGTTAATAAGCGCAGTTGTTGGAAGCTAATAGTACCATATTAAAAGAAATAGGGATAATGTTAAAGTTGGAGCCTAAAGTTTTGAAGTTTATAGTACGATATTTGAATTTAGTAGAGTTTGCAAAAATAAAGAAAAGAAATAATTGTGTTTCAAATTTAGTGTTGATTATTTGAAAAAAAAAATTGAAGGTTGTGATGTATTACTTTAATAAAAGCGTATGTGTTTATTACCTTGATGTTCGAAGATTCTAGGCATCGACAATTCAACGTGAACACACGCAAAAAAGTGATCAGCGATGGTGTATGGAATAGAATCGGCGCGAGATGAGAAGAAAAGGAGAAAAAAGTTTGTCAGTTGGAATACTCTTATCTAGTGGGGGATTTTCCCTATTTATAGGATGTGGTTCACAAATACGATAAAATCTATTGACTTTTGGGATATTAGGGATAATATATCTTTAATTTTAAGGATAAAATCTTCTCTTCCTTATAAAACCCCAATTATTTGTATTTAGGCTTCTACAATTCTTTGTCAGTTTAAATAACATAGAAATAAAGGGAATTGAAGATTAAAAAATCTGTTCTTTGCGTATTTTCTACTTTCTATACACACTATTTCTCTATGTTGTCTCTTTTGCAATATTTTAAAAGTCGGATCCATTTCTCCTCTACGTTGTCTCTTTTCTGATATTTTTAAAAAGTGGTCGATTGGGCCAGTTTTTAGAAGCGGGTGGCTCAATCAAATCAAATACGTATTACCAAAAGTTAAGTTATTGATCCAACCATTTGGAGTGGTTGGGGCTAATAGCACACATAACAAAAAGTCACGAATACATCCTCACGTCCGAGTGGAGCCATAGGAATGGCGTTTAAAGCCCGTTTGCTGAAATAAACCTGACCCACACTTCCCCCTCAAAAAAGCGTATGCGGAATTTCTTTGGGTAGGAATGGCGCGTGCGTCTTAATTTTCTCAAATATCGACACATTTTGTTCTCACGATGGGCAGTTCCTTTGTGCGATTCCCTCTAAAATTGCTTGTAATCTCTCTGCCCTTTGCCAGCGCCGTGTATCCGAGACTGAGCAACATTTTGTTTGGAGCCAGTTAATTAAAACTTGGGTGCCTCAAGATATATAATTAATAATGGCGGGAGAAGTACTACATCATGGATGATATCAGTAGCGACATCACATTTTCTCCCCTTGGAATCCTACATGGCAAAGTGCCTCGACATTTCTTTTATTCAGAGTAAATCTTGTCACTTGGAATTAAGGTACTCATGATAATTTTCTCATCTCCTTGTTTGTTTTATGATTCAACTTCCCAATTTGACACCAGTTTAAAAATCGGCTTTACTTCCTAATTTTTATTTTTTTCTTTCTTTCTTGAGTTTAAAGATTTCATAGCATATGAGCAGAAATGAGTTCAATCGCAGGAAATGGCTTCCCTGAAACTCGATTAGTGATTCCTCCTCTTCTCCTAACCTAATTAGAAGATGGAGTCACGTGTGATCTTGAGTTTTAGGGTGAGGCACCGCGCTACAATTTCAACGATCACCTCTATGCTCATACGCTTCAAGAAGCACACCAAACTTTGAAGAACCGACTTACGAAGAGAAGATCTCGAACCCAGAGAGCTTAAAAGCTATCGAAAGTCGAGATCTTCCATCATTGTTTCTGGCTTAGAGCATTTGTGGAGGCAAGCGCATTCACCAACCATGAAATAAATTGGAAGAACAAAATTACGAGATATGGAGGGACTGGTTGTTTGGCTAGCAATATTTGGATGGGATATAGAAAGATGAGTAATGTTCGATACTTCTTTTTTGACATTAATCATGACTAGCTTTGATTATTATTATTATTATTATTTGCAATTAATTAATCCCTAATTTATAGACTATACCCTATGTGAACTACTAATCTTTGAGCTTTGTAAGTAATATTTTCTAAAGTGAATTATAACATCAAAAAATAAAATGTGAAATTAGTTTAAGTAACATTAATCCTATGAAATTCATCTGAAATTGCTAGATATATAATAAATATGAAATAAGATATCCATTTTAAACTATCCAAATTTTATGTGGTTCTTCGAGTCGTCCCACGAAACTTTGCCACTATACTCAATAAGGTTACAATAGTCTTATATATAGGATGAGACTCCCCCTACTTTAATGTACAGTTTCTCCCCGAGTCACATATTCTAGTGAAATTTAACAAATCCTTGTTCCCCCCAATGCGGCCACCTAATCCCTCGACCCTTTGCTTTCAAAAACAAATTAATGAAAGAAAAGCAAAACATATCTCTACAAATGAGAGAGGATTTAACGTGCTATACCTTTGGGAGTATGCCTTGCGGACACATTTACATCTTTGGTGATCTTGGGCGCTCCACCAGTTGGATGTCTTCTAAGGTTAGTGTTTGCACTCTTAAAGTCTTCCATATCCTTGAAATTAAGATGAAATCAATTAATAATGATTTCGATAACTTCCTATTGTTTAGATTTTCATTGAATAAATGTTTCATATTCAAGCTCTAGCGCAATTAGCATCTTCCCATTTTCAATCTTGTTCTAGATTCGTTTTATCCTCAAAGATCTTCCATACTTTCCTTTTAAGGTGAAACGATTATGTAATACATTAATTTTAAGCGTGCTTTAAATTAAGGTTATTTAATTTATTTTTCTAATTATATATATATATATATATATATATATATATATATATATATATATATATATATATATATATATATATATATTTTATTGATCCTAGAGTATTATTTTGGGCATATATATATATATATATATATATATATATATATATATAATGGTTGACCTAAAATTATTTAAAATAATTAGTTTGATTAAATTAAATGTTAAAGTATAGAAATATCTTAGTATATGTAAAATTTATCCTAATTTGGCTTAATTTTAGATTAAGCCCTAATTAAAAATAATTGGGGACTTTAGAGGCTTTTATTTTGAAGGGAAAGGGCCCAATTTTGGGGCTCCAGGCTCTCTCCTACTGAGTCCTCTTCCTGCTGGCTATCTTGCTGTATCGGTAGCTGGCGCCTCCGTCAGGCCACCTCAGACCGGTCAGGGCTGATCCAGAGCTCGAGCCATCACCCCACACACTTCCCTTGACCTCAGAGCCACCTTGGACTCGTCGGGTTTTGACTCAGCCGGAAAACACCTGGCCGTTTCTCTCTACTTGCCTTACCACTTACTGAGGCCATGGTCGCGGCGCCACCACCACCCCTCTTCTCGGCAGGCAAGCTTCCTCGACCGCGGCCGCGGCCGCCGGTTCTTCCTCCTCTCGCGATTGGCGTCCTCCTCGCGCCTTAGGTGGGTACCTCGCTAGAACAGCCCTTTTGGGGCGTGTTTGGCTTGGAAACAAGGCATTTCGAACTCAGGGACCCCAAAACCTTAGGGAGGTATGATTCGCCATTTCAAGCTTTAATCGTAGTGATTTTTAGAGATAAACTCGAGAAGAAAATTCTGTTTTTGTTTGGGTTGTTTTTAAGCGTCTAAAAATTATACAAAATTGTTTTGGACTCCCTAATCCCAGTCTAAAGCAGGTACCCTCCCGGTTAATTTCAGAAATGAAGTTGAATTTTCCAGCCTGAAGTCGGCGGCGGACCTGAGGCGTGCGAGGAGCAGGCGTCGTCTCGGATTAGTGATTCGAGCTCGGTGCAATCGGTTTCGCATTCGGAGCTTGATGAGAATCTATGCCCCTAAAGCAGCGTGCGACTCTAGTGTATAATTGTTCGATATTCGTATTTTAATTGTTCGTAAAGGTTATTTTAATATTGAAAATGCCCTATTTATCGTTTAATTGCTCATGTTTGTGTTTTGAAAAGATGTAACTTAAAATATATATACGCCGGTACGATGTTGTGTTTAATCTTATCCTATGTAATTAGAACCGCGTTGATTTTTGATTAAACGTATTTAATTATATCCGGAGTTATCATGTATCAAATATAATAGTTATCGGCTATAAATTGTATCAATTGTATTTGCCAGCGGTGTTGACCTTTGTGTTCAGTTCGATCGGCGTGGATTTATCTTGTAGTTGTGGCGACTAAACATTGGATAAGTGTGGATATTAGAAGTGTATTTTTATCGAGTTACGGACCCATTTGAGGGAGTTAAGTCAGGTTTTTAGGGGAGGATTCACGAATTTTGGTGAGAACATAAAGAAATCTGAGTTTCTATGTCGGGGTTTGAGACGTAGGTTTTACGGTCGAATCTAGGTATGTTAAATCTTAATCTTATTTATCAATAACGTCTTTTCCATTTTAGATTGTCCGAGCTGACTCGCGGGGGCGACTGAGTCACCCGGCGGGGCGGTCGAGATCAGGCATACTCGGTGAGTTGATATCATATAGTTTCGACACATCATGCGCATGCATGGCATAGCATTTATGGCATTAGGCCACACCCATCATCGACATGAGTTATTATCATTGGAATTGTATTTACTATGGTAACTAAATTATTTAGTTGTTATGAAATATCTGCGTATGAGAAGCATTATGATGATGGATGTGAGTGTGTATTGTTGGGTGCGATATTGTGCATTGTATGTGAAAATGTTGTAATAGGAACTATAAGCGGGACATACCACACAATGGGTTACATCGAGGCCAGCGTGCTGTCTGCGAGTATCATCGAGACTATGATGCAGAATTATGTTTATGTATATAATTTCCTGGTTGAGCGTTTCTCGGGGATCTGGTAAGGTCCACTGGTTGGCGTTACTCTCGGGCGCCGGTATGGATTATGGTAGGATGATTCTTTGGGTTAAGGACCACTGGTGAGCATTTCTCTCGGGCGCCAGGCGTTTGTTGGTTTAAGTGTCATTTGGGTTAAGGACCTGGTCGAGCATTTCTCTCGGGCGCAGTCATTAAGTTTGAGAGGCCGTATGGCTTGTAGTATTGGAGTATAGAAGTCAGAGGCTAGGTTCACCGATTATTGTGATGATAATGTGATGATATGAAACTTGATGTGGGTGCATGCATACATATGTGAGTGTATCGTTATATAGTCTCAATGTGATATATATATATTATATTATATTGAAATTCTATATGTATGTATATCACATTTGGTTGTAGATGTGGTATGAATTATATGATATTAACTCATCTCAGGAAGTGACAGTCTCGATTTATTTTTAGTCTTGTCAGTCCTCATAACGGATCCTTGAGAACAGCGAATTCGCCTTCGGTTACATGTACTACTATGATAGTATTAATCTTTTAATCTAGGTGTCACTGCAGTACTTTGGAATATTAGTATGTTTTGCAATTCAGATAATTCTGTTCATTTTGTGTATGCTGACGGGGTATGTGGGATCGGGACTTTATTCTCCCTATTGATGTTTGACATCTGAGCATATTACAAATATGCATGTGGATATATATGTATAGACAGGTGATCGTATGATAGTCGGCATGAATATTTCAATAAGGCACTCACGGGTTGTTGGTCTTAATACTTCCATTCCCTAGTGGAGTCCGCATTTGAGTTGGGTCGTGACAAGTCAATTTGGGTTGAGAATCTTCACCTTGACCTGTCTTGTATTGCAACATACCTTCTAGTCTCGTTCGAACGTCTTTCTAGTAATTTCGACTTTGGCCCAATGATTTAACTACCAGTGTTCCAACGCATCTGATAGCATTGTTGAAGGGATAAGTTACTTGCAAGGCCCTAACATTTAGTGTATGTCTCAAAGCTTTGATCGCCCGACACATTTTTTTAATTTAGTCCCACGTTTTCGTGTATGTCTCAAGTTTTCGTGTATGTTTACCATCATAACTCGCTCGTACACCTTACATTATAAAGTCCACCGGGGACAAAGATCGATTTAAACACCAGTTAAACACCCAAAATATGTCAGAGGGCGTTTGGCCATTGATGACTTTATTTTTTATTTTTTTAATCGAGAGGGGTATGGTTGAGCAACAAAAGTAAATGTTAGGGGTATCTTCGGACTAGAAAAAGTTCGAGGGCAAAGAGGGTTATCAGTGAAAACCTCGGGGGCATTTATGCATCTTATCCCTATTGTGTACACGGGGAACATCCTAGATCTTTATTCTTCACATGTTCTCTTTGCATCTTTTCTAGTGGAGGCAATTATTTCCATGAAACGGTGGATAACCTATAAAATTCTCAATTCCTTATGTCTCCATTTACAAATAAAGACAATTGTTAGAAATTTTTAATAATTTTTATACTTTTGTATAGTCTTCATAAGTGAAATATCTTTGAAAATAGGTAATATCAAATTTAATCCCCGGATTTTGTTCTTTATCAATAAGTTTTCATATGACCTCTAGATTGATTTTGTTTGGTGGGGACATGTGAATTCTATGAACATATAAACAAAATTTATTGAATGAATAAAATGAGCATAGTGCTTCCTACTTTCAAAGATACTTGTATAATTGCAAAATCTATTAAAAAATAAACAATCCCTAAATCACGAATTTTAAAAGTTCATTTAATTATTTAAATATGAATAAACATTTCATTAGAAATTGAAACAAAAAAAAAAAAGAAAAAAATTGTATGTGCATTCTGTAAGATTTTACAAAACCACGTTAAAGTAAGCAACTTATTTTTACATGCATCAAATAACAAACATAAAGTGTCTAAAATTTGAATTTTGCAATATAATTCATCTGCTATGTTATTTTTATTGCTATTAATTTTTACTACTATCATTTTTGTTGATATTGTTGTAAATTTCTCTAATTTGTGTTGAAGAAATATACATTTACCATGGATTATTTGAACTTGAACAAAATTTTTATTGGCAAATTTTTTGGTAAGTGGTCACCAACTCTTATTTAAAATTGATTAAAGAGTCGAGTTTGCTAAAGTGAATATCAAGTTTTGAAATAAATATAACACAACTTTCATTCAATTAATTTAGACATGAAACAAGTCTCCTTGCTCAATGACATTAAAATAAAGAAAATAAAATAGAAATAGAGAATAAAGAGATATGGTTTAGAAGGTTGGATATGCAAGTAGCCTTGACGTGGGAGCTTGAACCAAGTGTTACCAATTCATCTACAATGGGATCATTAGATATATGAGTTTACCATAAGATGAGGTGACTAAATATGCTTACATGCAACACAAATAATTATAGTTTATGTTTTGGATTGAATTTTGTTTTAATTGTCATGCATATATACATCATAAGATGGTTTAACTTTTAGCCAAATCAACCTGATTCTTATTAGCACTGCTCATTTTTTTATTCACCTTTTACTCTCTAACATACTTCATAGTATCGAATGCCGGAATCGGAGTTCATGAGGAAATAGAAGTGACATTTCTGAGATTGAATGATAAATGTTTATTTATTTGGAGAAGAAATTTGGTTGGAATGGTTTCCTATTTAAAAATTAGCCGAGAATTGAAAATTGGAGTCAAATAATGATGTCAGATAGTTGGGATTTGGGAGGTTGGTGGAGTGCTTAAGACAGCCATTGCCAAAGCTATATATAATCAGCTCTTCTTGACTTTGGTTATCTTGGCTTTCTTGAAAAATGTTAAAGAAGCTGATGCGCAAAAAAAAGCTGGTGGGACACATGATTTACAAAAACGACTTCTTCGTGATATAACAGGAGAAAAGCATTATATAAGTAACATTGGCCAAGGATCGAGCCAAAGTAATACAAGATACTCTCCAATCTCAGAAGGCTCTTATTATTTTTGATAATATTGATGACGATTTGGAATTGTTAGAGTATCTAATTGGAGGCTGTGGTTTGGGAGAGGAAGTAGAGTTTTGATAACTACTAGAGATCGAAATTCGTTGCATAAAGTTGATGACCTATGTGAGATTAAAGGATTAAATCTTGAAGAAGCTCTCAAGCTCTTTAGTCTATATGCGTTTCAACAAAATCTTTTAGACGAAGATTATAAGATTCTCTCAGATAATGAAATATATTATTGTCAAGGTCTTCCTTTGGCTTTAAAAGTTTTGGGCTCTCTTTTACGTGGTGAACGAAAAAGTGAATGGGAAAGTGAATTGCATAAATTGAAGAACATGCCTAATACAAAAATCCAAGATGTGCTTAAGATAAGCTATGATGAGTTAGATCGTACACAACAGGCAATATTCCTAGACATTTCTTGCTTTTTTAAAGGAGAAGATAGAAACTTCATTTCAAAAATATTGGATGGTTGTGAGATGGTTGCTAAGAGCAGGATTGGATCTCTAAAGGCAAAATGTCTCATAACTGTTTCACATAACAAGATATATATATATATATATATATATATATATATATATTTATATATGCATGATTTGATACAAGAAATGGGTTTGGAAGTTATCCGCCAACAACATCCTAAAAGCTAGTAACAAATGGAGTAGATTGTGAATCAAATGATATCCGTAAATTGCATTTATGAGTGAAGAGGTGAGAATTCAATAATTTATAGTTTACTTTTTCCTTTTTGAAAGATTAAACATTTAAAAATTTTGTTTATAAAAAATTATATACTTACTTGTATACTATTAGTTAAGACTTTTACATGTTATTGTTCCCTTATTATTTGTTTTTTTTCTCAGGGGATGGAAAATATTGAAACATTATCTCTGGAGTTATCTAGATCAAAAGAAATAGAAATGTGGTTCACCAAAGAAGTGTTTGCAAGTATAAAGAAAGTGTTTGCTAAGATGGAAACTTAGGTTGTTAAGAGTCTATTATAGTGTGATACTATGAGAAAAAAGTATAAAACATCTCTCCTCGAAGGCTTTGAATTTCCTCGTGAACTAAGATATCTTCATTGGGAAGGTTTGGAGGCTTTATAAATCGAGACTTTGATCTTAGGAGACCTTGTTGCAATCAACTTGAGAAGTGTAGTGACAGTTGGGAAAGGAAGAGTCTGACCATTGTTGGCAGCGCCTATCCCGGGGGTCCGGATTGACAACCTTGCCGTCTGACTCGGAAACCTATGGATATGGTTTACTCGATATAAAGCTGCATGTCTCATATATCAAGACCCATTTTTGTGTATTTTTCTTTCAAATAACTGATTTATTATAATATTTTACAAGAGTTTGATGTACAACTCTTTTACACATTTACATGCAAAATATATTAAAAGCTAGATTATTAATATATTATTTACAAAAATCTTCTCAAGTGTAGGCCTTCTTGTACTCAGCCTCGAGAAGGAATATAGATCTTCTCGTGTACCCAGAAAGGGTCCCACGACCAGGGTGAGCAAAGCCCAATAGTGATAATCTCCTACGAGGGTTACTCCCCACCTAAGTTCACATGCAGTGGTCGCTAGAAAACACACATCGAATAAAGTAATACCACATGAATGTCCTCATATGTCATGCATGAAATGTCATCATGCCCATATCTCGAGTCACTCATCGACTCCCTCACACCTACCTATGTCAAGTGTGAACTATTGTCATTTTCTAATGACAACCAAAGATTTTTCTTAATCTTTTAACATTTTCATTTACAACCATGCACCTTTTGTGGGTAATGGTTTACGATGTCGCGCAGCGAAACTCCATAAACCGGACACTTTCCGCGACGCTCCTTGTGGGGAATATGTATGACCATAATTGATGGGTCTTTCACCACGGGGGATCCTATCGGCTGGCGTGCGAACACATAATTATCCTTTACCATTTTCCTTAACCCGGTCGCGACTCATTTGGACTTTGTCCCACTAACCGAGCCCACTAATCAACACCATACACAGTGTTGATCCATAACAGTATACCCATGACACTCCATCAAACACCTAACACAGTGTCGATCCCATCCATGCACTCAGACCCATGTCATGCGATGTTCTAGTGCATATGCAATGCAGTATGCCATTCTGATTCTCATGCTACATGTGATGCGCTTCATGAACCATTCACGCGCAAGCGGATAATTATAATAGGTACATATAATTAACATCCATATATAACCCGTGTTATTACCATGCGACATACATTAACATCTCATATTCACCTTGCATGTTATTCATACAAGCGATAACACACAGCAAGGTCTCGATCTTGGACCCATCACGATAGGGTACCTAATGGCCCCTTCCGATCCATAGAACGGTTGGTTTCAATCATCCATACAACATCAAACAACCATAAAACCTAGAAACTTTTAGTTTTCAGTTCAAACTGTCCTTGCATACAAATACCTACAACGATACACAACTTGTATATGCCATGCGATGGTCATATTAAAACCGACTTATTCGCGATCTGACCAAGCGACACGCACCATTGCAAAACATCGATTCCAGTAAGGTTATGATCACCCAATACACTCCATAGGCACCTATATGGAATCTTGACTCAATGGTCTTTCCATAGAGTCGAGACAGCGAGTCGGACGAAGAATTTATAGCCAGTTGGGGTCACCGCGTGTTAAACCAGTAGAAACGACGACGGTGACGACCTTCCAGAGCTCGGCCTAAAATCCACTACCCTCATTAGGAATATTAATGGAATATTGACTCAATGGGCTTTCCATAGAGTCGAACACCTAATGAGCTGGTGACTGGTAGAGCTTGAGTGGCGCACCTTGGTCGAGCCACTTTGATATGCTTCCATAGGGACATGTGTGGATTCTTGACTCAATGATCTTTCCATAGAGTCGAACACAGAAATAGATTTGGACGAAGAAGATGACCTTAGAGTTGGAGAGTCCTTCGTAGTCAAATCCTGACTGGCCCGTAGAGCTGACTGGCCAGGCAGTCTAACTACCTCAGTCGGCACCTACTATCCTCCTCAGAATTTGAATGGATTCTTGACTCAATTATCTTTCCATAGAGTCCAGAACACGTGAAGCAGATTCGGACGAAAGAAGTTATGACCAGAGTTGGAGGTCATACGTAAGTCAAACTAGTAGCCCGGCGACTTGTTCGAGGTGTCATGACTGTCAGGCGAGTTTACGCGCTAAGCTCTTACGGCAATTTGAGCTGACCTGCGGTTGGCGAACTACGGATGCGACCTCTAGTAGGTGACCTACGGGATGACCTCCATTTGCGACCTCTATCCCGGTGACCTCTCACCCGGCTTACCTCTACGGCACCAAACTCTGAGGTGACCATACCTGGGCGGCCTCTGGTGACTCTGGGGAGCAGGCCTCCACATAGCGGCCTCTACTAGATGACCTCTACGAGTGACCTCTACAGATTGACCTCTGACGACCTACAACTTGACCTACATAGGTTGACCTGCGGGTGACCTCTAGCGTTAGGCCCATTGATAAAAGAATATAGCTTGGTCACCTGGTCAGTGTGAAATTCAAAAGCTACTGTGAGTTCAACGATGTGGCTACAATTGTGAAGGTCCTGCTTTGCCAATTTCCTTTCTTTTTCCACAAAACCAGTTCTAATGTCAGTTCTGCGTACTATCGATATGGCGACTACATGGTTGAAAGCGACAAACATTCCTTAGAGGCGATAGCCGCCCACCTGACCCTTAGGGTGAAAGTAACCAAAGTACAGAAGACCTACCTCTTGGAGTTTGTCAACTCCAGATTAGGTCTCTGTCTTGAAGCCACTATAGTGAGGATGAACTCTTCTCTTTCATTGAATAGCCAGAATCGATTGTCGAGAAATTTAGAGAGAAGGTGGAATCTCTCTACAAAACTCTCTCTTTTCAAATACGGGGTTTTGCCTTTTCTCTCCCTCTCCCGACAAAGTTGGGAGAAGAGAAGAAATCCAGTGAGATGTCCTCTCACTTGTCCTTATTAATTCTAGTGGTTCCTTGGATTACCCTTATCACCTTATCCATCTACCTTGGATTTCTCTCGATCATGTGGTATACATGTCCATGTGGGTCCACACTTGAGCTCAAGTTGACTAATTCAGCACGACCTGTGGCACACTTGTGAGCCCTCAATGCGTGATGTCCTACATTCTCTAGTTGCATAGAAAACATCCCCAGTCAGGCGTCTCGAGGTCGTAGTCGACGTGGTAGCTAGATTTCGCAAGACGATTGCAACGGTGAAGTTCGTTTCCTCATCCGAGATCTAGAAAAATTCCATATTTTGACCGAAATTACCATTTTTCTATTTTCCAGAAAATTAGATTTTCTCGGGGTTTCACATTCTCTCTACCTAGCTTAAAGAATTTCATCCGAAATTCCATGCACATACGCATCGATCACGTGCTTATGTAACCCTACTACAATCCCATGCTTAGTGTGCAAGCGTTGACCTTTCAAGGTCTTAATCAGCGTAACTTGATCAATGGGCGAAGATCAACCTAATCCATGTCATGAATGACATCCATATCTTCAGAGCCCGCTGGCGTGTCCGCCGACATGATACGATTCCAGTAGGTGTCCAGTCTCGAGTCACTCGGGCTCATCGCTCGACTCTAAGTCTACGTGATAATCATGGCCAGTGTGTTTCTCTCGAACCATGGAGACACCTCGGCACTACCATTCATGAGAGTGGTGAATGATCATCTTGTGCAGAAGCCATCACCCGGAGCTCGATCGCGATATCCGCGAGTGCACCCACCGCCCCGGAGCTCAGTCGATCCATCGGGGGTCCACCATGAAGCGAATCTCGGATCTCTAACTTCGAGGAATCCGACCTATGGTCAACTCTCACCCTACATCCAAGGGAAGAACATCCACACATGGCTTCTCTAAAGGCCTCAACCTCTAAGCCCAAATTCTATCTCGGTCTAGTGGTTGCACGTACGGCCACTGGTGATTTAGTTATCATGAACTGGCAGTTCATCCCTTTTTCTGATGGTGCTAACTGACCACTAGCTTTAATTCAATTTCTGAACTATCGTACTTCGATTTGTCTTTCCAAACCCTAGGTTATGTTTTCTAACCACTAAGTTCAACATTTTCTCCTATCTTCACTCACGAAGCATACAATCCACTTTCAATTCAATCACACATCACAATATCATCAAAATGCACAATGGATGCATGATCTAACCCGTTTCCCATCAAGTCCTTGGTAAATCGTATACCCAACATCTAAATTTCTGTGTATTTATAAATCTAGGTTCTCGATACTCATGTCAGACGCTCTATCCCTGGGTCCCGTTGAAAACCCGTCAACCCGTAGAAACCTATGGATATCGGTTGCCTCGATATCACGCTCACATGTCTCATATTTCGAGACCCATTTTTATGTATTTTTCTTTCAAACAACTGATTTCTTATAATATTTTACAAGAGTTTGATGTACAACTCTTTTACACATTTACATGCCAAAATATATTAAAACTAGATTATTCTAATATATTTTACAAAAATGTTTCAAGGCTGGCCAACCCACTTCTTCGTACTCACGGCCTCGAAGGAGCACCGTCTCTCTTGTATCCGAAAAGGGGGTCCACCACAAGTGAGCAAAGCCCAAAGAGTGATAATCTCCTACAAGGGCTACTCCCACCTAAGTTCACATGCAATATTCCATTTAAAAACACACATCCAAATAAAATTTCTACATGAATGTCATATGTCATGCATGAAATGTCATCATGCCCATATCCCGAGTCACTCACCGACTCCCTCACACCTACCTATGTCAAGTGTGAACTATTGTCATTTTTCGATGACAGCCAAAGATTTTTCTTAATCTTTTAACATTTTCATTTACAACCATGCACCTTTTGTGGGTAATGGATTTCTGGTGTCGCACCAACGGGTTCCATAAACCCAGACACTTTCACGGCCTTTCACCGCTGGGGAATATGTATGACCATAATTGATGGGTCTTTCACACTAGGGGGGATCTATCCCAACTTGCTGATACTCGGCACATAATTATCCTTTACCATTTCCTTAACCAGTGCGACTCATTTGGACTTTGTCCCACTAATCGAGCCCACTAATCGACACCATACACAGTGTTAATCCACAACCGTGTACCCATGACACTCCATCAAACACCTAACATAGTGTCGATCCCATCCATGCACTCACACCCATGTCATACGATGTTCTAGTGCATATGCAATGCAATTATGCCATTACAGTTCTCATGCTACATGTATGATGCACACTACATGAACCATTCATACCATGGATAATTATAATAGGTACATATAATTAAAACTATATAACCCATGTTAATACCTCATACAAAGATACATTAACATGTCATATCTACACCGCATGTTATTCATACAAGCACAACACACAACAAGGTCTCAATTCGACCCATCGATAGAATTTTCATTGGCCCCTTCACAATCATGAACCAGTTTGGTTCCAATCATCCATACAACATCAAACAACCATAAAACCTAGAAAATTTTAGTTTCCAGTTCAAACTGCCCCTACATACAAATACCTGCGATGCACAACATGCCATGCAGTAGTCGTGGCCCAAAACCCGACTATTCACTTTGATACAACCAAGCAACCTGCACACCCGGTGCAAAACATCGATTACAGTAAGGTTATGATCACCTACTACCTTCCACAGGCACCTATCTAGAATATTGACTCAATGGTCTTTCCATAGAGTCAGAACACCAAAAGCAGTTCGGACCCGAAGGAATTATGACCTTCCGAGTTGGGGTCACACGTATTAAACCCGACCGAGGCGACGACTTACCGAGATGACCTGACCTTACAGAGATCAGACTAACATCCACTACCCTCATTATGAATATTAATGGAATCTTGACTCAATGGGCTTTCCATAGAGTCAAAGAACACCCGAAACGGAGTTCAGACGAAGAAGTTATGACCTTCGAAGAGTTGGGATCATAAATAGTCAAAATCCACAATATAGCCGGCGCCACCGAGTGTATCGCAGTCTGAAACATGATCCGAACATAGATGAATGTGTATTTGTCAGGTCCAAGAACACCGAAGCGAGTTCGGAGAAAGAAGTTATGACCTTAGAAGTTGGAGGTCCTTAAGTAGTCAAATCTGATGTGGAGTTGACTGACTGGCGAAGCGAGATTTATAACACATAGTGCGACACACCTACTATCCTCGAAAATGGGCGATTCTTGACTCAATGGTTTACCGCCAAGTCAAAAAACATCAAAACGGAGTTTATTGAAGAAGTTATGACCTTCCGAGTTGGGGGTCATACGTAGTCAAACCTAAATGAGTGACGACTTGGCCAAGGTGTTCGACTTGTCCCGCATTTGAGCTAACCTTGAGCTCTTCGCTGAAACTGACCTCATGAGCTGACCTCTGGCTGTTGACCTCTAGCAGCTGACCTCCTACGAGGTTGACCTCACATTGCGACCTCAGCACGTCACTAGGCCGACCTCTGGTGACCTCTACGGTGACCTCACATCAGTTGACCTCTACGGGCTGACCTCTTGCCCATTAGACTATTCAAAGTAAAAAGACCATAACCTGGTCTACAGAGGTCCGAATTGAGAAATTCAAAAGCCTAACATCAAGTTCACTAATGTGGCTACAATTTACCAGAGGAGCACACTACCAAATTTCCTTTCTTTCATGAAAACCAGTTCCCAATGTCTGGTTAATCGTCTTATCACAATATAGCGATTTCCTATGGTTCAAAGGCAACAAACATTCCCCTTGGCAATACAACCACACCTGACCCTTAGGGTAGTAACCAAAGTCTGAAGACCTACCTCTTGGGTTTGTAAAACTCCAGATTCTGAGTCTCCACATGCGAAGCCCTTCCAGTGAGGATGAACTCCTCTTGCTTTCGGCGGCCGCCTGGAGTCGATTGTCGAGAATTTAGAGAAGGTGGAATCTCTCTCTCTAAAACTCTCTCTTTAAATCTGGTTTGCGCTGCCTGCCATATATAAACCGAGTTGGGAGAAGAGAGATCAAGTGAGATGTCCTCTGCATGTCGCGTCGATTCTAAGTGGTTCTTGGATTACCTTATCACTGCCATCATCACGTAGTTTCTCTCCAATCATGTATTGCCATGTCCATGTGGAGTCCCACGCCCAGGCTCGGGATTGACTAATTCAGCACACGACACGTGGCACTGCTGTGAAGCGCTCAAAATCGAAGTGCCACGGCTACGCTGGATTCTTATCGAAAAACATGCAAATTCATTGTCTCGGAATTCGGCCAGTCTCGACATGGTAGCTAGATTTCGCTTAAGGCATTGCAACGGTGAAGTTCGTTTCCTCATCCAGAATCTAAGAAAATTCGATTTGGCCGAAATTACCATTTTCCATTTTCTAAAAAGTGAATTTTCGAGGTTACAATTATTGAGTTTATTATTTTTATATTAATTTCGATTAAATTCAGGATTTTGAATAATTTGTTTTACTCTGACATCATGAAAAGTGAAGTTCGTTGATGTAGTGACTCGCGGCTCATCAAAATGCCAAAATTATCAAGTATGCCAAATTTGGAGAGTTTGAAAATTAAAGGTTGTGCGAGTTTCTGCAAATTGCATTCATCTATTGGTGCATTTCTTATATGAACTTTTTGAAGGAGTTTCTTTTGGAAAAGACTGGAATCAAAGAATTACCCAGCAGCATCTAGTACTTGACATCTCTTGAATTTCTTAATGTTTCGTGGTGTTGAAGTGAAATAGCTTTGATTGTTTTGCGAAGATGAGGCGGCAGGGGCTTGATATGCGTGGGACCAAAGTCAAAGAACTCGCAAGAAGCATTGGATATTTGGAATCTTGAATCTGCACCTGTCGAGGTTGCTCACATGCATTCGAGTTGGTGAAGATGAAATGCTTAAGAGCTTACCGTTTGGATCCAGCCTTGCTATTAAGGAACTCCCAGCGGCATTGGATGTTGGAATCTCTTGAATCTCTCTTAACCTATGGGATTTATATATTGAAGAAATTTCAAAAGATGGTAGATGAAATGCTTGAGGAACTTTGTTTTGGTAATTGCTATTAAAGACTCCCAGCGACATTGGATATTTGGAATCTCTTGAATCTTCGCTTTTTGTTAACTTGCTTTCGCGCTTAGAAATTTCCGAATGGTGTAGGTGAAATGCTTAAGGGAGCTTTGCTTGGTGACGCTGCAAGGAACTTGGCAGCTGTGGATATTTGAATCTCGCGATCTAACTATGGGATTATACAGCTTAGAAATTTTAGGAGATGGTGAAGACGAAATACTTAAAGGAAGCTTTGTTTGAAGTGGAACTTCTGGCTAAGACCCAGTATTGGTCACTGGAATCTCTTGCCTATGGGATTGCTCACGCTTAGAGAAATTTTCAGAGATGGTGAAGATGAAATGCTTAAGGAAGATTTGTTTAGGTCATTCTATTAAGGAGCTCAGCGACATTAGATCTTTGATCTCTTGAATCTGTAACCTATGGGATTACTCACGCAGAGAAATTTCAGATGGTGAAGATGACATGTAGAAAGCTTTGTTTAGGTGGAGCTTCTATTAAGAATAAACTGACATTGGATATTTGATCTTGAATCTAGTAACTTTTATTAAGTTGCTCACACTTAGAATTTCGGAGATGGGCAGTGAAATGTAAGGGAGCTTTGTTTAGGTGGAAGCGCTATTAAGAACTCACGGCGACATTGGATATTTGGAATCTCTTGAATCTCTTAACCTATGGGATTGCTCACGCTTAGAGAAATTTCCAGAGATGGTGAAGACGAAATTTCTTAACGACGAAGCCTTGATTTCATAAGGAACTAGATTTAGGCTGGTTGCAATCTATTGGAGGAGCGATACCTAGTGATTTATGGTGCTATCCTCAGTGACTAATTTAATTGTGAAACAATATTAATGTATACCTCTGGGCATCAATCAACTCTGGTGGTGCCTTTACATGGTCGTTTACCCCATGTGAAGAATTCGGGCTTTCATGATCTATAAGAATAAGAATAGAAGCTGCAGTTGTGTTTGTAAACTTTATCATCATGTTATGTCCAGCTTAAGATCTCTGGTTTTCTCTAACAATACAATTATTTGTCGAGGTGTGTGAATTGATCTGCTAGCCTAAATTAAATTTACAATTTATTTGTGAAGGTCGACATGATTAATAATGTTTTTTACACACACACACACATACACACACACACACACACACACATATATATATATATATATATATATATATATATATCTCTATATATAGGATATAGATGCAACAAAATGTGGATGGAACTTTGGAATTTTGTTGTTCTACCCTCGAGGTAGAATTTACAGAATCTCAAAGTGGTAAGATAAGTATGGGATGTGATAAGTATAGAGCTCCCAAACAAATGGTGTAGGCAACACCTTCTTGGTTGCTTTATTCTTGAGTTTGTTCCTCTTGATCTGTTTGATGATGAGAAAAAAAATGCATCATCTGGTTTTCTGTGAATTAAGCATATCCCAGGCGATCAATTTATCTTAGTGAATGGAATTTCTTGAAGGAATGTGTCTCGATGTTGATAAGGGCTTGAAGCATTGGGGCTCTACTTTGCCTCAAAATCATTGAATAAGTTTCGATCCAAGATGTAAATACTTCAGGCTTTCATGGAAATTTATAGAATAAAAAGTTGGGATACATCGATATCATGGCTTCCAGAAATAGTCATAAGAAAGATCAGTCGTTATAACCCAACGAAGAGGTCACGGTCACACCACAAAAGATCAAGGCATCATGTCTTAGTTTCCTCACTCTGCCACGGTACCACCTTCTCTCTCTCTTTCTCTCATACTTAATTTTTTTTTCCTTCAATGTTTTAAATTTATTTATTCTTAATTAATAAAAGGAATTTAATAAAATATACAAACATCACACTTTAATTACTTAGAAAAATGTCTACAAAGTTATACTTTTATTATTAAATAAATGTCTATTATTATAGGAAACTTATCAAACATCTTTTTAGTAAGGGTTATTTGCAAAAAGATTTAGATAATTTATATCTTGTTAAATTAATAAAACCTTGATTATTTTAAAATTTAAATATAAAAATAAGTTTGTTTTTTTTGAGTTAATTATATAAGAAACTACTAGATATTAAGAACATGTATTAATAATATGTTTATTTTCTTTATTTTTTAAATAAAGATTTAATAACTAAAGAATAAAGTGTATAGTATCCTAAAAATTTATTGTTACAAGAATATAATTTTACTTAAAATTTAATATAAGTTGATCCATTCTCTTAGAAGTCAAATTGATCAGTATGATTTCCACCGTACTCAATTTTAGAAAGAAGTACTTTCCCATTTTTATTACTCCTATACTTTAAAATGTTCATACTCACCTCTTGTATTATCAAAACATGAAAAGAAACAAGTCATTTTTCTACTTGGTTGTAATATCTATTATCTACCATTTTAATTAGCGTTACACTTTTTTTTATTCACATTTATTACGATATTTTTGTAATTTGAATCCAAAATTTATACAAAAATTAAAACATTATTTTTAAATTTTTTTGATTAGATATGGTAATTATTTAATTTAAAAACTAATTTCCTGAAAATTTAGATAAAATTTTAATTTTTATAAATAATACATAAATGTAATGTTTATAACTACCATAATGTTTATTCCATGGTATTTTAATTTTTAAATTATTAATGAATAGTATTTATAAATTTATTAAATGAGACAAAATATTATATAAATAAATACTGAATAAATTAATTTTAGATTTTCAAATATTTTAGGAGAGATAGAATAATTATTTTTATTTAAAAGTAACTTTGTAGATTTTTAGATAATGTATGAACCTAACGTGATAATGAGTTTGGTTTTCCTAGCTATCTATTTTTAAAATAACAAAAATAAACATCACACTACTTTTTAATAAATAATATATAAATAAATAAATACACTATCTCAGTAAATAAACCGTCTATCAAAAATTTGAGAAAAAATAATTTTTAAATAAAAATAATCATCCTATATATCCCACACATTTTTTAAAAAAAAAACTCTATCTTTTAATTTATTTTACATTTATATTATATTTGTATAATATTCTAATACATTTATAAAAATAAAACAAAAATGTATTATGATTATTTTAAAAACAATGTCATAAAAGTATCCTCACATAAAAAATAAACTTTATCTAAATATTAGAGAAAATTAATTTTAAATTAAGGAAATAATTATTCAAATTTAACAAAAAAAAATTTAAAAGACAATCCACATAATTTTTATTTAAATTTTAATGATAATAATTTGTTTGCTCTAAAGTGAGAAAATACATAAAGATAATTTGTTTTTGTAATTATAATGATGTAATACTCATGGTTGCAGGCCAAAAAACCTTTACACGGGAATTGTGCGGTTAGTAGCAAAGTCTTTGGTGAGTAGAATGAGAATACCATCAAAAAGGTTCTTCGTTCAAATTATGGAACTTTTAATTAGTATGTTTTAAAGCAAAGCATGAAACTATTTTGATTATTGATTTGTTTGATGTGTGTTTAATTTGTATTTCTTCAAACTTTTACTTGTGAATAACTTTAAAACATATTTTCTTAAATCCTTTGATTTTTTTATATATTCTACATATCACTTTGATAATAATGTAATAAGTTACCTAAGAATTTTAAAAATATAATTACTTGAAAGTTGAGAGTAATAGAAGAAGTATTTTAACAAATAACATTTTAAATATTTAAGGTTTATTAGGTTATAACCATGTTAAGATAGGTCATGCGGATAACCCACCTAAATTGTCATGCTGCTAGGATCCGTCCGACCCAGAAGCGACGAATCAAGGCAAAGTTTGGGGCGTGAGGCTATCTATACTATACTATATCTTGTCTTTGGGACTCTCGTGATATATATTTCTTTATAGTTGTACATTGCACAGTAATGCTCTACAAACAATTCTGTATATAAAATAATTTATATATCTGAAAAGAACTACCCTTGGGAATTGGTCCATAAAATTATGCGCATATCTGAGTCATTTGCATATACAAATCTTTGATGCATACACATACAGATAAAACTTGGAGGACGGAGCGTGGCTGGTGAGCACCTATCTACGAGATGGCACCTGTCTTCAAGCGATGTGGGATGTCACAATCCTCTTGCCTCCTTCGGTACCAGCACGGGATTGAACACCGGAGTGCTAAACTGCAGCTTAATGGGAACATAAGCATGGGCTGACCACCAATGGTGTTAATCCTGACTTATACATATGCATTTCATATTACTATACATATTCATATAACTTTTAGTACTTGTCATCTTTACATTCTTATTGCATGACAACCTTTTTCCGTTACCTGTACTATGTCTTTGGCATATCTTCTATCTATACTTTTACTATATTCCTGTTTCTATACTTTGCATATTTCATACTCATTCTATAACTTATTGCTTTTCATGTTCTATTACATATTCTATCATATACTTTTGTACTTTTATATCATTTCTATACTTTTCATATACCTCTCTCTTTTATCTACTTTCTGTACTTTTCATGTGTTCATCTTCTACGCTTGTCATATATCTTTTAAATGTTCCTATTCTTTTTCATGTTACATATCATGTCTCTATTCGATGTCTGTTTCATGTATTGTTCATGTACTATTTTCATATATCTATTTTCCTGTGATACTTTTCATATGGCTTTCTCTTTCATGTACTATACTTGTTCATATACTTTTCGTATACTATATTTTGTACTTTCCATATACTGTATTCATGTACTGTTCCATCTTTCCGTTCTATGACTTATTACATTCTATGTACTATTACATATATCATTTCTTATCCCGTACCTATATCGTGTCTCCTTTCATGTAGTGGCTACACGCCCATGCTATACTATTCATTTCTTACATATTATTTTATCATATATTCTCTTCCTCCCGATCTTGTTACTCATTATCTTTATACTTTCATATGTTTTCATATCTTTGTACTTTTCACTTATGCTTTTCATTATCACATGTTTTTCCTATCTTGTACTTTTCATATACGAGTCATCTTGTACTTACTTCTTATTCTTTATGCCCCATCTTATCTTGTCAGCATGCTTGAGTGCTATGCTTCTCATATCATGTCATATATTCTATACATTTCATTTGCATATACTTTAGGTTTCATGTTTGCAAATACCTTAGAAGCGGATACGGGAAATAACTATATGTGCAGAAATACTATACTTGTATGAGGCGTGATCTCTCTATCTATGTGTACGAAGGTACTATCCTTTATATGAGACAGTGATCTGGAGAAGATTGCCCATACCTGTGTGGTGACCTTTGAGCCATCGTGATCAAGCGGGATACATGTGCAAGTACGACAAGCGGGCCTCGATATTTGTACATGTATCTCACTACTGACGTATCTTCCCCATGGGGCATGCACATCTATCCCTCTACCGGGTTCTAAAGCGGACAATGACTTTTATTACATTTTAATGCATATCTCATAAGCATGAATAACTATTGTTATCATAATTGCTTATGCAATATATACTATCATTACTTTAATCTGTATTCGTTCTCATATTTGTAGCTTCTTATTACGGTTCTCATATTTCTTTATAATACCTATATTCATATCTTTGTCTATCATTTAATCTTGTCTTATATGTAACCCATCATATATATATATATATATATATATATATATATATATATATATATATATATATATATATATTCATATATATCTTTCTTCTTATATAAAGTGTCTTTCTTACTCATATATCAAATGCTCATATTTAATACATATCCCTTATCCTTTCATAGTCCTAGATAATCTTTTACTTTATCATCTATTTACGTATTCTTGTCATGTGTTTATCTATTCATATAATTCCTATATTTCTACCATATATGCATCTATTCATTCATGTATTCATACATTCATATCATTTACGTATTCCTGTCATGTCTTTATCTATTCGTATCTTTCTATATTTCCCTATCATATTTCCATCATCGTTTATGTATGACAATCATATGTTCATATCATATAATCTTATATTCATATGTACCTATCATTCATGTACAGGTACTCATTCATGTGCTTTCTCATCTTTTACTTATCTCTATCGTTCTTAGCATTTATGCATTTCTATCATGTGTTCAAATCATTCGTGTACTTTAGCCTATCATATCTTATGACATATCCTATCATATCTTATGACTTATACCTATCATATCTATTGACATATCCCTATATATTTCTATATTTCTATACTTGTACATTATCGGTATCACATCTCGAGTAGATAAGAATCTGAACTCTTCCTTTGATACCGTAAGTACTCTTACCTCTCTCTTTTACACCTCAACTACACATATATTTATATTTCTTGTTCATATTTATGTCGTTTAACTGCAATGTATTAGTTTCTTTTGCCGTAGATTAGTAAGCGGTACAACAATTAAATTTTTCAGACCAGATACTGGGCACCAAATGCATTAAAATAGCATATGGTTAGATTCTAGACTCCATGAGCTTTCCATAGAGTCCTAAGAATACCCATAATGGAGTCTAACGAAGGAATTATGCAAGTTGCAAGCCCGTGAAAATCGACAACTTGCAGCACACACGACAACCTCTTTGTTTTGTCATTTTTGGGGGTCTTAACTTCATATTTGACACTTGTTATTTATAATCTTTTGAAGCTAAGGTGCTAAGGGTTCTTCTTCAACTAGAATCACCCAAATCGGAGCACCGAAACTCAAAATATGACCTAAACACCCGAGACTACTCTATGTTCAAAACCGAACCAGAATTTGGCTTGAACATAGCCCCACTTTGAGTGAATTTTTGGGCCACTTAGAATCAGAATTTGACAATGCCTATTTCTTGGAGATTTGTTCTCCTTGAAGTCTATTTTACCTAGAAACTTGAATCATTCTAATCGGATAAGAAATGACCAAGTTATGACCAAAAATCTGAACTCTTGGTCAAATAGGCCGGGGTGTGCTGGTGCCGACTCGACTGTACTAGTGCGAGGTTCGAGTTCTGGAGAGTGTGCCGGTATAGGTTTGGTTTGTCTGGTCACGAGGTCTCAAAATTTCGGAGAATGTGTTTTCTCCCATTTTTCCTTACTTTTCAACCCAAATCAACTTTATACTCCCTATACACCTCAAAACCATTTCATATTCATCTTGAAATCTCTTTTACCCTCAAAATCTGCTTTAAGCTACTTATCTTCTCTCAAAAATCTATCATTGATTTACTCTCAAACCAACTATAATAGGGATCCTAACCCATACATAACCTAACATGAAGATTAGTTAGGGTTTATTCCTAAACTCCCTAACTCAATTACTTGCCATTGGTATGAATCCATCCTCAAAGAGAGGATTTCATATGCTTCTTGTACTATTTAAGGTTTGACCAAGCTTCTTTTTAAGAATTTTAGGGTTAGGAAGAAATCCTAACAAAACCCTAGGTTTGGAGACAATTAATAACCATCCAAGCATGGAAATTCATACAAAACTTTAGAATTCCATGCAGTTCCATACCTTGGCTTGATCTCTCTCTATCTTCCTCTTCTCTTCTCTTCTTCTTCTCTTCCTCTTCCTCTTCTTCTCTCTTTTCCTCTTCGCTCTACGGTTTGGTCTCTCAAAAATGAGACCAAATTTGCTCTTATCCAGATTTTTGACTTAAGGCCATGTTTGGCCTTTGCATTTTTAAGTCTTTTCTCATTTTTGCAATTAAGCCCTTCCACTCTTTCGAATTTCTATTCCATCTTTTCTCTAATTGCATTTAATCCCATAACTCCTATTTGCATTTCATTTTCAAGCATTTTAGACATTAACCCCTAGTCTTTCCCATTTATGACCACTAGGTCCTCAAGTGGTAAATGACTAATTTACCCTTAGCTCTCGTATTAATTTCCGGGTTTCTCGTTTTATTTTCCGAAAATTCCTATTTAGCTTTTAATATACCTTGAGTAGAAAGCTTCTTTAGGGTATATTTACAGGAGTGTTCTGAAGTCATGTCAATATTTAGGTTATTCATATTGATTTATGTATAATTTAACTTAATCCATGTGTTAATAAGATTAGACCAATTAGATTGTATTTATCTATATGTTGAACAAGTCGTATTTATATCAATTTATTTTCATATCTTGGATTTCCACCTAAGGTTTTGAGGTTTGAAGTTATGCTCTTCATTTGATTGTTGTGGAGTTGTTTTTTAGATGAATTCCATGTAAATTCTTGAGGTAAATGAATTATAAAAGTTGTATGATGTTAATTGGCGTAGCAAAAGTGGCAAAATGGAAGCCAAAACACAAATTACGAAAAAAAATTCGGGGCCCATCACGGTTCTCGGTCACAGGAAATGCTCTGTTTTCTTGTTTCGACAGTTTCATATTTTGACCATAACACTCATTTCTGATCCGATTTGCAGTGATTAAAGTTGTTGGTTAAAATAGACTTCAAGAGAATCATATATAGAAATAGTCATCGTCAAGTCGATTATAAGTGGCCTAAAAATTCACTCAAGAGTAGGACCCGTATGTAAGCAGCATGCGGTTCTGCGATACGGAAATCTTTCTGTTTTCCTGTTTCGACCAGTTTTCATATTTTGACCATAACTTGCTCATTTCTGATTCGATTTGAGTGATTCAAGTTTCTGGTTAAAATAGACTTCAAGTAGAATCATACATATAGAAATAGGCATCGTCAAATTCGGATTATAAGTGACCTAAAAATTCACTCAAAGTAGGGCCATGTAAGCCCTTTGTATAGTTCCAGTTTTGAATAGATTAATGGGTTTGGAGCGTAACGTGGTTCGGTGCTCTGATTTAGGTGATTCCAATTGGGAGAAGAGACCCTTAGCACCTTAGCTTTAAAATAGTACAAAGAGATAATGTCAAATATGAATTTAAGACCCGGAAAAATGAGTAATACAAACTGTCCCCGTTTGCGATCGGTAAATGGACTAGTTGGCATGAAAATGCCATAACTTTAGTTGGGATAGTCAGATTAGATTGATTCAATTCTAAGTAAAATAGATTCATAGAGGAATAAGAATATAGGACTGAGTGTGTATTGGGGATTAAATGGAAATTATGGATAATGTAGTTATGGTTTTCTTAGAAAAGGTGAAAAGGATTATCGGAAGGAGCGGGAACTCAGGGAGCTGACGGGGTTGGCGGTGAGCAGTGAGTGAAATGATATTTTGAAAATTGAGTTTTTAAAAGTGAATGGTTTAATGTTAAACTGAAAGTTTAATGGAAATGTTTATGTAAATATTAAAGGCATATGGAAATGTTTTATCTTGCATCAATATATATATTTATATGTATATGAAATATATGCATATGTTAAAGTATTGTAAGAAAGTTTTTAAAATGAGTAAAAAGAATGCATATGTGTTTTAATGATAAAGTAAAGGATTTAAATGTATTTATAAATGTATTTTGGAGAAATGTTTGCGATGGTACCTTAAACCCCCTATAGTACATTATGGTGATATCGGTAGGGGTACCTTAGCGTGTAAGGATTTAGAGGGTCAAGTTATGGGTTACTAGCGGGGAGGAGGGGTGGGTGTCTAGAGTAATATCGCCCCACACGTGATAAGGTGCTATGATTGGAACCCTATGCAAGGCGTGAGTTTCTTCGCAGCGTAGTGGTTATGATTGGAATGTGACTGTCCCTCACTTGGAAGTCGATGCCGGAGGCTGACCGGTTGTGTTTATTCAAGGTTTATCAGGAAGAAGAAAGAAGAAGAAAGAAGAAAGAAAGAAAGAAAGTTTAAGGCATAAATGTTTAAAGGCATAAATGGATTTTAATTGTATAAAGTATTTATTATAAAGAAGAAAGAAAGTTTAGGGCATAAATGTTTAAAGGCATAAATTGATTTTAATTGTAATAGTATGTATTACTTTGATATATCTTGAAAATGTTATTTTAATGAAAATATACATCACTTGGGCTCCTTTAGCTCATTCTTTTCCGTATGTTTCAAAAACATTTCAGGACCCGAGACAGGTGCGCCGACGGGCGTCCCCGATTACGGAGTGGTCGAGCCGTGAGGAGATGGCGCTGTAATTTCATTGTATATATAATTTTGCATACGTATATGTTGAATATTTTGTTATGGATATATGTATATGTATGAAAAGGAACTCGTGGGCTTTGATCCTCAGGACGAGTACGTAGGCCAAACGGTAGAGCTCAAGCCCAATCTTTTAAAAAAAAAAATGCATGGAATTGAAAAAGTTTGAATGTTTTGATGATTGAATGAATAAATGTATATATGTATATATTGTGTTGAATGAGGTTGTGGGGGCAGAGTCCAAACAAAGGAAGTTGAAAATTTGGAATATTAGAAGTGTTTTTTAAATGTTTTCCACCGGGTTTTGTAAATTTGGGAAAGTCAGAAAAACAAAGGAACTCTGACAATTTTACGAAAAATCTAAGCGTTTGAAAAAGAAAAAGAAAAAAAAATTTTCCATAGCTTCCTTATTTTCTAAAGATATGTTAAGGATTGTAAAGGGGTTCGCTCCATGGATTTTATTTGACTGTTTTGCGGAAAAGTTTCTATATCCATTGGAGTGCCGGGAGGTCCCCTCGGGTTCATGAGGTTAATCCGGGTCGGGATCCTTCAACGTGGTATCAGAGCCACGGTTTTGAAAATGTTATAAAGATTTGGCTTTATGTTCATATGATTGTTTTAATGTTTTATTTTAAAATTTATAAATTATTTATGTGATTTAAAATCATATGCATTACATGACATAGTAAATTTTTGAATTCACGAATGCGTCGTCGAGGCCGACCCCCACAGGAGAGCTCCACAGAGAGCGGTAGTACCACGGAGGAATATGTTGATGAATGCGCATGTTCCTCTCTTACAGTCTGAGAGGTGACCCTATGCCTACAGGCAGGGCCGCCACACCCACCTCCTGAGGTCGTGGGAGGGACAGATATCGATGAAGCGGATGGCTCGGCATGCGCATTACGGCTATTGGTAGCTTCTATAGAGGGCAGCTAAGAACGCAGCTTCTGATGGATTGGGAGACGGAAAAAGGCTTAAATCGCGTAGTTGTGGAAATGAGCAGATTACCGGTGATCGGTCTGGATGAGTACAAATAATTACCTTTTTACGCCTTCTCTACGGAATGAGCATTGGAGTGGTCAGTACGGAGTGGTGGAGGGCAACCAAAGGAGATACCCGCAGGGAGTGTCCCGCACGCTTTGGAAGAGTTTACAGATAAGTTTGTCCCAAACAAGCTACCGAGATGCAAAGGCCGAGGAGTTCTTTGGGGCCGGGAGCAGGGACACTCTCAGATGACAGAGCGTAGTTTTTCTCGAGCTCGTCGACATGTCCCATTTATCAGTGGATGACGAAGTTTCAAGACTAAGAGATTTGCCGTAGGTCTGGTCCGCAGATTAGACCATAGTAGCGCCGATACCACACACGCACTAGCCAGTGGTCGAGGTCAGCAGCTAGTGGCTGAGAGGGAGACGGGGTTGAAATCCCAGGCTACGACCAGTCAAGGACGAACGAGTGGGTCGACGCGGTTCAGGAGGTTCCAAGAAGGCCAAGAGGGAGGAAAGACACAAAGGACCTAAGGGGCGCAGCCCGGCCAAAGGCGCCCAGCTGTGGTCTCGCAAGGCCACACATGGCCCGTGGTCCAAAGCCAGAGTGTGGTAAGTGTGGGAAGAACCATTATGGTGAGTGCAGAATGGGGACAGACAGTTGCTTTAAGTGTGGATACTGGACACTTTCGCAAAGAGTGCCCACGATAGCTTCGGGGCAAAGGATCAGAGTGGGACAGACAGACGTAGGCAAATTTCTTCTGGCCGGGTGAGGTTGGGGTCGAGCCGATGGGGGTTTCTCGCATGAGGCCCCACTGCATTTACTAAATCTGAAGGACCAACAGGTAGAGGTCAGCCATCCAGAGGACGTAGTTAGACCTAATCTCGTATTAATGTGCTAGGTGTTTGGTACACCCAACAGAGGCGCATGTGTTCAGGTCACATGTGTACTAATCCAAGTTTTTTAGGAGCGATGCTTATGTCTGACAGATATTGTGTGCTACTCACTGCTTATTTCGCGAAATTTATCATATGTTAATAACATAGATACAACCCATAGATCGTAGTGCATGGTAGTCTCCTCTCCAGCTGTGAGATTCACTTATAGCAGACAGAGTATAATGGTTGTAGAGGATTTACTGAGCTATGAGTTTATGGCCACCTGTATCATTGACATCCAGGACTTCGATGATATTGTGATGGACTGCTGTCTCGAAGATCACGCCACCATGGATTGTTTCATGAAAGAAGGAGTTCTCAGACCGGGGAACCAGAGATTATTTTTTGTGGGGTAAGAAAGATATTGTCCTCGAGTATGATGTATGTGATGATGGCTGGGAAGATGCTCCAAAAATCATATCCGGGGTATCTAGCCTATGCAGTTGAGGTGAGAGATGATGATATGAGATTGGAAGACATTCCGGTAGTCAGAGAATTTCCGATGTGTTTCCACATGATCTCCTAGATTACCCTCGATAGAGAGATTGATTTTCAAATCGAAGCTAGCCCCCGGGACGTAACTGATTTCGAGCGCCTATATATAGGATGGCCCTTGCAGAATTATAAACTTAAGGTGCAGATGGAAGAAATGGTCAACATATCTGGCTGGGATCAGCACACATCTCCTTAGGGAAGCAACTCTGCTTTTATTTGTGAAGAAGAAGGACAAGAGCATGCGATTATGTATTGATTACGTAGAGTCAATAGCACAATACGTGAATCGTATCCTCTTCCGAGGATCGATGATCTCTTTGATCAACATGTGAGCCAAGGTATTCTCCAAGATTGATTTGAGGTCGTTATCATCAAGTTGAGAGTTCATGATGAGGATGTTCCGCACAGCATTCAGAACACTCCAGACGGCATTTTGAGTTTCCAGCCATGCCATTTGACTCAATAAATGCCCCAAATTCGCTTTATGGATCTCATGAACAGATTTTCAAATTACTTAGACTTCATTTAGGATCGTGTGTTTATTGACGATATAATCGCATCTATTCGGCAAGAGAAGAACATGCAGCACTCGAGGATAATTCAAGCAAACATCATGGAACACTCAGCATATAAGCAACCCTAGTAAGTGTCGCTTGGCTCGACAAGTGTTCGCGGACACATAGTTTCGCAGAGGGGGTCTCAAAGGATCCAGTAAAGTCGAAGCGATAATCGAATTGAAATGACACACCCCCACCCCTTCCAAAGGAAGGGCGTGCCGCCACCCACAAACTCTGCTCGCACTTCTAACGACTAGAAAACTCCCGTGAAGCCGGCCGATTGCTTGCCAAAAACCTCCTATAAAAATTTTTCTTTTTCTAAACTTATGATTTTATAAAATTTCAAGTAAAGATATCACAAGATATAGACATGTCCTAACCGTATACATCCAATTTACACTATATCCAAAATATGGCAACCAAAGATACCAACACATTCTCACAAAACTACTTCTATGTACGTACATATGCTCCATTATACAGTTCAAAGTATTTCCTTACACAATATTCCATCATAAAGACTGATATAAAATGTCGAGAATCCTAATCAGCTCCAAATGGGTCCTAGGTCTATACCGGAAAATAGTTTTAAATACAAAATAATGAGCTAAACGAGCCTGAGTGTATGCTTCTATAAAGGTTTTGCTTCCTGAAAACATCTCAAAAAATGTAAAACTCTCTTTACAAATATTTTCTGTGCTTTTCTTTGCTTTTTCAAGTTTCTAAAACCCTTCTTAGCTTGCTTGCTTTTGTATTTGCTTGCTTTTAAAAGTTTATAAACTTTTAATACTTGCTTGCTTGCTTTGCTTTGCTTTTCTTTTAAAAGTTTATAAAACTCTCATTTCTTACTCGCTAAGTTTATAAAACTTCTCAAACTTCTCTGTTTGCTTGCTTTATCTCGTCAAAAGTTTCTTAAAACCTTCACAAACCTTTGCTTTAAAAAGTTTCTCAAAACTTTTCATAAAAACGGAGCTCGCTCAACCGCATGCTTTGAAAATAAAACTAGAGCCCTGCTCAACCGCTTGCTTTAAAATTTGTTCGAGTTGCTCAAATCGATCGCTTTGAAATCTTAAACGGAGCTTGGCTCAACCGCTTGCTTTAAAACTCTCCTAAGCCTCACACGGAACCAATGGTTGACGTTTCAAAACTGTATATTATGCTCATAAAACATCAACCACTGGAGGCCTATTTTTGCTTACTGCAAATTCTCTCTAGTGAACACTTAGTTCGGGCGACCGTGCCGGTGGAAGGACCTGGGTCCGCATCACCTTTTTCCGGTGAATATGGTGGAATTGACCTGGGTCGCCATCACCATATGTAGTTAGAGCTCATAACCTTATATACTCCTGTACGTGCCACGGTCTCCTTTAAATGCATGATGTATGTCCTAAGTTTGCCGACCAGGCAAAACTACAATGCATGTATGAGATCCTAACCACTGGCAGGCACGTACTTTAATACCCTCCTCGACCTGGCTTGCTTGCTTAGAACTAGGAAGGCCCGTTTTCACAAACATCTTCGCTGCTTGTCATTGTTTCTTATAAATGGTTTTACACTTTGAAACCATTTGCTTGCCGTTTGCTTGGAAAATGGTTTAATTTATTCAAAACCATTTGCTTAGTTGCTTGCTTGCTTGAAAATGGTTTAATTATTCAAACCATTTACTTACTTGCTTGCTTGCTTAATTATGGTAGGTTTTACAATTTAAAACCAATGTTTTCTTTTCAAAATGGTTTAACTCAAACCATTTGCTTGCTTTCTAACTCATCGCTTGCTTTGAAATGGTTTACATTCAAAACCATGAAATACCAAGTGTAAACAATTTATAATAATAATAATAATACACTAGTATTTGGGAAAATGAGTTTAGAACACTCACCTCAAGCTTGTAAATTCGGTTACCGCCCACAACTTTCCCGCCTTTGCTTTACTCTACACACTGGATGATTAGATCACACACGTCAAGACAAACTGCCAATTTGCACACTTGATGCTACAATTAAAATTTTCTTAAAATATGTGGCCCCAAATGCCATTCATGTGCATATATGGCTAGATTCTAGACTAAAGGACTTTCCATATAGTCTAAAAACACCCAAAACATTTCTGAAAATCTCCGTCCGGATCTGCCTGAATAAAATCCCGAAATTTTAACCAAATCGCCTCGAAAATAGCCCCAAATTCACTTCTGATCGTCCGAAAATAGTCCCAAAATTTCCTAAAATTTCTAAAAATTCCTAAACTCAATCTAAAATTTTGACCGAATTTATGGCCTCTAAGAATATTCCAAGCCATTATATATAAATTTTTGAGCCGAATAATACAAAGAGGGAAAATTTCCCACCTCTTCAACCTTGGACAAAAAGCCAAGATGTCGTGTCCACGCCCGCAGGCCTCCTCGCCTCAGAGTAACTTAAACTTTGTCCCGAAAATTCACCACTAGAATGATGATCTCGAGAAAAACTAAAATTTGGGTTTTCGCATATTTACCTGAATTCCCTGGGTGAAACTCAGGTTTTGGTACTACGCCAGGTTCTCGTCAAGGCAGAAGACTTTCGTTTATCCGGCGAACTGACGATCGATTCGTGAACTGAGAAATAAACCAAGAGAGAAAAATTTAAAAAATCTCTCTCGTCGTGACCGACGCCTCACTTCAAGGCTTTGATTTCCATTTCCTTTCTTTTGTTTTTGTCTTTTTTTTTTTTTTTTTATTCTTTATGTGGGACCCATATGTCCCTTTTTCTTTCTTTCTATCCTGGTTTTCTAGCCTCAAACAATTTATTTTGTCCCTAAGCCAATTTTATTTATCCTAAATGAATATTCTTTAACTATTTGCCATTTTTCGGAATTTTTCTAAAATCCCGTTGTCAGGTTTCACTCTAAACTCGTCGCCTAGAAATTCGTAAAATATTCGACCATTCCTAATTAAACGAAACTTTCAGTTAATAGATTTCAGAGACCTAACTTTTAACCCACGCAGTCCGTTCTTTGGCCATCCGAGATATCAGAGAATTTTCAGACTTCCCCTCGAAAAAAATTCATAGACAATTATTATTATTAATTTACTATTTAAACTTCCATTAATTATACTTTCACCCTCCACTTTCCTTAATTACAATTTGTCCCTACATTTAAATATTGCAATCCAACTTTGAAATTCCTACTATGGCCCATCTCTAACTTAATTATGCCTTACATAGTCCTTTTGCTAAATGACATTTGTACTTTGTTTTAATACCACAAATTCCGGTTCCATAAACTTTCATTCTACTTTAGTCTCCAAAATACTACAATGTGACACTCTGGGTACTCTTATACACCCCTACAAGATTACAAATCAACACTCTCTCGGGATCTGCAGGTTACAAAATCCTCCCTCCTTAGGAACATTTCGTCCTCGAAATGAATAAACTAAACTCCAAAAGAAAGGAAACAAAATACCCCATCCCAAGATAGTGAGGCATCGACGGCGCATCCGAGCCTCTCTAGCCCCAAGTAGCCGCCCCTCTCATGATTCTTCCATGACTTTAACTAATGGAATCACTTTCGCTTCAACACCTCGTCTCACATCTACAATCCGCCTGTGTGTCTCTTCATAAGCCAAATTCTTTAACTCGCAATCACGCTTCAATACATGTGAAGGTTCCGGATATTTCTCAACATCGATACGGAATGTATCATGAATCCTTATACTTGGGTAACTTCAACTTGTAAGCCACCGCCCCACCTTGCTCAATCTCATAATCCAATATACCGACTAAGCTTGCCCTGCTTCCAATCTCAACACACCTTTCCAAGGTGAAATCTTTAAAAAGACTGGGTCACCTATCCAAACCGCAAGTCTCTACGACTTGTCCGTGATAGCTTTTCAAGCCTATCTCATATCTTCAAGTTATCACAACAACTTCACTTTCTCCTAAGTGATCTCGCACTAGTTCAGCCTACTAGTCTTCACTAACCTCATCCCAAATGGAGTCCTACATTTTCTTCGCCATACAGCGCTTTTAATATGGAGCCACATCACCGGCCCGATAGCCATTGTTGTAAGAAAACTCCATTGCTAAATGAGTATCCCACTTCTCAATTCCATCACAAGCCAGCATATCCTCTAACGTCCTCGAATAGTCCTCGACCGTCCATCCGTCTCGAGGATGAAATGTTGTGCTGAAATGTACAGTACCTAACGCCGCTTTGCAAACTGCCAAACCTCGATGTGAACTCCTGGTCTCAACCGAAACTATCGAAACTCTGAACCCCATGAAGTCTCACTATTTCATCTACATACAACTTCGCTAAATTTTTCTAAAGAATCCTCAACATTAACTGGTAGGAAATGAGCAGACTTTGTTAATCGATCTACTATCACCCATATCGCATCATGTTGCCTCTGAGTACGTGGAAGACCTGTAACAAAATCCATAGTAATCTTTTCCCATTTCCACACTAGGATAGGGAGTAACTGTATCTTCCAAGGCCTTCGATGCTCGCTTCACCGTTGATTGTGTTAGGCACTTAGGTCTTAAACTTTGCGATCTCTTTCTTCATCCCATTCCACCAGTAATGTTCTTTCAAAGTTCTATACATCGTGGTACTACCTGGATGCATAGCATACGCAGATGAATGTGCTTCCTCCATAATGTCTCTCTTCAGCTTGCCATAATCTGGCACGCACATTCTCTGTCCTTTCACTATCATACCATCATCTCTAATATGAAATTCGGCTTTCTTTCCTTTTTCTATCTCTTCCTTAAGCTTAATCATTTGTGGATCATGCGACTGTCCTGCTAGAATCTGGTCCACTAGAAGCGGTCTAACATGAAACGTGGCTAATAAGGCTCTTGAATCCTCAACCTCCAATATCACCCCTAAAGCTCTCAGATCCACCAATAGTGGAAGATAACCTGATCTCATGTGAGACAAAGAACTCTCTGGTTGCCTACTCAAGGCATCTGCTACGACATTAGCTTTTCCTGAATGGTACTCGATAGTACAGTCGTAGTCTTTAATCAACTCAAGCCATCTTCTTGTCTCGTGTTTAACTCTTGAGTGAAAATATATCAAGACTTTTATGATCCAGAAGATCCTACAAGGAACACCATATAAGTAATGTTCCATATTTTTAGGCAAACACAACTCGTCGCAAAGCTCTAAGTCGTAGGTAATTCCTCCCCTCATGCTTCTTCAACTGCCTAGAGGCATATGCACCTCCTATCATTCTCGCAGATCAAACACAACCAAGGCCTTGCCTTGAAGCATCACTATAAACCACAACCATCTCTCCCATCAGCAAGTTAGAACCGAGTCTAAGTCAATCTACCCTTCAACTCCTCGAAACTCTACTGGCAGGCATCCACCCAATCATACTTGACATCTTTCCTGTCACTGGGTCAAGTGGGTCATTTATCTCGTGAGAACCCTCAACAAACTTCCCAGAATACCCTGCTAAACCAAGGAAGCTCCCGACCGACACATTCTGGTGGTTTCCACCTACACGTCTATTTTCCTCGGGATCTGACTCACCCCATCACCGAAATCATGACCTAGGAATGCCACCTTATCAAGCCAAACCGACACTTGCTCAACTTGGCATACAACCGGTCGCCCTTTAGGGTCCGCAGAACACAATCCTCGTGTGCTCACCGTTCGAACTACCCACAAGACTAGATGATCACTACCAAAGACTATGTTCCACCCATCCAAATAATGGCCGGAATACTCTGGCTCATCAACCATAAATCACTGCCGGAGCATTAAGGTCAAGCCAAACTAAGATCACTGTAAACTCATATGTCCGTAGCGTGTCCCGAATGCAAAGCCTTAGGAACATCACCTCCCGCACTCTCATCCGATGATACCCCACCCCTGGTTATCTTGAGTATACCGAGATCCTTGAGTTGGGTCAAATAACTCATCAACTTGTGAGTGGATACGTCATGATGGTAACTCGTTTCAATCACTGTAATCTATACACAACTCCGCAAACTCCCATCTTTCTTTTTCAATGAAGAGAATCGAGTTCCCGTGGGGATATGCCTTCCGTCAAATGAATCAAGCACTTAATGAATCTTTCCAACTGAGTCTTCCTTAAGCTCCTCTAATCTTACAGAGCCATTCTATAAGGAGGAATGGAAATGGGCTCAGACCCTGGAATCAAATCAATGGTGAACTCCACTTCTCTCTCTGGAGGTAATCCCGCGATATCATCCGGGAACACATCTGGGAACTCTCTAACAACTGGAATCTCATCCAATATAGTCCCCTCCTTCCCTGTCTCCACCACATAAGCTAGATAACCCTGGCAACCTTTACGCAGCATTCTCTGCGCTGCCATGGCGGAGATCATATTGGAAGATAATTCTCTACATATTCCCCTGAACTTAACCTCCAATTTCCCTGGCTTATGCAACTTTACTTCCTTTTTATAACAATCTAACGTGGCTCTATGGCGAGACAATGATCCATACCAGAACCACACGAAGTCCTCATTCAAAGCTACAAGATCCGCTTGAACCCCCTTGGGTCCCTCAATCGCACTCTACTCTCTCCGACCACTCCGTCATGGCAACTGACCTCTGCAATGGAAGGGAACTCACACACCCTCACTGGTCGGGTCTCTATCCGAAACAATCTAAGAATGGCTCGATGCAATGGAATGCGTAGCTCCCCGGGTCCACTAACAATGTATAAGCACGCGATCAGCGATAGAAATAATACAAGTGACTACATCCGATTGTGACCGCATCTTACCGGGTCACAACATATACTCGCCCGAGTGCGGGCCTGCCTATATCCCCGGGCACCGTCGCCTATACCACTCGCCACCCACCAAGGGCCGTGGCCGTCCCTCTCGCTGAAACCTCTCCTCAAGACTTCAGAGCTCATCTCGGGCAATCTGCAGCTAGACTGGCTACTAATGTCTCCACACCAATCAGCTGAGGGCACTCCCTAATGAAATGGCCTTCCCGCCACAAAGTGGGAAAACACTTCAGATCAATTCCTCCATTCTCCCCGTGTCGCTTCGACATCTATGACATACGTGAGGAATACTCGTGCCAATGCTAGCAACCTGGGGGCCCCACCGATCCCTAACTGTGATAGCTCCTCGATCTGCACTCCTACTCTATAACCTCTCGCCTGCTTTTCTTTCTTACTTGCATCGTCTCCGGTGCTTGTCGACGGCCCGGTGCACTCCTCTTACTCTACTTTCCCGCTCTACTGATACATAGTCAGGTAATTTTGCTCAACTCTCAGAGCGGCCTCTACTAAGTCCCCAAATCTATTATGAGGAACCACTGATAAATGCACTCATCCCGTGTCAGAGTCCTGAGAAACCTTGCAATTCAGACTTCATTCGCTTGAATATAGGGAACCAATCTAACTAATTCCGAGAACTCTTTCTCGTATTCTACACCGACATGTTCTTTGTTCTAATCAAGAACCCTAAATTTTTAACCTACACCTGATGATGGACCCATTTAATGATTTCTTGTCGAAATTGGTCCCATGATAGCCATCGATGCCTCCTCTCTACAAAGATCCCACCACCCTTAGCCCCGTCTTCCATCGTAAAATTGGAAAACAAAGACTTTACTCATCCGTACATCCGTGCTTGTATAACTACGTAAAACGCGCTTGGTCTAGTGCGGCATTTGCCGGATCATACCCTTTGAAGATCATGGCTTGGTGCCCGACTTTGTACTCTCTATTGACCTCCCAGGATCTCTGGAGTTACGTGGTGGAGAATTCGCGACTGGCGGTGTATGGCTACCATTTGTACCGTCTTTGATATACGCTTTCTGCCGTAAACAATCCAGCACTTGACTCCCTCGCGGTGGCACAGATGGTCGGCGACTCTTTGTGAGGCTGATTTATAAGTGACAGTGGAACCAGCTACGTGCTCATCTCTCACCGCAGTACTTGGGAGGCCGCGCTCGGACACCTGCGAATATTTCTCTGGGGCGACCTCGTCTCTTCATTAATCGCATGATTTGCAAGCTATTGTTGAATCACTTGATATGTATGTACTTTAAACTTATCATGCATGGTTACTTACGATAACGTACTGCGATACCCATGTTGCGGCATCACATCTCTTCTCTCAATACTAAGTCATTGGCATACAACATGCTCGATACCACCATACTGACACACCCGCACTTTAGTGGCGGGCGTCTTGCGAACGACTCATGAAATCGGCGTTCTGCTCTAACATTTAGAAACTCTGTGAAGGCGACGTGTTGCTTGCTAAAACCTCCTAAAGAAATTTTCTTTTCTAAACTTATGATTTATAAATTCCGACATAACGGTACATATAGAGTTATGTCCCCAAATCATATACATCAATTTACAACATGTCCCAAATATCTTGACGATATACCAGCACATTCTCACCTTGCAAACTACTCTATATGCATTATATATCCATTATACCTGATTCAAATCATTTCCTTACACAATATTCTTGATTCTGACCTTGATATAAATATGGGAATCCACAATACGCTCTGTCAGGGTATCTATACACGGAAATGGTTTTTAAATCCATGAAGTAATAGACTAGCAGGCTGAGTGGGTGTATGCTTTATAAAGTTTCTTTTGGGAAAACATCTCAAAAAGAATGCCAAAACTCTCTTTTACAAATATTTTCCATAAACTTTTCCAACTCTGAAGTTTCTAAAACTCTCTTCTTGACTTTGCTTGATTTTATTACTTAACGCTTTTAAAGTTTATAAAACTTTTTTTAATACTTGCTTATTTTCTTTTTCTTTTTTACTTTTCTTTAAAGCTTATAAAACTCTCATTTCTTGCTTGGGGTTTTACTCATTCTGAAACTTCTCTTGTTTGCTTGCTTTATCTTGTATGAAAGTTTGTTCAAAACTCCTGACCCTTTTGCTTTATAGTTTCACTCAAAACTTTTCTGCAAAGCAGGAGCTTGGCTCAACCGCATCACTTTGAAAATAAAGCAGGAACTGGGGCTCAACAGTTTGCCCAAAATCTCACGGGAGCTTTGGCTCGGCCGTCGTTTTGAAATCCTAACGGGAGCTTGGCTCGTGGTTTGCTTTAAAACTCAGAGCACGGCGACGGGAACCAATAGTTGATTTTCAAGCGCATATTATGCTTTCGCCAAAACATCCCAACCAACTGGGCTATTTTGCTCCTCTTGTACCTGATGAACACAGGCTTTGAGCGGCGGAGTGGGGTGGAAGGACACAGGTGCACTCCTTTCAGGTGAATATGGTGGAATTGACTGGGTAGCGCATCACCATATGTAGTTAGGAAGCTCATAACCTTATATACCGTACGGTACCCTTTAAATGCACTGATGTATGTCCCCAAGTTTCTTGAAATGAGGCAAAGCTTCTGGCCTCACGTATGAATCTAACTTTTGCGTCACGCGTCTGGAGCTCTATCTGACCAGGTTTGCTTGCTTAGAACTAGGGAAGGCTGTTTTTCTAAACATTCTTTGCTTGCTTGCTTGCTTGCTCTTTATAAAATGGTTTTGCTGAAACGCCATTTGCTAACCTTCTTGAAAAATGGTTTAATTATTCAAAACCATTTGTAGTTATTCTTTGCTTGAAAAATGGTTTAATTATTGAAACCATTTACTTGCCTTGCTGCTTAGTATGAACACAATTTAAAACCAATGCTCTTAACTTTCAAAAATGGTTTAACTCAAAACCATTTACTTTGCTCTAACTCATTGCTTGCTTCTTGAAAATGGTTTGCATTCAAAACCATGAAATACCGAGTGTAAGCAATTTTATAATAGCAAATAATAATACCTTTAGTATTTGGGAAAATGAGTTTAAGAACACTCACCTCTTTGCTAAACTTGACGCTGATTCGCATTTCCCGCCTTTGCTTTTGGCCTACTGCTTTTCGATGTATTCGATCACACCGTCGGCCTGACGAGCAATTTGCACGCTTGCATTTCTGATTAAAATTTTCGAGGAAATATGTGGGCCCCCGAATGCCATTCCACGGGCATATGGCTAGATTCTAGACTAAAAGGACTTTTCCATATAGATACAAAACAGAAAACATTTACGAAAAGTCTGTCCACGGCTTAATACGAATAAAATCTGAAATTTTAACAGCGTAAAGCTGATCAGAAGTCGGCTTTGGGCCCACGTAATCAGAAAATAGTCCCAAAATTTCCTAAAATTTCCACTAATCCTAAAATTTTGGGGTGGAATTTATGGCACCTTTAAGAATATTACGGCAAATTTATATAGCCTTTAGGCTGAAATATCTAGTAGGAAAATTCACTCTTGACCTTGACAAAAGCCAAGATGTTGGTGTCCACGGCATTAGCTCGTCGCGATAAAGTAACTAAGCTTTGTAGAAAGAGCCGACCCTTTAGAATAAGCGTGGAATCTCGAGAAAAAGCTAAATTTGGGTTTCGCATGTTTTAATTCTCGGTGAAATCCTTGTGTTTTTTGGTACTCCGCAGCGGCAGCCAGCCCTAAACCAGCGTGAAACTTTGATGTTTATCGGAGTAAATCAAACGGTCGATTCTAGTAAATAAAGTAAACTAAGAGAAAAAAATTTAAAAATCTCTCTGGCGCACGACGCTCTCACTTAGTTTGATTTCCATTTCCTTTCTTTGTTTTTGTCTTTTTTTTTTTTGGTCTTTATGTGGGACCCGTGTCGCTTTTTCTTTCTTTCTCTATCACTTGGATTCGGCCGAAACAATTTATTTTGTCGGTTTCAATTTATTTATCTAAATGAATATTCTTTAACTATTTGCCATTTTTCGAATTTTAAAAATCTAGTTTTTGAGGTTTAAACTTTAAAACTTTGTCGCTGAAATTAGTAAAATATTCGTATGCCGGGTCATGAAACTTTTCTAGGTTACTAGATTCATGGAACTTACTGAAAAATTATGACAATTTATTATTATTAATTTACTATTTAAACTTCCATTAATTATGCTTTCATATAACCCTTAAGTATTATTACGTTAATCTCAACGTTAAATATTATAAATAACTAGATTCTTCTATATTCTTTATCTCTTAATAATTATATATATGCGTTAAGTAATATTTATTTTCTGTTTCCCAGTATATCTTATTAGATTATAAACTCATTCTGCTGATCTCCGAAATACCTAAAATACGATTTGTTTTCTTATACTGGCCTCAGTATCGTATACTTGTGCTCTCTGGGGCGGGGTGTTCACGGGCGCCTCCACGAGTGTTACGGAGATAAAGGAGTTTTAGGTTTTGGCGGGAGTATTACCATAAGTTCGTTGAGGATTCTCGGCGAGATAGCCGCACCTTTGACCCAGGCGACGGGAAGAGGCAGTTTTTATGGTGAGAGGCTTGTGTCACAGGAAGGTTTAAATTGGTGAAGAGATTGACCTTAGCTCCGTACTTACACACTTCCATCGAGGGGCGGGGATGGCTGCAGGTGTATTGTGGTGCCTCTGCAGGCAAGGCCTAGGTTGTGTGTTAATGCGAGGCCAAAGCAGGAGTGGGTGCATGCTTCTAGAGCGATTGAAGAGCATGAAGACGAGGAATTATCCTAGAGCCTTGAGCTAGCGTAGTAGTGTTGCCTTCTTGGATATGGAGGCATTACTTTTATACTCTCAGTGCACCACTAATAGGATTTTGCCGATCATAAGAGCTTGCGATGCTCTGTTCTGTGAAGGAATGAACATGAGACGAGAGAGATAAGTTGGCCGATCAAGGATTATGAATATACCATTGAATATCATCACGGAAGGCGAGCGTGTGGTAGCGGTCTCTTGTAGAAGACCGCGGTTCTCGCGCGAGGGCGTGCATCTTCCTCGACTCATAGAATTGAGGTCCTTGGGTATGAGGCGGGGCCAATGATTTGGGAACCTTGTTGGCCGTTTCCGTATCGCGTCTTTGATGATGACAGTTGAAACTTGATTCAAGATCCACGGATAGTGAAGTTGAGGTAGAAGTAGAATCGGAACGCGAGGATTTATCTGAAGAAAGATCGTGCAAGTGGTCATGGGACCAGAGGTTGTGTCACCCAGGATGTAGGTGATGTGAGGAGAGAGATTATGGAGGAAGCCCATTCTCAGTTTATGCCACGTAAGGAAGCACAAGGTATATCACACCTAAAGGGCACTACTTACAGTGGGAAAGGTGAAGAGGGATATTACGAGGATTCGATCTCTAGATGTCTCACATGTCGGCCAGTGAAAGCCGAACATCGAAGCTGTAGGACTATTAGGTCTGCTTCAGAGTTCCTCGGTGGAAATGGGAGAGAATCATATGGTTACGTAGGTAGGACTTCACGTGGGAATGGCGCGTTGATATGGGTGATTGTGAGCCAATTGTGAAATCATTATTTCACATATCAAGAATAGTGATTCATTGGATAAAATTCAGCTGATGCTCCGTTGAAGATTATGAGGCCGCCAGATGCATGATTTCCATTGTTTCGAACCGAAGATCGAGTTTACCTCCGCGGTTTGTGATTTAGAATACATAACCTTCAGCGCATTTTAAATGCGGCTTTCATCCAGACGGATGGCAATCACGGGAATAACTATCTGAACTTTTAGAGGATAACAACTTAGGGCATCATGTTCACCGGGTTTAGAGGCTGGAGACACCCATCTACCCACCCCGATGGAATTCGCATCTGATAACGATTATGGGCGATATTAGTATGGCCTGTAAGGAAGGAGCTCTCTTTATGGATGATGGCAGCAGAACTCGAGTCTATTGGGACGAGTAGGTGAAAGGAAATTATTAGGTGGAAATTGTTCAAGTAACATGATACAGATCAAGTTATAAGGGATGGCGAAATTGCACAAGACCTGACGAAGGATTGCTCTGCGAGACTGATCGCGAAGTAAGGGACCTAAAGATTCGAGCAGGGATATGGTGGCGCAGTTTCCCCATGGAAGCGTGCTAGATTTGGGAGAGAAAAAGTGGAAATTTGGGTCCGCGATGCCATTTGGCTTCATACGAGATTGTTGAGGATTGGAGGAGTGGCATAGCCAGGTGGGGTTTGCCATCGACCTCGACCGCATTCGCGATGTTTTCCATGTTTCTATGCTCCACGCGGAAATCCACATACGAGACCCTTCACATGTATTGGCGAGCAGCGGTACAATACAAAGAGAATTTGACATACGAAGAAAACCGGTCACGGATCGACCGTCGAGGCTGAGTTAACGCCATGAACTATTCCCGTGGTGAAGGTATTGTGATCATAATGAGGAAGAAGTGCGCCCAGGAGCGAAGGCGGAATCTTATCACGGTACCCTCACTTGCATTTTCCGGGAATGGTATGTTCCTTTCTTTCTTTTGGAGTTTAGTTTATTCATTTGAGAATGAAATGTTTCCTGAAGGAGGATTTTATAACATCAGTCAGAATGTCTGAGTATGACATCACGTAAGGGGTGTATAAAATTACTGATGTCATATTGAAACAATTTTGGAACAATTAGAAGAAGTTTAGGAAAGCAAGATTTATAGTATTAAACATAAATTTTAATTAATATCATAAAGGATATAAAAATCCTGAAATGAGTAGAGAAAGGGCCATAGTAGAAATTAAATAAAGTTTGAATTACAATATTTAAGAATGAGAGTCAATTGTAAGTCAAAGGCTTAAAGTTTGGCACTAAATGGAGATTGAGACCAGTGACAAAACTCATTTTTGTCTCATTTTACATTGGTTCATGAGTTTTGAGGAGGAAAGAAGGAAGAGAGGAAAGGCAGAAGAAGAGGAAGAAGGAGGAGGAGAAGAGATCAGGTATGGAGATACTTTATTTTGGGTTTTGGTATGAATTAAATGGAAATTAGTATCTCATGATGCAGGGTTTTGGGAAGAATACCTAAACCCTAGTGTTTGTTCAGGGTTATGAGAGTTTTCCACAATTGATTAATAAAAATAAGCATTGAATCTGTAAAGCATTGATTTAAAATGGGGTGGTGGACCTAGGTTGGGATTCTTGGTTTCCACTGGGTTTTTGAGGTTTGAAAGTTCCTGCTACTGTTTCAAAATTGTTATTGGAGTTGTTTTTAGATGATTCCATATAAATTCTTGAATAATGAATTATGGGGGTTGTGATGTTAATTAGTAGCAAAAGTGGCAGCTAAGAAATGAAACCAAACTGATCTGGAAAATTTCAAAGGAATTTGTCAGTTTCGATACGGGGAAATGCTCTGTTTTCTTGTTTCTGGGCGGTTTTCATATTTTGACTACCAACACACTCATTTCTGATCCGATTTGAGTGAGTTCAGTTGCTGGTTAAAATAGACTTCAAAGGAGACAATAATACATATAGAAATAGTCATCGTCAAATTCTGATTATAAGTGGCCCTAAAAATTCACTCAAAGTAAGGACCTGTGTATAGCCATATCACAGTTCTCAGTCTGAGAAATGCTCTGTTTTCCTATTTAGGCCGTTTCTGTATTTTGACTGTAACGCTCTGTTTTATGCTCCGATTTGGTGATTCAGTTTCTGGTTAAAAATGACTTCAAGGAAAATCTTACATATAAATATGCATCGTCAAATTACGTATAAGTATTTCAAAAATTCACTCAAAGTAGGGCCGTATGTAGCCATAGTATGTTTGAGTTTTGTGAATATGAATTAGCCAGTTGTTTTGGAATAACGTGAGTTTCGGTGCTCCGATTTAGGTGATTCAAATTGGAGAGGGGAAAGAGCCGCCAGCACCACTGCTTTAAAAATAGTACAAAGAGATAATGTCAAATATGAAGTTGGGCGAAAAATGAGCAATACAAGCGCCTGATCTGTCGGTAAATGGGTAGTTGGCGTGAAAATCTTATTAAGCTTTGGATTAGGGATGATGAATTTGATTGATTCCAATTCACAAGTAAATAGATTACTGGGGAATAGGAGCCATAGGACTTACCAGGTGTATGGGGGATTAAATGGAAATTATGGTTAATGTGTAGTTGTGGTTTATTTGAAAAGGTGAAAAATGACTATCGGAAGGAGCAGGGAACTCGGCAGAGCGGCGGGGTTAAGCTGGGTGACAGTGGTAAGTGATATTTTGAAAATTGAGTTTTAAAAGTGAATGGTTTCAATGTTTAAACTGAAAGTTTAATGGAAATGTTTATGTAATGTTAAGGCATACAAAATGTTTTTATCTTGCATCCAATATATATATATTTATATATATATGAAATATGTATGCATATGTTAAAAAGTATTATAGAAGGTTTTAAAATGGGTAAAGAATGCATATAAATGTTTTGTGATAAAATGCAAGGATTTAGAAATGTATTTATAATGTATTTCTGGAAAATGTTTTACTGATGGTTACCTAAACCTATAATCCCATTATGGTGATATCGCGAGTACCTTAAGCGTGTAAGGATTTAGAAGGGTAAAAGTTAGGTTACTAAGCGAGGGGGAGGAATTAGGTGTCAAAGTAATATCCTTACGCATGATGGAGTGCTATGGCTGGAACCTAACAGCGTGGTTTCTCTTGTGTGATTATGATTGAATCTTGACTGCATCCTACTCTGCAGTGGTACCAGGCTGTGGTGTGTTTTATTCCCCACACAGGTTCCATCGAGAAGAAAGAAAGAAAGAAAGAAATAAATAAAAAGAAAGTTTAAGGCATAATGTTTAGAACATAAATGGATTTAATTTAATATAAGTATTTATTATAAGAAAAGAAAGAAAGTTTAAGGCATAAATATTTAAGAGCATAAATTGATTTAATTGTAATAGTATATGTTACTTTGATATATCACCCAAGAAAATGTTATTTTAATGAAAATATACACTCACTTTGGGCTCCTTTAGCTCATTCTTTTCATTATGTTTCAAAAACATTTGGGACAAGATAGGTCTGTGATGAGCGTCCGGTCGTGAGTGAGCCATCAAGGCAGCCTTTATGATTTCATTGTATATATAATTTTGCATCTTGTATATGTTGGAATATTTTTGTTATGGATATATGTATAGCATAGAAGGGAATTTGAAAGGAACTTCGATGGGCTTTGATCACCGATGGAAGGAGCGAGTAATGGCGGTGTTTAGTAGGCTGACGATCCTTTACAAAAAAAAAAAATGCATGGGGTGAAAAGTTTGGAATGTTTTTGATGATTTGAAATGAATAAATGTATATATGTATATATTGTGTTCGACCAGGTTGGCAGACGAGAGTCCAAACAAGGAAGTTAATTTGGAAGATTGAAGTGTTTTAAATGTTTCGCGGAGTTTTGTAAATTTGGGAAAGTCAGCAGAGGAAACTACGTAATTTTGCGAAAAATCAGCGTTTGAAAAGAAAAGAGAAAAATTTACCACTTAACTTCCGCATTATTTTCAAAATATGTTAAGGATGTAAGAGGATGGCTCCATGGTTTGTTATTTCATTTCTGAAGGGTTCTATATCCATTAGTCAAGGACCCCCTCGCGGATTCATGAGGTTAATCAGGTGAGGATCCTTAATTAGACTACAAATATAAATAAATAACTGGGCGTGGTTTTCTCCGGACGCTGGCTTAGGGTGTGAGGGATTCGATGAGGACGAGTGCGTGATGATCGGGTTAGACATTAGTAGGATCATGCATTTGGCTTGAATGTGTGTTGTTTAGACATTATATGGTGTAGGTGGAGGGTACTGCGACCAGGTGATTAAATTTCTTGACGTTAAATTTCCTTTTGTCGAACGTATTTTCAATCTCTGGGGAGCGCATGAGCGACTCGTCCTAGAGTGAGTTTAGAAGAAGCTTGCGGATTACGTGGCTTTGGTTTTGTAATACCATCACGTATACATTAGAATATTGTTTTAATATGCTGTTGTATAAAATTGATTAACTCTTTTGACTATTGTTTATGGTGTTATATGATGAGTATTATTTATTTGGACCGGTGTTGACTTACTCATGTTTGGATTTTCATGATATTGGGACGGGTGATGCCTGTCGGGTGAAACTCTCCACTTTGGGAGACTCTGCAGATTTTTGTGGTCCGGGTAAGTTGCCCGGCCTCGAGAATATTAAATGGGATTGTGGTGTGACGGACCCCGAGTTCGGGGCGTGCAAGAGATGTTTTGAAAGAGCTTATAATAGGTGGATTATAGATTACTTTATAAGCCCCTTTTGAAGCGGCTGATATTTCTTAAGGGCATATAAAGTACTTATTGAATAAACACTTTTTGAATTTTTATATGAAAAACTTCACTTATTGAACCACACCTTATAAGAATAAGTTCATAAATGTTTGATGAAGATAGCACTTACATTATAAATTATGATATAATTGCTAATTAAGTTGTTTTTAAAAAGGGTCATAGCCAAAATGTTGTTCAGATGATAGTTTTTCATATATATTATTAATTAATAAAATTTTAAGGTCGATAAGATAGTTATCTGGGGGTTAGTGATCATAGTTGGGATGTAAGTAAACTAGACCTGTTATTTAGTGGGATCGATGAGTCTCGGGCAGTTGAACATCTGAAGTAAAACTCTTCCCAGCTATTAACTACTTTGTTCTCTAATAAATATATAAAGATCCATTTGGGTGAATAAGTAATGGGATTTCAGTAGATTAGTTAAGATGTTTCTTTCAAAATTTTGAAGAGAGAGACCTAAATGTAATGGGGAACATTGTTTCTTATAAAGTGAGTATTAGATAAAGATTATTTTATATTAAAAGCATCTATTGATACATTTTAATATAAGTTTAATTTTAATGTAAAAATGTCTCTTGAAGTATGAATCCCATTTTCCATTATTTTCAAATTGTCGATTTTTTTTTTTACTTTTAAATTTATGTTTGTTGTTTATAGTTTTTTAGCTGTTTTTTTTAAGAAAATAAAAGAATAGGGAAAACTGAGAGAACACAATTGGTTCCTTCTTTTCATTTTTGTTTAGAAAAACCATAACATAACATAAAACACAAAATTAAGAGAACTGAAGTAGTTTTTAAAAAACATCGAAATGATATTCTCTATATTTTTTTCAAAAGAGAAACACCATGGAATCGAAACGGGTTACATATTGTGTTGTGGTACTATCTTCTTATAAAGATTCGAGCATAGGTGTCCCTCCACCTTTCACTTCTCACACACTTTTCTTGAAATCTCTCGAACTTTCTAAACTCTCTCTCAAGTGCTTCTATACCAAACACAATTTTCTTGGATAAATAATTTAATTTTTGAGTTGTAGTGCTGCATCTTACTAAGAGACTGTATCGAGGTGAGATCCGACTGTTGAATCCCAAAGATAAAGCGTCGATGTCCTACTGCATCAAGGTTCTCGCGGAGGGAATCTCTTAACCTCATCTCCCTTCACTACTTGTCTCAAGGATAATTTTGAAGAAATTAAAAAAATGAAAAGAAATTAAAGAAAAATAAATTTATTATTTTAAGTGCTCTCGATTAAAGGGCGTGCATGGACTCTAGAGTCGAGTCTTGTCTGAGGCGAAAAGTCTTCAAGAAGGGTTTATTTATTTTACTATTATCTGGGAGCACGTGGTGCTATCAAAAGATACCACCAAGAAAGTCTTTAAGAGTTTCATGATCAAATTCAACACCTGCTATATAATGTGGTCAGATTCAAAGTATATGAATCTTGTGAAAGTCTTACTTACCCTTTGCTTTACGAAAATATAATTTGAAAACTTTGCTTCTTCTTCTTCTTTTGTACTATTAATTTTATTAATTTTTTTGTTTTATTTGTTATTTATTTATTTTTAGGAAGTCTTTGGCGATTCTTGATACCTTGGGTGTGAATGATGGAGTTTTAAGGGTCTTGATTAGTCGACATTAGTTAGATTTCGGAGGGAACATTAGTTAGATATTAACAATTTATTATTTAAGTGAAAATTTGAGAATTATAATGTCTAATACAGCATGTATCTCAGTTGATTAGAGAACTCTTTAATTAGTTATAATCAGTGTTTATTTATTAAAAGTGAAAAAAGGAAGTAAAAACTAAAAAACCGACAAAAGAAAAGGAAAAGTTCATAGAATATATGTGTTGAGAATTTTGTTTTCGGATAGTGGATTTTTTTCCTTTTTGGAATGAATTTGCTAATTCGACCATCTCATGGATAGTAGCGACATGTTAGGACTTACAGTATATTTGGATCCTCTTTTAGTTTTGATTTTGTATTGGTATGGAAATATTAGTATTCTAAAAATGGAAAATAGATTCTTTTTTCACCTTGGTTTTTGAATCATTTGAATCAAAAAAAAAAAAAAACCTATGGAGATGAAAATGCCAATAAGAAATTACTCTCGCATTTTCTTTTGAAATGAGAAGATTTCTTAATTTCAGGAAGCCGAAAATCAAATTTTTATCAAAGATCTTGTAATGGCGCCCCCGAGCCACGGGGGTCAGATTGACTACGATCAGCCCGCGGAAACATGAATGTCGGGTGACCCGACATTTTCTCCCGCAATCGGGCAAAGTCTCCTTTGTCTGGGGGCTCTGATTACAAGCGCGCATATCTTGTCCCCAAACGGTCTGCGTTATAATCAATATATATCAATCGACCCGCCGGGCCCATAACAATACTCAACGCTACATATCAAATCATGTATCGACTATATAACTCAATAGTTACAAGAGTTAATATGTTTTTACTCTTATACAATACATATATTAAACTTGAGAGTTCTAATACATATATCCATCATCAGCGAAGCCACACAACCCGGCTTTCTTCTAATCCTCGGTCTCCCAGGGACGGCTAGTCCCTATGTTCTCACACATGCGCGTAAAATATTGTCGTATCGGCGAGGGTGAAATTTGTGCTCACGATGGTGGAATTGCCTTAAGTGGGCTACTCACCACCTAAGTGCGATGCAGTATTTCCAAAAAACACACATTCAAGCAATTGCGTGATCTACTTGAATGTCTACATGACGACTTCAGTCTAGAGTCCTCACGCAGACTCCATCACACTCGCCTAAGCCTCGAGCGAAAATTGTTATTTTGTTTGTTTGGACAACCCTCGATGTATATGCTTTATATATATATCAATTGGGCAGCTCCGGCGTTGTTATATTATTTGTTGTGGACTACCCTCAGATAAATATCAATTGGGCGCTCGGAAGCGATTGATATTTTTAATTCAGACTACCCTCAGATAATTAATATTTTTAGACAACCCTCCCAGAGCGAGTTTTTCTCTAGACTCATCTCATGCACTCACTCCTGGTCTAGGGTGGGTGCATATGGAATAAATGTATCTGGAGATTACGTCACGATTGTCGCATACGAATATATAAACATGAATATACTCGCATAATTCAAATCCACCTGATCATGTTATGTAATTATACATTTCATCCCACATCAAATTAGCTCCATAGGCTAATGATCAAAAAACACGAGCAATTTACTTGAATTACTTTCGACCAAAACACATTAATTCACAAAAATATTTATTTTGGAAAACATAACCATTAATGAACGATACAAACCTGGGTTCTTGTGCATTCGACCACTCCAATTTTCATCGGTTCACTTTGTGAACCGAAAGAGGTTTCCATGACCATTTAGGCCTCCGTCAATCAATACATGATTAACACATAAATACACAATAAAAATCAACCCAAGCGGCGTGAGCGATCACGAGGCTGCTCAATTGGTTTAAAAATTATATCAATTATGTCCCAAGTTTTGGAGCCGTCAAGCGGCCCCTCACGGCCCCTCATTCCTTTCAAACATTGGTAAAAACACTTAGATGGATAAAACTCAGGTAGGGAGAACTACTCTTGGAGTTGTCAAAAAACTCACAAATCGAATCCCACTTGTAACTGCTCCACGTGAAACGTCACTGCGCTACCTCGGCAGAAGACGTTGTGGTCGGATCGTATATTTAGAAAGAATGAAGTGCTTTCTCTCTAAATTCCTCCATTTTTACGTTTATGCAGCTCACTGTCGATTTCCCCCCTTTCCCACGTTTTTTGCTTCATTTCATAAGGTTAGAGATGACCACTGTAGCAAATTTTTGTCCTTTAGCTCATTTAATCAATTTAATTGATTAATTCGCCCACTATAAGTTTTGATGATGATCTTATCTCGGCCATCCATTTTCATCATTTTCTCTCATGCCACTCACTTGGCACATGAGTACTTGTTTTTATGTGATCTTCGTCGCATTGAAAATCGTTTCACGACTTTCGGCTGTATCTCTTACGCGTGCCAACTCCGTGTCTCGGAATTCTACGAATTTTACGTGCTAACTAGATTTTTGACAGTTCAACGGTGAAATCTGTTTTAATAAATGCGGGATCACAGAATAAATTACGAATTTTTAGCAGAAATATGATTTTATAATGAAATTACGATTTTTCACCAATTTAAAGAAATTTAGGAATTCTTGGTCTTCTGAATCTTGTTTATTTTTGTAGGGAGTGGGAAATCAAAACCCAAAAGCAAAAACAATCGTGGAAAGACCTGACTCTTAATTAAAAAAAAAAAGTAAAAGCGAAATGATCAGTGGAAGATTTCTTGGAAACTCCAAACAAATTTTCATCAAAGGCCATGAAATTAAGGACATTGACTCCAAGTCAAAGATGCCAAATCAAAACAAGGAAAGTAAAGTGTATCAACCATAAGAATGGTAAAATACCAATTACTCAAAAACTTATCAAAAAAGAATATCATAATTTTTAAAAAAACCCTAACAAGATAACTCCAATGATCCAATTGTGAATAAATTAGGTATTGTAATATTTTCAAATAGAAATAAAAGAGGTGTGACTAAACATATTAACCACGATGATTATAATATGCATTACAATGTTGAAGTATTTTTATACCCCCATGAATACTCAAATATGGTATTTTCTTTATCCTTCTTTCAATCCTTTGCCCATTGAGCTAATTAGTCTTATTAATTAATGACCTACCTTGTCTTAGAATTATCCTCCTTTAACCTTTGGGTGGTGATATTGTGTGTCTTCTCCTTTAAAAAAAAAAAAAAAAATGTAGGGGAACCGGGTTTTGGGTCTCCCAACAAAAAGATAAAGGGAGGAGAGAGTTAGGTTGGGTAAGTTGATTAGGTATGGGAAGGAGATTAGAAAAGTAATCAAAATAAATAAATAAAATCAAAAAATAATATTTAATAATAATATAAATATAAATTTTGGGAATTATACTTACTTTTTAAAAAATTTTAACGCTACACTAAGTGTTCTGCATGCAATTCATATCTTTTCTTTTTATAAACCATAAATCAATTATCTTTTCTTTTTTATAAAAATCCAGATAATGTATATAAGAAAATTAGGATGGAAATTATTGGTTCCAGCCAATTGAATCATCCCGATCAAGTATTTTCAATCAATTTTGATCAGTTTGATCATCAATTGACCTTGAACCGTAAGCATGGATCTTTATCATTGTAACTTACCATGTTAAGTCCTATAAAAAAAAAGTCACAATTAAAGTATAATTTTTGATACGTGTGAGGTATTTTGTCCATCTATAATCATTTTTAATGACAAAAAGAATGATTAGGTTTGTGTTAAATGCCAGAGTATTCTTTGTATCTTGTCATGATCATTCTCATCAAATTGTTTTTTCCTAAAAACACAATGTTTTGTTAGAGGCGTGGCTACATTTTTAGTATCAAAATCTGAGACTTTTGGCGATATTAAATGCTTTAGTTCAAGCGGCCGTTTTAATATTTTTGAAAAATAACATTACACCTTTCAATTCTTTTGTTGTAGTGTCAATGCACATAGATCTAGATTTCAATTCCTTTATTTTTTTTTTACTTTTTGTTGTTTGGAAAGTTTAAATAACTTGGATTAGTAAATTTCTTTGTTCTTGATTAGATGACAAGAATATTAATGTTTTGTTTAAATTAGATTAGATTTAATACTAAATATAAATATTTTTATTAATATTATGTACCCATAAAAAAATTTTATATAGATTTATTAATAATACAACCAGTTTTTGGCATAAATTTTTATAGACCCGAGAATTATTTTTTTAATGAGGGCCTTGCTTAAGTGCCTCTCCGTCCTGTTGATTAACCGCATGTCGCATACAATGACTGTCGCCATTGCATCGTTGGATTTACGTTTGGACTATCCTCACTTTAATCTTTTAAATGAAATCGTGAAATTTAGGTGTTTATTTCGTGGTGATTTGATTAAGCATTTAAAGAGTGAATTTCGAAAATATAGCTGTTCGTGATTTTGACCTCGCAAAAAATCACTACTTATTATTTCTTTATAAAAATAAGCTCTTTTTTATAAGCGCGTGTAAATACATAAAATAATAAGGAATTTTGGCTCCAGAATATTCTTCAAAAAAAAAAAAAAAACAAAGGAAGGATTAGATTTACAAAATTTGGAGTATTTGAGATCTTTAACCAAATATTTCTTACAAAAAAAGAAAAAGAAAAAGTGTTCAATTATGGTAGATTACCAAGTATTCCAGTGAAGGAATAAAGTAAAGAAGATAACGTTGGTACTATAAAGTAAAAGATAACCTGGCACTACACTATAATTAATCATAAGAAAAAAACAAAGTTACTTTTGAATTATTTGTTGCTGTCTAGCTCTTTTTTTATTTTTCTATTGTTTTGAAAAACTCTCCCACCTTCATACTCATTGCTGTTTTGAACCACCAAAATTACTTTGAATTATTTTGTTATTTGTCTCCACTTTCTTTTTTAGTTTTTTAAAAATAATTTATTTGATATTATTGGATGAATCAAGGATTCATTAACTCAAATAGAAGCATTTAAGTTTTATAATTGATAAATAAAGAAATAATTAATTATTTGGAAATTAATTTAATATATGAAAGATAATGATAAACATAAATACTAAAACAAGTAGATGAATATATTTTTTTTTAGAAATTATCATTATTTTCTACGCAGAACTCAGAAGGAAATAGTGTCAATGTGAATGAAAAAAAGGGAGTAAGGTTGGCACACTCTCAATTGAGCCAACCTTTTTTTTAAAATGATTTTTTGGGTTTTTATTTTGAAAAAACTTTTAAAATAAGTGTGAATGCATATTCTATCCCCACCATTAACCGATCAATTGTGGGCCGTTGGATGAACTGCAAATCAGCATATCAGTGAGAAAGCAAAAAGGGCCGTTGGATGAACTTTTTTAGGTTTTTAGGTTTTGTTCTTTGCTTCTCTCTCGCTCGGTCTCCCTCATCTCTCTCTGCCTCTCTCACCCCCATCTATTTTCCTCTCTCTCTCGGTCTCGCTCATCTCTCTCTGCCTCTCTATCTCTCGCTGTTAAAGGTGATCACAGAGGAGGAAGAAGAAGAAAAAGGGAAAAAAAGAGGTACACCGCTCTTCATCTAGTCTTCTCCTACACCCAGTCGGCAAACAATCCATGATTATTTTTTTTTTCATTCTTTTGTTTTTGGGGTTTTGTTGATTTTAAAGATTAGGGTTGTAGCCTTTGTAGGTGAGTTTGATTCAGAATTTTTTTGGTTCTCTGATTTCTGTTTTTTCTTTTTTTTCGTGGGTGTTTGGAATTTTGATGGGTTTTCTGTTTGCTCATCATAAAAAATTTAGGGGTTTTTCCGAAATGGAAGTTGGATGGGTTTTCTTACAAAAGTTGATTTTTGTTGATTTTTTGGTTGTAATAGGTAGAAATGGAGTAAGAATCGCTGAATCGGCTTTTTTCTTCTCTAAGAAGGCTAGTTGACTCGGAATCTCAGCCGAAACATCGGACCACCTTCGAGATGGATGCGACGTAATCCCGGCCGGTTTTATTTCCAAGCAGGACCAAGAACCCTGCTCCTGCTGCTTCTGTTTTTCAACAAAAACCAAATTCCAAAAAAAAAAAAAAAAAACAAAAAATTTGCCACCTGTTGGTTGCCTTCAATTGTTGGTGACTTTTCCTACTTCCAAGTAAGAGAGGCGAAATTTATTGCCGTTGCTGGGAAAGTTTCACATTACTTGCTTAAATATCAGAATCAATCTTAATTTCTCAAATATCAAGCGGGAAAATTTATTGCCGTTGCCGGAAATGGCTTCCACAAGCGGGCATCCAGGCTGAACAACATTTTCTGTTTCCGACCACTAATTAATTTCTGTTTGCCTTTAACAGAGACAGAGTTCAATCGCCGGAAATGGCTTCCACAAGCGCTCAATTGCCGTCTGATTCCTCCTCTTCTTCTAACCTAATTAGAAGATGGAGTCACGACGTGTTCTTGAGCTTTAGAGGTGAAGACACCCGCTACAATTTCACCGATCACCTCTATACTCACCTGCTTCGAAGTGGCATTACAACTTTCAGAGACGACCGACTTACTAGAGGAGAAGAGATTCAACACGAGCTTCTAAAAGCTATTGAAAATTCGAGATGTTCCGTTGTTGTTTTCTCAAAAAATTATGCTGAATCAAGGTGGTGTTTGGAGGAGCTTGCAAAGATCATGGAATGCAGACAGGAATTTGAGCAAATCGTATTGCCGGTTTTCTACCATGTCAATCCATCAGATGTCCGTACACAAACCGGCAGCTTTGGAAAAGCATTCACCAACCATGAAATAAATTGGAAGAACAAGGTACAGATATGGAGGGACGCCTTGACTGAAGCTGGCAATATTTCTGGATGGCATGTGAATGTGAATGAGGGGTAACTTTCAATAACTTCTTTTTTACCTTTTGTTAATCATGAGCAGCATTCATTCATAGGTACTTAAATTTGAGTCATATGTCTCACATGTTTAGTTCAATTGGTTGGAACGTTTAACGGGTTCGCAATGGTGACATAATAATGTCTTTATATATATATATATATATATATATATATATATATATATATATATATATGTATAAATAATTTAGAGTAATCTCAATTTATAAGATTAGGTCATTTCTTTGAAAATGAACTACTAATTAATCTGTGAGCATTGGAAGTAATATTTGCTGAAGTGAATTTTAAGATTTAAAATAAAATGTGAAATTAGATTAGAAGTAACATTAATCCCTCTACAAAGTTAGCTAGATATATAATATGAAATAAGATATCCATTTTAAAATTTTGAAAATCTTAGTCATTTTCATAATTCATCTTTACTGCTGTTTCATAATTTTCATTCACATTTTTTTCCAGAGTAATTTCCAATACAAAACATTACATTATCATAAATCAAAATTTTAAAACATTTCAGAAAGTTGCGGCTATTATTAAAATTGAAAAAGAAAATATAAATAAATCTAAATTGCTTGCATGAAAATTATATTTTACAAAAAGTAGAATAAATTAGTTAATCGTTTAGAATGTGATGCACACAAAGATAGTCTCATCATCTTTTATTTTAGTGTTTTTGAATATTCGGCAAGTTCATAGTGGAAGTGTCTTTATGAGTTAAAAATAAGATCTTCCAAGTCTCTTTTTGCCTATTTCTGAATAGGAATCTTGTAAAACTCATCATGACCTACATGGTTCAAGGGATAAGGTGCAACAAATCCCCCTAAGATTTTCGTGTATGTGATCACTTTGCTCTCGAACTTTTTTTGGTCCCAAGATAATACCCCTAATATTTTTATAACTATCTTAACTCATTCGTGTCCCTCCCATTATAAAAAGTCATAAAAGGATAAACGTCATTTGAATGCCTATTAAATACTCCACACATGTCAGAGGGTGTTTGTCCATATGTAACAAGATGGGCATGGGTAACCTACGGAAGTAAACATCATGAGTATCTTGAGGACAAAAAAGTTCAATGACAAAAAGGGACGTACACAAAAACCTCAAGGCATTTGTGCACCTTGTCCCATTGTCGAATGTTCAATAGAGTACTTTAGCATTTGCTTCAATTTTTTCAGTATTCATATTATTCCATTCCTAGTTGGACTTTAATACAAAAGGGCTATCATCCTAGATTAGGATAAGGTGCATATATGCCCTTGATATTGGCTACATATCCAACTTGACCTTAATGTCTTTTTGGGTCTAGTGGTGTCTTAAAGTTTATTCCATAACTCAAAAATGCCCTTATCGTCAACGACATGCACATTTGGGCAAACGGTCTTCTAACGACGCTTACTTGTCACCCACACAATCTTCTATTTCTTTTCTTTCTTTGAATTTTCTCAAAAACCCAACATAGGTTGAGAGAAAAACAGAATGACATCTTTGTTCTATTCTATTTATTTTCCTAATTTCTTTCTTGGATTTTCTCATAAACCAATTAAGGGTTGAGAGAGAAACAAAATGACATTCCATATGGATTTGGATAAAAATTGGGAAAATTAAAGGAAAATTTTAGGCTCATATTAGGGCAGAATTGGGAGAAATTTCCCTCTTAATTTCAATCCTCAGGATTTGAAGTTTGGGGGGTATAAAGAAAGCTAGGGTTTAATTTTCTAAATATGTGAACAAGGTCCCAAAGTAGAACCCAACACATTCACAAAAAAAAAAAAAAAGGGTCTCTTGGCTCAAAGACATTAAAATAAGAAAATAAAAAAATAGAGAATAAGGAGACATGGTAAGAAGGTTGGACAAGTAGCCTTGACATGTGGTGACTAAATATTCTTACATGCAACATAAATAATTATTTTATGTTTTGGATTGAATTTTCTTCTAATTGCTCATGCACACGCCACATCATACGATTGTTTAAATTTTATGAAATAAACCTCATTCTTGTAATTGCCTTTGCTCATTTTTACTCACCAATTACTCTTCTAACATACTTCATAGTGCAGTGCGAATCGGAGTATATGAGGCGACTCGCCAGCGAGCATTTTCAGAGATTGAATTTATAAATGTTTTATTTGTTGGAAATAATTTGGTGATTCCTATTTAAGAGAGTTGATTTCGAAATTGAAAATTCAGTCAACTGATCATGATGTCCGAATAGTTGGGATTTGGGGAGTTGGTGGAATTGGCAAGACAACCATTGCCAAAGCTATATATAATCAAATTGGTCATGAGTTTGATTGTGTTAGCTTTCTTGAAAATGTTAAAGAGATTCACAAAGTTAAAGGAGGGCTACATGATTTACAAAAGCAACTTCTTCATGATATAACAGGAGAAAACCTTTATATAAGCAACATTAGCCAAGGGCCCAGTAATAAAATGCTCTCAATCTCGAAAGGCTCTTATTGTTTTTTATTATATTGATGACGATTTGAAACTATTAGAATATCTAGTTAGAGAACATCATTTTTTTGGGAGAAGAAGTAGAGTTTTGATAACAACTAGAGATCGAAATTCTTTCCATAAAGTTGATGACGTATTTGAGATTGAAGGATTAAATCATAAAGATGCTCTCAAGCTCTTTAGTCTATATGCCTTTCAACAAAATCTTCCTGAAGAAGATTATAGATTCTCTCTCGAATGATGTAATACATTATTTGTCAAGGTCTTCCTTTGGCTTTAAAGTTTTGGGCTCTCTTTTTACGTAGCAAGCGAACAAGTGAATGGGAAAGTGAATTGCATAAAATTGAAGAACATACCCTAATGCAAAAATCCAAGATGTGCTCAAGACTAAGCTATGATGAGTTAGGTCATTACTACAACGAAGCAATATTCCTAGACATTGCCTGTTTTTTTAAAGGAGAAGATAGAGACTTCGTTTCAAAAATATTGGATTGTTGCGAGATGTTTGCTGAGAGTGGGATTGGATTTCTAGAGGCAAAATGTCTCATAACTGTTTCACATAACAAGATATATATGCATGATTTGTCGAAATGGGTTGGGAAGTTGTGCGACAACATCCTAAAGACCTAACAAATGGAGTAGATTGTGGAATCCAGGAGCGATATTTATCGTGCATTGCTCCAGTGAAAAGGTGAGAATTCCTTCGTTTAATAGTTTACTTTTCCTTTTGAAAGGCGAACATTTAAAAACATTTTATATATATATACATACCTGCTATATATATATATATATATATATATATATATATATATATATATATATATATATACCCATACACTATTAGTTAAGAGCATTTAGCCCTTATTTTTCCCTTATTATTTGTTCTTTTCGGGGATGAAAAATGTTGAAACCATATCCCTAGAGTTATCTAGATCAAAAGAAGTGTTTGCAAATATGAAGAAAGTGTTTGCTAAGATGAAGAAAGTGTTTGCTAAGATGAAGAAACTTAGGTTGCTCAGAGTCTATTACAATGATTATACTATGAGAAAAAAGTATAAAATATCTCTCCTCGAAGGCTTTGAATTTCCTCGTGAACTAAGATATCTTCATTGGGAGCGTTTGGAGGCTTGCCATTGAACTTTGATCGAGAGAACCTTGTTGCAATCAACGGGGTGTAGTAATATAAAACTTTGGAAAATGAAGAAGGTACAATTATTGGAGTTTATTATTGTTTTATATTAATTTCGATTAAATTCAAGATTTTTGAATTTTTTTTTTATTCTGACATCGCGAAAAATTGAAGTTCGTTGATGTAGTGACTCACATGACTCATCAAAATGCCAAAATTATCAAGTATGCCAAATTTGGAGAGTTTGAATATTGAAGGTTATTACAAGTTTTTCAAATTACATTCCATTCATTGGTGTTTCTGATATAGAGTGCAGAAGGAAACTCTTTTGGAAAAAATGGAATCAAAAATTGCAGCTGACATCAGTACTTGACATCTCTTGAATTTCTTAATGTTTCGTGTTGTTCAAAATTGCAGAAATTGCCTGATTGTTTTGCGAAAGTGAGACGCTTGAGGACGCTTGATATGCATGGGACCAGAGTAAAAGAAGAACTCCCGAGGCATTGGATATTTGGAATCTCTTGAATATCTTGGCTAAGCAATTTGCTCACGCTTAGAGAAATTTCGAGAGAGATGGTGAGAGGCGAAATGCTTAAAAGGATCTTAATTTGGATGGGCGCTATTAAAGAACTCCCAATGACGTGGATATTTGGAATCTCTTAAATTTCTTAACTAAAGCAAATGCTCACGCTTAGAGAAATTTCGGAGATGGTGAAGGCAAGGAAATGCTTAAAGGATCTTCATTTGGATGGAGCAGCTATTAAGACTCAGCGGCATTGGATATTTGGAATCTCTTAGTTTCTTGGCCTAGCTGAATGCTCAAGCAGAGAAATTTCGGAGATGGTGAAGATGAAATGCTTAAGGGTGCTTTATTTGTCTTGGGCGCTATTAGGAACTCAAGTAGTATTGGATATTTGCAAGGATCTCTTGAATCTCTTCACTGTCGGGGTTACTCACACTTTGAAATTTCAGGTAGTGATGGGGGCTGCTTGACTTCGAGAAGCTTTCAATTTTGCTTGAGACACTAGATCTAAGCGAGGTTGCAATCTCATGGAGGAGAAATCCTAGTGATTTATGATTGCCTATCCTCATTGGCCCGATTTAGAGCCTTGGCTGTATTTCAGCACCTTCTGTTAGGGTACCTTTACATGAATCGTTGCCCCCATGCTTGGAAGAAATTCAGAGACTTTCATCAAAGTCAACAAACATAAGAATAGAAGCACACGGTTGTGTGCGCCTCAAAACTTTTTCATCATCTCATCCTCATCAGACAGAAGATCTACTTTGGTTTTCTCTCCTCAACTCCTTCGAATTATTTGTCCAGGTGTGTGAATTGATCTCTACCCCTCACCCTAATTAAATTTTACAATTTTATTTGTATGAAAGGCCGACATGAAATTAATATTATTTTTTTACACACACACACACACACACACACACATATATATATATATATATGCAGGATCTTAGATGCAACAAAGTATGGATGGAACTTTGGAATTTTGTTATTCTACCCTCAAGAGGCAGGACTGGAATACCAAAGTGGGTAAAGGATAAGAGTATGGGATGTGAAGTAAGTATAGAGCTCCCAAACAAATGGTATAAAGACGACACCTTCTTGGGATTTGCTTTATTCTTCAGTTTTGTTCCTCTTGATGTTGATGATGAGAAAAATGCATCCTCACTTGGTTTCTGTGAATTAAGCATATCCCAAGGCGATCAATTTATACTGGTGAATAGAGTTTTTCGGGAAGATGATATCTACGGTGGTGATAAGGGCTTAGACGCATTGGGGTTCTACTTTTACCCTCAAAATCTCATTAGAATGTATCGATCCAGATGGAAATACTTCAAGGCTTGCAATGAGAAGAACATAGAATAAAGATTATGGGGATATCATTATACGCCCAAGCTCAAAATAATCATAAGAAAAGATCGGTAATCGTTATACTTGTGAAGAGGTCGGTCGCTCACAAGATCAAGGCATCATGTCTTAGTTTAAAGACTCTCTCCCCGGGGTATGCTCTCTCTCTCTCTTTCTCTCATACTTTTCTTGATGTTTTAAATTTATTTATTCTTAATTAATAAAAGGAATTTAATAAAATATACAAAACATCACATAACTAATTACTTGAAAAATGTCTACAAAGTTATACTTTTATTAAATAAATGTCTATTTATTGTAGAAACTTATCAAAACATCTTTTAGTAAGGTTATTTATAAAAGATTTATATAATTTATATCTTGTTAAATTAATAAAACCTTGATTATTTAAAATTTAAATATAAAAATAAGTTTGTTTTTGTGAGTTAATTATATAAGAAGCTACTAGATATTAAGAACATGTATTAATAATATGTTTATTTTCTTGATTTTTTAAATAAAGATTTAATAACTAAAGAATAAAAAATTTGTATAGTATCCTAACAATTTATTGTTACAAGAATATAATTTTACTTAAAATTTAATATAAGTTGATCCATTCTCTTAGAAGTCAAAATTGATGATGTAGTTTCCATAAGTACTCAATTTTAGAAAGAAGTACTCTCATTTTTTGACATTTACTCCTATGCTTTAAAATGTTCATACTCACCTCTTGTATTATCAAAACATGAAAAAGCAAGTAATTTTTTACACTTGATTTATAGTAATGCCCATTATCTACCATTTTAATTAGCGTTACACTTTTTTTTATTCACATTTGTTATGATATTTTTGTAATTTGTATCTAAAATTTATACAAAAATTAAAACATTAATTTTTTTGATTAGATATGGTAATTATTTAATTTAAAAAATAATTTTCTCAAAATTTAGATAAATTTTTAATTTTTATAAATAATACATAAATGTAATATTTATAACTACGATAATGTTTATTCCATGGTATTTTAATTTTTAAAAATTAATTAATGAATAAATTATTTATAAATTTATTAAAATGAAAGCAAAAAATATTCATATAAATACGAATAAATTAATTTTAGATTTTTCAAATATTTTTTGGGATAGATACAATAATTATTTTATTTAAAAGTAACTTTTGGTAGATGTTTTTAGATAATAATATATGAATCTAACGTGATAATGAGGTTGGTTTTTTCCTTACTATCTATTTTTTAAAATAACATAAAAATATTTATCACACTAATATTTAAAATACATACGGTGCATTCGGAAGAGCTTATTTATAGTTTATTTGAGCTTATTTTCTTATATAAGCATCTTAGAGGTGTTTGAAAGAGCTTATGATAAGTGCTTATAATTCTTTATAAGCCCCTTTTAGCTTATTTCAATAAATTTCTTAAAGAAGATTATTATAGAAACAATCTTTATCCAGAATAACGCTTTTTCATAAGTGCTTATTAAATAAGCACTTAAGGAAAACGATGCTTATTGATAAGCCTTTATGAAAAAAGAAACTTGTAAGACCAGAAATTGATTTACGGAAAAATGGCGAATCGTAATTTGGTTAAAATCGAAATTTATTCTCTAGATTTGAGATGACGAGAAGCAGTTTGGCGGGTTAGGTCGTGCGTGAAATCCCAGTTACCCGTCGAATTCGTCAAATTACGGGGCGATCAGAAATTCGCATTTTTCGGCGTCGAGTTTGGTGTCGGAAAGCGACTTGAGATGTGACAAAAGTCACATAGAACATGCTCTGTGTTATACATTGCGTGAGTGAAGGCCGATGGAAATGGGTATTTGGGATAGTGCGAAATGCCGAAAGTAAATTTAAGGAATGAAAATAGGTGGTATTAAATTTGTTAAATGGGAAAAAGACAAAGAATAGTATCGTCACCTCTTAAGAACCAAACGTGGGAAAGGTGAGGATGAGATCTGAGTAACCAAAGTGTTTGGTTTTAGAGAAAGTCTCTCTTCTCTCTAGATTTCTGAGAGCGTCAAAAGCCCAGTGAATTCTTCGGAGACGAAGGAAAGGCGTTTTTCACCTTGGCGAGGACAGCGTGAGCACTGATTTCTTGGAGTTTAAATGGCTGTAGTGAGGTAGGGTTTAAATGCCCTCTTGAGTTTACACTTTGTTTAAGTGTATTTATGATCTTGGCAGGTTGATTCTGAAGTAGTGAGGGGCTTGGTTTGATGTCGTCCCAAAACTTGGGACGGGTGTGAAATTAATTGAGCTCATGTGGACGGTGGTATTTGTCCAGCCAGTTATTTGGATTATTCATGGTGCAATTTGTGCTATAAATGATGTTTTGGCGTGTATAAGTAGGGAATAGTATGAATTTTGGGTTCCGCAGTGGAATTCGAAATTGGATAATGGTAGTGAGCAGTAAACCTAGGGTTTCTTTGTTCACGTGAATAATGTTCACGAATAAATCTTTGTGTGAAATTGTGTTTGGTCGGTAATTAGTCGAATTCTTTCGTGTTTGATAATTAGCCCGAGTGAAATTTAATTTTTTTAGTGTAATGGGCTGTGAAGTCGCTAAGCGTGTTTGTATGATTTAATTATGTGAATATATGCATGATTATATAATTGTATTGGAATTGGCATCATGCATTCATTATCTGTTAAGGGAGTATCTGAAAACGATAGGAGTGAGTGCATGAGGTGGTTCATTGAAAGTGGTTCGAAGGTTGTCCCAATAATAAAAATTATAATAGCACTATCGGAGGTAGTCTATATAAAATATCAATCGTCGGGTAAGGCGATTGATATACGTGAGATGTCAGCTAAATATAACATCGGGTCGATCCTTTCCACTTATATCGGAGGGTTGTGCAAAAATAAAAACAAACATCTTTGTTGAAAATAAGGTTTAAATCGTGGAGCAATGGAGAATGTGAGGGAGTCGGTGAGGACTCGGGATGAGTTGATCGTGTAGACATTGATAGGATCGCGTATTTCTTGAATGTATGTTTTTCGTTCAGGCGTGCGTATGCACTTAGGTGGAGAGTAGCCCGATTAGGGTGATTCATTGCGAGCGTTCACCTTTTTGTCGAGAATGTTATTCAGTACGGGGAGCGCGAGAACGACTCGTCGTAGGCGCTTTAGAAGGAAGCTAGGGTTGTGGTTTGGGTTTTATGATGTATTACATGTATTAGAATTACAGAATTTTAATATGTGTTGTATAGAGTATACTTTTAAGCTCTTGAAAACATGATATATAGTTTTATGTATAATGATGGGTATTGTAGTATGGGTAGGAGGCGGGTTTTATTAAGTATATATCTTACGATGTTGATGTTGGAACAAGTTTTATTAGCAGGTAGCTCGTCTTAAGAGGCTCTGCCGTTTTCGTGAAGATGTGGAGTGTCACTAGACGTTATGATGTTTCGAGTTGACGGATGAGTCGGCGGGTATCGGGTTGGGGCGTCATGGCTTCTTTGTTTAATAACCCCATAAAATAAGTTCATAAGTGTTTATTGAATAAGCACTTCGAGGTCATAAGTGTTAATTCGCGTATACCTAAAAGAAGGTTCTTTGTAGACCCCAAAATTTGGGTTGGGTGTAGTTTTATTTATTTATTATTATTTTTAATTTTATTTTACCCTTTTATTCATTTATTTTATTTTACATTTTTATTTGATTTTACCATATTTCATATTGGTGATTTGATTTGATTTGTTTTTTTTTATTTAAGTGGAGGATTTCTCAAAAAGAAAAATAAAATAAAATAAAATAAAAGTAAAAATAAGTGGGAAAGTGAAGACAAAAGAAAATTAATAAAAAAAAAAAATTATAATTAGTGGAAAAAAAAACCTTTGGGTATGTTTGGTTCTGTTTTTTAAAACTGTTTTTGAGAACAGTTTTTGACAACACAAAAAACACCAAACATGTGTTCTCTAAAAACTCTTATTTGTTCTTTAAATTTAGTGTTTTCATGTTTTTTTTAAGTTTTTCAGAAAAAAATAAATCGGAAGCAAGATATGTTTTACTTGTTTTTATTGTTACTCGCTGTTTTAAAGCGAGAAAACGATTTTAACGATAAAAAAAAAAAAAGCGAACTACGTTTTCAAATATGTGGCCTGTTTCATGTTCTTTGATCCTTTTCATTCCATACTCTTGCATTGACGGATTTCTATGCTTGACCAACCGTTGGTGATGGTCATTCAATTTGGTATATCGTATGCTTCCCTACTTCCATTGCCTTACCGTGAAAAGCGAATGTCATTTGTCATTCCACATGTACCAATGGCCAGATGGTTTGGGAGAGTTGCGGTTGGTTCATCAAATTGTTAATAGCGCCAGATTTATTAGAAGCTAATAGTACCATATTTGAATTTAGTAGGTTTTGCAAAAAAAAGAAAAGAAATAATTGTGTTTCAAATTTGAAAGTGTTGATTTATTTCGAAAAAAAAAATTGAAGGTTGTGATGTATTACTTTAATAAACTGTATGTGTTGTTACCTTGATCGTCGAAGATTTTGGGTATCAGCAATTCAACGTGAACCTGGAAAAAAATGATCTGGAGACGGTGTATGAATAAGTCAGCGCAAGATATAGAAGAAAAAGGAGAAAAAAAAGGCACAAGTCAGGTTGGAATCTTCTTGCTCTGATAACTTTATCGATAAAATTTATTGACTTTAGGGATATTAGGATAATATCTTTTAATTTTAAGGGATAAAATGCTATTTTAGATTAAAACTAATTTTTCCTTATTAAAAACTAATTCTTTTTTATTAATGTTTAATTTTTCAAAAAATAAGAGATTTAGAGATTGAAAAATCTGTTATTTGCGTATTTTCTACTTTCGTATACACACTATTTCTACATGTTATATAACTGCGATATTTTTAAAAGTCGGATCAATTTCTCCTCTCGTTATGCTAACTGCGATATTTTAAAAGTCGGTCGATTGATAGCTCCACCCGATAGGTTTTTCGATCCTGGTTGCTCACGCAGAGTCGAAGTACCAATCAAATCGGATGAGAACTGCTTATAGTTGGGTTAATTGTTTGTTCCACGTGGCCAGTTTTAAGAGCTGGGTGTGATCAAATCGATACATTATTACCAAAGTTAAGTTGACCCGATCGTAAATTTGGGTGGTTGGGATTTAAAAAACTAACCTTAGCGTAACAAAAGTCTGAACCATTTGTTCCTCTTGATGTTGATGATGAGACAAGATGGCATCATCTTGATGATTGTCAATTAAGCATATCCCAAGGCGATCAATTTATATGGATTGATAGCGTTCCAATGGATGATGATATCTACGGCAGTGCTAAGGGCTTAGATGCATTGGGGCTCTACTTTTTCCCTCAAAATGTCGTTTCGAATGAGTATCGATCCGAAAGATGGAAATACTTCAAGGCTTGCATTAAGAGAGAGAAAGGAATAAAAAGTTATGGGATCACATCGATATCATGAGTTAAAATAATCGTAGAAAAGATCGAAATCGTGATAGCCGAAACGGGAAGAGTCAAGTCACACCACAAGATCGAGACATTATGTCTTCTAGTTTCCCCTCTTGTCTCCCCGAGTCGCCTTCTCTCTCTCATACTTATTTTTTTTCTTTCAATGTTTTTAAATTTATTCTTCTTAATTATAAATGTATTCAACATAATCCAAGTTTATCTTTTTCCTCTAATAATAAAAGGAATTTAATAAAATATACAAACATCACCGCCTTTAATTACTTGAAAAAATGTCTACAAAGTTATACTTTTATTATTAAATAAGTTTCTATTTATTGTAGGAAACTTATCAAAACATATTTGTGGGTTATTTATAAAGATTTATATAATAGATATACTGTTAAATCCATAAAACCTTAATTATTTTAAAATTTAAATATAAAAATAAGTTTGTTTTTTCAGTTAATTATATAGAAGCTACTAGATATTAAGAACATGTATTAATGATATGTTTATTTTCTTAATTTTAAATAAAGATTTAATAACTAAAAGAATAAAAAAATTTGTATAGTATCCTAAATTTATTGTTACAAGAATATAATTTTACTTAAAATTTGATATAAGTTGATCCATTCTCTTAGAAGTCAAATTGATCAGTATGATTACCACCATACTCAATTTTAGAACATCTACTTTCTCCACTTTTATATTTACTCTATATTTTAAAATGCTCATACTCACCCCTTGCATTACACTTTTATATTATTCACATTTATTACAATATTTTTGTAAGTTGTATCTAAAATTTATACAAAAAGTAAGACATAAATAATATATAAATAAATAAATACATTATCTCAATAAATAAACCGTTTATCTAAAATTTGAGAAAATTAATTTTTAAATCTATCCCACATTTAAAAATAAATAAAATAAATCTATATTTTAATTTATTTTAAATTTGTATAATTGTGGCCTTTTTGAATCCAGGGGTCTAGTTGATAGCCAAGTCGACTGCGGAAAACATGGACGTGTCGAATATCTACGATATCACACTCATATGTCTCCAATGTCGAGACCCATTCATGCATATTTAATTCAAAAATATCTGAAAATATATCTTCAAACTGACTGTCATGATCACTGCGATGCACCTTCTGCAAGGATATACATGTTTTGGTTATGTTGAATATAAAACATAACAAATCAAGAAACAAAGCATTGCATCATTTCCATCCATGCGCGGTCCCATGTGCCAGGTCGTTGCATGCACAGACACAATACACGAAAGGGGTTCTGACGAGGTGGTGGCTTCAGTAAAGAAATCTCTGCGAAATTTCTCTTCACTTTAAGCGCGCATAAAACAACCATGTGCACACATTGCCTACATTCAAGTATAATGCATGAATGTAAATATACATGAAATGTTTTCACGCCTAACTTTGATCTACCGCGCATTTCCTTATGTATCTGTCTAAGTGTTGACATACATCTTCATGTTGGGCGTTCTTGAATATTAGACATTCTCCGAGTATTGGACATTCTCCGAACATTGGACATTCTCCGAAAAGTGGTCATTCTCTGAATACACTGTGTAACTCAGTTTGGACGTTGTCCCATTTCGAGCCCGCATAATTAATACCAAACACAATATTAATTCTGTGATGCCTTGTATCTGATTTATTTGCGATGTCGCAATGCGTATGAAATGCAAATATGTCATTCGTGATAAAATCGTGTCGCGTGCGCAAATATCGCTCTGTGAACATAAATCTGCGTCTGAATGTATTCGTATTTTCGTGATATGTTTTAAAACAGCACAGCTATTCCCTGGAATTTGGCTATGCACAGCCTCACAAACATTCTGAACCGGTCCAGATCTCAGCCCCATTTCAGCCAAACACGGCCGAAAAATCAGTCATTAATGGCTGTAATTTCAGACATAAACAGTCCGGAATTTGGTCCCAAAACAGCCCCAAACTGGACTACATCCACGGCCATTTGATGCTTTCTTTCATCAGACAGATCTTATTTGAGATACTTGTGTGCCACATTATTCAGGGCATGTCTCAGATTTATTTCCTCAGATGCAAATTGAGCATGCCATGCTACTAGTTTGTATGACTAGAATTAAATGAATATATTTTATTGCATTTCTACAGTTGATCAATGCCACAGGGTAGTATAACTGGAAAGAATAAAAATATGCTTTATTGGAGTCAAGTTAAACAATTCAAGTGCAACCCATTGCACATGCCATGCCACTAGTTAGCATCAGTAGAAAAAGTGGATTTACGTTTATTAGTCCGAAACAACATTTCTGGAAACCCAAAACCAATCTTAAATACCGTCCTGGACTGCCTGAAATCAGTCCCAAAACATCCCAACATTCAGTCCCAAAATTTTGAATTTGAAGCATACATTTAGTGACTGTCCCCGAAAACCAGTGTCGTTAAATGGCCTTTAAGTACAAAAATATGAATAGGAGTAGCATATACCGGGCGTGAAGCGCGAAGCTCGCTGATTTTAGTCACCATATCACGAGGAAGAATTTCTCGTCGGCGTGAAAACAACTTTAATTCTTGGACTCTATAGCTCAGGTAAGCCAGGAGCGCCGACTAAATTAGGCTTGCTCCATAGATTTTCATTTCATATTCATTTCTTTCTTTTCTTTTCCCCTTTCTTACTTCTTTCTTTTTCATGCGTATCGCCCGAGGCGTTCTTACCCTTTCCCACGTTTTCCACTCATTTTCATTTTATTATTATTCTATGCAAAAAAAAAATCTTTGGTGACATGAGTCACCATCCCATTCCCACCATCAAGTGACACCTGCTCCTCTTGCATGCAGCCACGTGGCAAGCCTGCATGCTGCAGGTCCAATAATCCACTGCCACATGTCACAACCGTAGTTTGTTTCAAATATGTAAAATTTATTTGTTCGGTCGACGTCGACATGGTAAGTACCGTTTTCGAGAACGATTTCGCAGTAAAGTAGTTTAAATTAAACCAAAAATCACAAAAATTTTATAGATTTTAAGCAAAGTACGTTTTACCTGCTCCAGAAAAATCATATTTTTCACGGAGTTTCTGATAATATTCTAATAAAATTATTATGATTATTTAAAAAAAATGTCATGAGTATATAAACGAAAATAACGTTTATCTAAATATTGAGAAAATTAATTTTAAATTAAAGAAATAATTATTCAATTTAACAAAAATTTAAAAAAAGATAATTATAATTTTATTTAAATTTTAAATAAAAATTTAAAATATAAGGTAAATATCAATAAAAGTGGGAGGATAGATAACGGTCATTTCTATGACCTTTAAAAAATGGTTTCCTTTCCATGTTTTGCATAGTATAGTGGGTATTTTGTTATATTTCTTAAATTATTTAATTATATCGTGAATCATATTAGGCGAAGGAAGAATATTTTATACATTTGTTTTGCTCTAAAGTGAGAAAATACATGTGATAGGGTTTGAAAAATGGGCGTGCTAGCCCCATGAGGGCGAGAAGAGTATTGATAAAACACCCGAAGCTCCTGGCACTAGCCCAAGCAGAAACACTGGTAGATTTCGACCAGTAGACAATATGGGTAATTGGGAAGGCCCACATCCCGCAAATCACGTCAAATCTCACCAATAAGGAAAGTGGGATATTTCCCAATAACTGTTTATCCTGTAAATCAAATCAAATCTCACCAATAAGAGAAGTAAGATAATTCCCGGTATTGCTCAATTATCACTTATTAATCATTAGGAGTAAGGAAAGAAAATCTCCCATCGATGGGAAGGAATCACGACTACCCCGATTGGAACAACATACATTATAAATACCAGGCCACCCCATCGGTGAAAGGTACCAACTCATTCGCCCTCTAAGCAGTCTATCTTCTCTCATCGAAAAGCCCGGCTTAGGCATTGGAGCGACTACGGGCGAGCCCTCGTAGACCCCTCGCCACTTGTTTTGACGGTTCACCAGTCTTGAAACGGCCAGGCCAGTGAAGTTCTAGTCAGCCAGAGACCCCAAACCACGCTCGATACAACCACCGGTTGAAAAAAGCATCATCGGTTGCGCAAATAAATAGAGCGACAATTCCTTCCACAAATAAGGCCCGAACTCGATTGTTGATGGTATCGACTTCGGAACCTGAGCAAGAGCAACACTATCCGAGGATGCATGACCTTGGTAGCGGATAGCCGACCTTCTAGTGTGGTAGAAACAATGCAAGACCATACGGACGGAGTAGAGGCGCCGCCTCACGACTAACGATTGATGAGAATTAGAGCAACTGTGGCAAATCTGGCGTCGATGGGAGCCACGACAAACTCGGGAGGCGTATAATTTCATCCCTCCACGGGGAAGGCCCATGACGACCTTGGGCGTAGAAGCGGAAGCGAGTCGGCCAAACCAAGGGGCATAGGCCACACATAACCCTGGAGAGGAGCCTGAAGCAAAGCTCGGGGCAGCCGGGCGAATTAAACCCCGAATCGGCCGGAGCAGGCGGTCGCGGAGGCGAGGTTCAAGGCCTCAGCAGAACTTGGCGTAGAAGTGGTGAAGGGAGGGCTCTGACTCATGGATACCACAGTGCGTGGCCCGAGTCCCAATTTCACTCAGGGTGCTCCACTTTCCCCTGCCAACAAAGTTCAGAATGCCACAAGTAGAAGTGTTCGATGGAGCCAAGGATCCCGTCGATCATCTCAATACTTATAAGAACCAAATGGAACTACATAGGTATCAGGACCCGATACGGTGCAGAGCTTTCGCTATTACGTTAAAAGGCCTGGCCTTGGCTTGGTTTAATAGGCTCCCGCCCTCATCCATCACCTCATTCAGAGAGTTATCTATCGCGTTCGTCTCCCACTTCATTGGAGCCAGGACCTACAGAAAGCCAAGTTATCATCTGCTAACCATTAAGCAAGGCTCACAGGAAAGCCTGAGGTCTTACGTCCAGAGGTTTAATGTCGAGTCTCTAAAGGTAGACATACCCGATGAAAAGTTCACTATCACTGCGTTCATTGCTGGACTAGGGTGCGGTCGAAAGAGTTGATGTTCTCCGTCTCAAAGAATCCCCGAGCAAGCATGGTCGAGGTGCTCATGACCAGTATCGATGGCGGCTCTTATATCCAAAAAGGGAACTCGTCGGCCAATGTGGCGCCCGAGCCGGAAATTAGTTGACTACCGTCGACCGCGAGAACACAAGTGGATGTCGGGTTACCCGACGCCACTTGAGAAGGATTAGGCGAGTCTCCTTTGTGCGGGAGCTCTACCCGAATACATCACTGTAAATCCACTGTCCATGATTGCAATATAAATCCCAGCATAGTAAAAAATGCCTCTTGGGCTCATAGAAGCCAATACTCGCCAAAATCAATTCATCATAACTAATCTTGATTATCTCTGACCAATTCAATAGTTGATTACACTTTTATTTTATACAAACATATATTAAAATCCACAATTCTAATACATGTTATGTCCAAAAACCATGAAACCACAAGCAGAAGCTTCTTGAAAATCAACTTCTCTCAAAGAAATGGTATCTTCACAGCGCTCACACTGTCTACTGAAATAAGGGTCCCACTGACGGGGTGAGGCTAAAGCTTCATTAGTGGAATCACCTAAATGGGTTACTCTCCACCTAAGTGCGGTGCAATGCTCCAAAATAGCCTTGCTATTTCAGTAAATACGATCACCATGAATGTCTACATGATCACTATACCCACAGTCTCAGGCTCACTCACACTTACTAAGCATGTAGAAAATAATCATTTCAAAACAAAACTTTTGTTCTTGAAAATATACTAAAACGTGTCGGTAAAAATATGGGACTACCCTCGAGGTGAATTGGTTTGGTGAGCTTCGAAGCAGTCATGGTCCTCATCAGAAATGATGTAGAAAAAATCACCGGCCGATTCTGGAATATCATCATGTGAAATTCCTTTCGCAACCATATCCATTTTACAAAAATACCTTGTCATGCACTCACACCTAATTCTAGGTTACCCAGTGCATATGAAAATGCATTATGCCATTTTCAAAATCATTTACACAATATGTCAATATGCATATTTTCAATCAACTACAATTACACACATGTAATTCAACAATATCAATCAACTCCCAAATATTGTCACTTGAGCAAATCATAAATTTCATCTCCAATGGCCTATACCTGATTATATTCCATATAGTGAAGCGAATCATAATTTTATATCAGTATTTTATCTGCAATTATATTCCATATAATTGTGACCTCATCATTAATACTCTATTAAGCATTAACCTATTGATTTCTACACCACACTAACTCAAGTCATTCATTTTCACATACAATTTCATAACAAAACACATGGACATTTATGGCCCATTTCCTAAACCGGAATTTGTTTTTAACGATCTCGAAACCAGAGTAAATTTGTCCAGAGGCAGCCCATGTCTGTTTCGGTTTTTCACTTTGGGGCAAGATTTCTTACCATTTACGGTCTTATAAACACCCAGAAAGCATAATTTATTCAATAAAATTATCACAAAAGGGCTCCATGTGATCAATGTGATTGCCCAAATTCTTGTCGGCTCCCAAAAATTCTAACACTCCGGTCCCATGTTTTGGGAGGTAGATCAACACTTCTGACCTTAAACCAAGCAAAAACATCGAAAAACACTTAAAAGAGGGAATAAAACACAAGTAGGGAGAAACCCCTACCTCTTGGAGTTTGTCAAAACTCACAAATCCGGGGTCCACGCGTAGCCTGCTCCGCGTAGAACGTTTTCCCTTCTTGCTCCGTCGAAATCCAACGGTCCGATTGCGTGTATTTCTAGAGAGAAGTGCTCTCTCTCTCTCTAAAACTCTCTCAAAAGCAACCTACTGGATCTAAAAAATGCTCCCCACGTTTCTTGTTTTGGCTAATGAAGAAGATGAAGGACTGTTTGCTATTTCGTCCTTTAGTCACTTAAAATCAAATTCTAAAATGACCTTTATGTCCCTCTTTACGGTTGATAAATGCTCTTATGTCTTCTGTCATTCTCTACTCTGCACCTTTGCAGTATGACCTCTTATATGACAAATCGCAAATGTTTGTACTGAGATGCAAGAAAAAGCGATGCCAACTCCGTATCTCAGGAATATTACGAAATTTTACGTGCTAGCTTCGTTCCGCAGGAGCGATTAACGGTGAAATCCGTTTCGTCATCCGAGATTTAGATAATTAATTACGGATTTTTAACCGAAATTACAATTTTGTAATCAAAATTACGATTTTGCCCTTATTCCAGAAATTGGAATTTCTCAGGTCTTACAAAAAAGACAAAGGCGGAACTAGCAAATAGCGAGGAGCCAGCGAAGCCTAGAAGGCGGGAATGGCGGGAGAGATCCCGGAAAGATGAGGAACTGATCCACGAGAAAAGGCGTATCGAGGGATCGTCTAGGCCCGCTCGATCGGCGTAGACGGTATTATTTTGCCTCGGCGCTTTACCCCACGGCTGACCCGCGATGCGAGGTCTTGCTTGGCGGTGTAACATGAGCAGTTTCTAAGATGGCCATCACAGATGAGGTCAGACCCCGCCAAAAGAGACAATACCAGGTACTATGAGTTCCACAAGGACTACGGGCATCGCACGGATGATTGCATACAACTCAAAAAAGAGATAGAATACTTAATTCGGCGCGGGTATCTCCGACGCTTCATATCGCCCGAAGCACGGACTATTTCGAATAGACTCAGTTTCATGATTCATAGCCCAGCGCGTCGTGACGCGCTTCGGCATGGCGGCCTTTAGGAAATCCAGAGTGATCTCGGGAGGATTCGTAGGAGGAGAATCCGGGTTCAGCGAGAAAGGCTGTGCGCGGCCTCCAGTCGGAGAGACGGGAGTGCAAGCGATCTCAAGTTACCGACTCGACCACAATCCATAACATTCTCGACTCGGACTGGCAGAGGATGCGAGCACCCCATGGCCCCGCAGTGGTAGGCGGTTGTAGCCCGACAAAGCGGAGTTCATCGAGGTCTTGGTCGACCGATGCCGGAAGCTCGGGCTGACATCATCTTCACCTCGACCTTCGATAAAATGGGCTGGAAGAAATTGGAGCCGGTCAATACCGCTCCTGAGGATTCTCTGGTGAGAGGTCTTTGCCCAGTTGGGCTCCGATACGACTAAGTAGCACTTTGGGAGACCCTCCATGTCGAGCTGACACGCAGTAAATTCCTCGTAGTGGTGCCATACTTTATAACATATTGTTAGCGGACCTTCTCTCAATGTGTAAAGGCCATCCCCTCAAACACCCGCATGATGATCACCTGTGACGGGGTAGGGATGGTCGAAGATCGCGGCGTGGCGGGTGTTACTCGGTCCGTGAAGCAAAGGCGTGAAACGACATAAGTTTGGACGAGCTCGACATGCGCGACTAAGTCAATGCCCGACCTGAGCCCTCAGAGGAGTTAGAGCCCATACCGTTGGATGACGACCCTGAGCACCTAGCCTACATTGGCTCTAAGCTCGCGGAAGACCTTAAAAGCCACCTTATCCGTTTCTTGAGACAGAACAAGGACGTCTTCGCATGGAAACAGGCGGACATGGGAGGAATCGATCTTACCGTGATCACTCACAAGCTAAACGTCAGCCCATCCTTCAAACTAGTCAAGCAAAAAAGGAGTTTTGCCCCGGAAAGACAAAAAGAAATCAACAAGGAGGTTGTGGCTCCTCAGGGCCGAGACGTCGAGAGAGGTAGAGCCATCCGAGTGGATTTTGGCCCGATGTCGTGGCACGTCGAAAAGCCGATGGTGAAGTGGCGACTTTGCGTCGACTGATGACATCCAGCAGAGCATGCCCAAAAGATAGTTATCCTCTGCCACGGATCGATCTCATCGTGGATGCCACAGCTGGCCATGAGCTCCTTAGTTTTATGGACGCTTTCTCCGGCTACAACCAGATCAGCATGGACCCCGATGACCAGGAAAAGACCTCATTCTTCACTGGCCAGGGGACTAATTGCTATAGAGTAATGCCTTTTGGGCTAAAGAATGCGGGAGCCACGTACCAGAGATTGGTGAACAAGATGTTCCAAAAACAAATAGGAGCATCCATAGAAGTGTACGTGGATGACATGCTGGTAAAGTCAACCTCGGCAACGCTCCACATACCTCATCTAACCGAAGCGTTCCAGATCTTGAGGAAATACAATATGAAGTTGAATCCGGCCAAGTGCGCCTTCGGAGTATTCGCCAGGAAATTCTTAGGGTTCATGGTCAACCGCCGAGGGATTGAGGCTGACCAGGACAAGGTGGTTTATTGCTTGACATAAGTCACCATCGGCGCCAGGAGGTCGAGCACTGCGCCCCGGAAGAGTAGCCGCGGCGAAGCGAGGTTATCGGGGCCAGGCAAATGCCGGCCTGCCAGTTCTAAAGAAAGCCTTTCAATGGGATGCGCACTACGAAGAAGCGTTTTTGGCACTAAAAGCATACCTGAGTGATTAGTACCCAAAAAGTGTTATTTTGAGCCCTATTCAAGATAGGTTTTGAGTGCTTTTTGCGCACTAATCATATCAATTAAGCCAATTGATATGTGCAGGTCCACTTAGTTTCAATAATTTCATTTTAAATTGTTTTGGGTGGTTTTGCGAGGTTTTGAAACTTCAATCCAGCAAGCAGCTTCTTATTGGTGTTAAATGTGAGAATCCTCGATGATTTCCATAGTAAAGGCGATGAAATATCAAGGTCGAGTGAAGAATTAAAAAGCGAAGTGATGAATAAAGTGCGAGAGAGGATACGTGAGCAAAGCGGGAGGCGAGGGGAGCAATCCGGGATTTTAGCTATGATTCTTCAAATTTCATTTGGGATTCGCGAGAATTTATGATCTAGCGAAATTAGGAATTTTAAGCTAAGTGGCAATTTAGCTAGCTAGCAAATTTCTTTGTGCCTAGTGAGGAGATTTTCCAATTTCGCTATCTCTGTAGAATTTCTCTAGGCTAGCGAAATTTCGCTAGGCTAACGAAATTTCGCTAGGCGTAAGCTCCTTTGTTCTTTAATGAGAATTTCCCATTTCGCTATCTATATCAAATTTAGCTAGGCTGCGAAATTCCTTCTTTCTCATGAGAATTTCACGCATAAGCGAAATCCTCATTGTGTTTTAATTATACTTGATCCCAAGCGACCCACGTTTTGATGTATTACCATTTTGACCCATATGGCAATTTCATATTTTAGGGTATTTTTGTATTTTCACACTTTGGGTTGGACTATATAAGAAGCCCCCATCTTTGTAACCTAGGCAACTTTTTTTCATTAATACGAGTTTCATGACTTTCATTTTAGGGTTTTATTTGCTCTCTTCTCTCTCCTCTTTCTTTCATTTTCTCGGTTACTTAAACACCTTGAGGATATTGACTAGGGATGCTTGGCTAAGCCTCATAGTGAAGAAGAGGTTGCTAGCTTGGTTTAGGGGCTCTGCAGGTTGTCCTCTTCTTTGCCGTGGCTCGAGTCTTTGCATTTTATGGTTCCATACCTTCTAAACTGGGTTTAATGACATTTAATGTTATTCCTTTGGTCAATACTTGCCATGCTTTAGGGTTCAGTGTATGCTTAATACTAGATGCACTGATATCCTTTAGATGTCATTTACGAGCCGTGGAAATGAGGTTAAATGCTAGGGTTTCAAACTGAATGGGACTTTAAATGCTTAGTATTTGGTTTTGACTCAAATAGAGTGGTTCTAGGTTAGGTTTTATAGCTAAACAGGGCCGGTTTAGCTTTGACTATATGTCATTTGCCCCAATGCGAGAAATAACACGAGGACACTTTATTAGCCCCATGTTATCGAAGGTTAATGACCCAGTAGAGGTTACATTTCACGCACTTTCATTTAAGCTTTTCTGAGTTAACGGAGTGAACAAACAACCTCCACTATTTTTAACAAAATCCACAAATCCAAACAAAGGCCTCACCCGTTTTCGAACATTGATACCGATCATTCGGTAGGATGAAACCCGTCACGATGTTAGGCCACTGACGTATCTTTGCGGTGGCGACTACGGCGATGGGAAGGCTGGGAATATAAATTTTTGTTGATTCGCATCACCTATAATGGCCGCGAATCAAATGGCGCGGGATTCTGCGAGGATGGTGCCCAGCGCCTTCATGATAGAGTTGATGTGTACTTGTAATCCACATTACAAGTGTAGGTGACCTTTTAACTCTTTTTGAATTTCATTTCTTTATGCTTGCAGGTTTTCAGCAGCAGCGATTCTTGCCTTGTTTTGTTTCTTCACGGTCGGTTTTGTTTTAACTAACCTTGCTTGACCTTTTAGGAAACAGTTGCTTGTGTTCTTTGTTGTGTCTCATTTTATTATATGAGGTTTTTATGCGGCATTGGGACCAGAGGGATGTAATTAGTTGCAAGAGTGAGTGCCAGGTTGAGCAAAATTTGTGAAATTAGTGTGCCACGGTATTAAATGGATCCTACGAGGAGCGACAAAGTCGACAAACACCCCCTATGAATCGACACCATACGAGGTTGATGAGGGAACCACGTACACCCTCTAGAGTGAGTGCTCCTTCTGCGTCATACCTCGGTGAGGATGTAAGCGGTGAAGGACCCTACCTAGTACCTGCTTCCCATTTCATGGTATGGAGAATGAGAATCCATGTTACATACGGGATTTTGAGGAGGTATGCCTGACTTTTAAGGAGGTATAACTAACACATGGATTTGCTGGTGAAAGCATTTCATACATTTCGAGACGAGGCAATATGGCTCGATTCACTAAAGTGAAACGATCGAAGTGGTAGATCTTCAGCGAATTTTGAAGAAATTCTTCGAGTGCAACTAAGACCCAGCCGGTTGAAGAGAGCGAGATCTACACTTACTCGGCCTATAATGACGAGAAATTCTACCCAATCTTTGGGAGAGATTCATGGAGACCATTAGTGCTTGTCCACATCATGGTTTAAACACGGATGTTAGTGAATCATTTCTATAATGGTATGTCCTGCCATGACGACTGCGAAACCATACGTAAGGTGATTTTTGAAGTAAAAATTCGGATGAAGCTATGGATTTCTTGAGTTATGTGGTTAAAACTTCCAAGGGTTGGGATAGGCCAAGCCAGAGAGGTGGAGAAAATGAGGCCCTCGACACACCAAAGGGGAGAATTTTACACTGAGAGGACATGGAAATGAAAAAGCAAAATCTCCAACCCCAGCTAGGAAAGTGGAGGAGTTAGAGGAAAGAGGCTCCATGGAAGTGCGGCGGTGAATGAAAACCTTTGTCTGAGCCAGCCCATTCATCGGGTTGTCCAGCCCCTTTGTTAATCCGGGGAGAACATCATCAGGAGTGCCCCATCCGGTGAAGGATTTGATGTCGAGCATGCCCAATCTTAGTGGGCTAATCTGACCACAACCTAATGCCTCTGAGTATCATTACCAATTCCAATTGGAAGGAGTCACCCAATCTCTCTTGGAAACTTAATCCCCTGCCTGTGCTGAGGTGCCAAACAACGGTTGGTTCCTCATCTCAACCCACAGTAGTCATCATCCTCTTCACATTGAGCAAGCTATATTGAATTTGAGCAAGGTGGTAGGCAATTTTGTGGAAGAACAAAAAGGGATCAATGCACAATTGGCACAAAGGATTGACACTGTAGAAAGTACATTGAATAAAAGAATAGATGGGCTTGAGACCAATCTTAATCAGAAAATAAAATGACACAGCAGTATTCAATCACAAAGATCAACAATAATGCGGAGGTACCAAGAGAGGAAGGTTCCCTTCCCAAACGTGCTAGAATCGAAAGGGGTACATGAGGTAGGTTCATCCAGCAATTCAGGGATGGATGGTAAATCCCATAATCACTACGAGGGTGGAAATAAATGACCGATTGCCCATGGGCTGGCGAAGAAACATCTGAGGAAAGGAGCTGAACACAGGAGGGGTGATCATCGGTGAGGACTTCAGTAAACATACCACCTCCGTTTCCCAGACCTTTAAGAAGTAAGAAGGCATCCGGCGAGGCGGAGTGTCACGAGTCTAAGGCGGGTGAAGGTCGACATACCCCTTTTGGACATCATCGAGCAAGTCCTGCCTATCTGAAAGTTTTTGAAAGATCTACATGCAATCAAAAGGGATTGGGCATTGAAGAAAGCCTTCCTAGCAGAAGCGGTAAGTGCCATAATCAGCAGACCAGTCCAAATACAAGGATCCGGGATCCCCACAATTTCGATCCAACATTGGGAGGGACTTGCATAGACAAGGCATTGCTAATTTAGGGGTCGATGTAAACTTCTTTGCCATACTCGATTCTTATAAGCGTTAGGTTTAGGGGCTTAAGCCAACCAACATTGCTTTGTCATTGGGCGATAGATCGAGTGAAGATTCTAGGGAATAATTTGAGGATGTGTTGGTGAAGGTAGACAAATTCTACTACCCATTAGACTTTGTAGTGCTTGACAGAGCGATAGCAAATGAAGCCAATCATATGCCGTTATCACAGGAAAACCATTTTTGGCCGCACGTCTGATTATCGATTCTTAGAAATGGAATCATGTAACTCACATTTGGCAACATGACATTCAGAGCTCAACATTTTCACTTGAGCCACAAGCACGAACCCCATTTAGGGTGATAGAGGAAGGAAGAAAGGAAGTACGCTCAGGTGGGTGAGTCTGCAGGGAAGCGGAGTCATGGGAATTTACGAAATTGGCTAGCTGAGGCAAAGCGGTTATACGTGGTGTCATCAATCGTCCACTGCGAGGCAATACTTTCGGTAGAAAATCACCGGTGAAGAAAATCAACAATGAGGAATCAAACATTAAGGCATTAGCACAGGCCACTGTCGGGGTTAAGGAGTTCCTCCTCCTTGACCCTCCATGAGTAAATTAGTGACTTTGGGTTGGTTTGGTGTCCGCTGAAACCAAATTGCAGATCATAAATTTTTTTGTTTTTTGTTTAAAAATTGGTTAATTTTGATAATTTCTATTTTTAGTAACTTTCCCTTTTTAGTAGTTTCCCGATTTAGCAGCTTTCCTTTTTTAGGTAGCCTTAGGTTAATTTTATTTCTATTTTTAGGATTTCATTAAAAATAATAATTAATTTTGATTTTGTTTATATTTAGCCTAAATCAAATTTTGTTTCTTTTAATTGTTTTTATTTGCGAAATTTGATGATTTCGCTAATGCAGTGAAATTGCCCAGCTGTTCGATTTATGTGACTTTATAAAAGGAGGGACTTTCCAAATTCATTTCATCCTTTTCATCCTCCCCAACCCCCCCCCTGCAATTCCACCCGAGCTCCCTACCGCCGAGCCCCAAACACCCGAGAGCCACGCAGCCGCCCCTGCTCGAGCCTCCGCACCGCCATCGCCGCCCTACCGAGCCTGCATCTGCCCGGTCCACATCTCACACGAAGAAGCAGGTTCCGAGCCACCACCGTTGCCACCGCAGCCTAGCCACTACCTGACCACAAGACTCAGAGCTGAGTTAATTCTGGGCGCTCCAAGGTTCTCGTCACAACGCCAGGCCCTGGGTTAGCCCCAGACTACTTTCCCAAATCCGCCCAACTCCACCCACTAGCCGTGGTCAGTGGTCCACCGAGCCCCGGTCCGGGCCCTCAGAAGACCCGTGACTGCCTCCCCGGGCCGTGAGCCCCGTCGCCTCAGGTCACTTTCCGACGTATATGGTACGCACTGTGGGTAGGTCCCGGGCCAGCTCGGTCGTTCAAGACTCCGCAGCAGGAGGAGCAGCTCACTTCACTCGCAGCCCCGAGCGTCCCTAAGGAGCCTCAGGGGTTCAGAGGTCGTGACCAGATTTGGGACCTCAGCCCCTCCCTAAGGCCCTGGGAGATCCAGGAGGCCCTGGGCCTCCCAAGCAGGTCCTGACATCAGTCTCTGGGAGTCCTCATCATCTAGCCCCGCAGCCGCTCACACCAAAGAACAGAGGAGACCCCATCACCCCAGCGACCCGCCCAGGATCGACCATTGTTCATAGACCTCGACCTCGGGAACGCCCTGACCTGACGCTGTGAGTTTCCATGGAGAGTCATATTACGACACGTGCTTCCAAGACCGACCGTCGATCCTGTCAGTGGACTCTATACGCCCGATTACTCATTACTCCTCGTCGCTGCTCATGACACCGTAGTTTACTATCCTCAAAGCGGCACTTCGCTTCTACTCACTCCATGATCTCTGGAGCGAGTCCGCCGGAGCTCGATTCGCATCATGATCGACCGGGAGTGCCCGAGCTGGCCGAACATCAGCTAGATAGGCCCCGCCAGCCAGAGCAGCCAATTTCGGAGGTTATCGAGATCGCCTCAACCGACACGCAGAGACGGTCCGTCTCGAGACACTACTACCGACCAAGACTTCGCGACAGCCTCCCGCCTCAGATAAGCTTGTGGACCACCGTCTGTGACCAAATTCTATTCTCGCATAAATTCAGCCCAAATACAGGGACATACTCGGAGGCTCTATACAGGATCCTGAGGGATTCGGGGTCTGGGTCCTCCGAGTCGATGACCGCCTCACGTGACTTCGCCAAGATAAGGTCCATCGCAGTACCGGCTCGAGCAAGAGAGTCTCAACCCTTATCATGCCACGACCGCCGAGCGGGGTCCTCGAGCACTTGGGCTTTCCAGAGGAGCCTCGCATCGAGAGGAGGATCAGTCTCGTGTCCGTATAATGGAGTGAGCCATGGTGATGCCTATTTCTTTCTCCTCCGCCAGTTAGACCAGGAGGAGATACCTGGATGAGAGGCGTGCAGTGGTTCCCGAGGAGAGATGATCCCCGTCCCGAGGTAGAGACGGAGAGGAGTCCAAATTCGCATATATCTCCTCCATCTCCCCACTGCTTCAAATGACAAACTCGACACTCCCTACCATCATATACATAAAGACAACACTCTCCGAAGTAATGCTCATGTCAAGATTAGCAGATAGCAAAAGTGTTGGTGGATGGCCGTATGTTCATCGGGTCTCTACACAGGCATCGATGGACCAGAGGTTGACTCGAGCCGAGACCACTTTAGAGCATTGTCATACCATGCCCCGCATCATGAGTCACCCTGCCTCCCGCAGATGTTCCCGCCCACGAGACGAGCCCACGTGCCAGTGAGCGCCAGCTCTTACATGCGCCGGGCCACGGTTGAAGAAGCAGTTTCGTGATCCACCACCACCGCGAGATCAGGGTGGTCACACTGCCTCTAAACTTCCTACCCATATGACATGTCTATACTTGGGCCGAGGAAAGTTGTGAGTTAGGAGTGTCTTCTATTATGTTTTTTGCACGCTTTATCTTTATCAATCAGTTTACTCATTTTGTATGTGATTCATGTATTAGCCAGTAAAGTAACACTTTGTTATGTTAGCTATATCAAGCATGTATTAGCCATTTTGGTTATATCAAAAGCTTTATAGCATTATTTTCAGTTTACTACACTTTTGCAAATCACTTTTGTGTCTACATTTTGTGTTTCTACTCTTGCCTTTTGTTGAAAAATTGAAACCCTGTATGTTACCTTAATGATAGAATAATTCCATGCATGATATAGTTTTTGGTCAATTGAGATTTCAGCATATTCAACCTTGAACATTCCCCTTTTATCTAATTCACACACTGCACTTCAAAGTTGTACCAACAGTCAAGGTTTGTATACACCCTTTTCACTTCAAGAAAGCTCTGGCCTTAGACTTTGGTCGACGACTCCATAATAGGTTTTTGTTACTCATGAAGACCAATGAAGTCTTCCAAAAAAAAAAAAAAAAAAAAAAAAAAGAAAGAAAATAAAAGTCGTGACGCTGCCTTGAAACCCGAACACCTGGCCCGAGGGGTATATGGCGAAAGCCTTAAAGCCCGATGTCCTAAGCCTTAATTGGCTGGGAGTCACGCGACTCTAGTGTTTCAAGTACACCCAGGAACGGTAGAGTAAAAATGTAGGTGCTTAATTCCTCGGTCATTCGAGTCCGAGGTGAAGCCCATGAGTTTCTGTGGTCAAGTGATCCTTTTCGCTCGATGCCCTAAACCTTAATTAGTTGGGAGTCATCGGACCCGCTACACCTGACTTCTGTGAAGTCGAAGCTTTAAGATTTGCACCTACAATGCAACAAAATAAAGAAATAAGTGTGTAGCTAATCCTATTTAGTTGTTCAACGCTTTAAGGCCATGGCAGAAGTGCTAGGTCAGGGGAGGGAATAGCTTTGCACTTATCGCTCGAATCGGTTACCTAGGAACAATTAGATTTTGGTGGAAATTGTGTTGATTTCCTTGAAATTGGCATCAGCCTCTAAAACTCGTTTCCTTATATGGTTTTTTGCTCTCTCACGTTTATTTTCGAACGTTGTAAATTGTTCATTTTAAAGGTAGAGCCAATTATTATTACACTTTTTTAACCCACATACACTTTTGTAAAAAACACAAGATGCATCCCATTTTGTTTTAACATCAAGTAAGGGACTAGCAACGCGTCTGGCTGGGGGTGATTAAGCACTCCAAAAGTGCTATTTCTGGGAGCCCTATTCGATAGGTAGGTTTTGAGTGCTTTTTGCGCACTAATCATATCAACTGCCAATTGATGTGTGCAGGTTCACTTAGTTTCAAAACTCCATTTCGAGATTGTTTGGTAGTTTGTGTTTCAGAACTTCAATCGCCAGGTTTCATTTCTTATCATGTGTTAAATGTGAGAATCCTCGATGATTTCACCGAGCCGAGGCGATGAAATATCAAGATTCAAAGGAAGAATTGAAGGCAAAGGATGAATAAGAAGTGCAGAGGATGCAAAGAGCAAACAGAAGGTAGAGTAACCTGTGATTTTCGCTATGATTGCGAAAATTTCGGCCGGATCGAGAAAATTTCGCAACTTGGGCGAAATTGGGAATTTCACTAGGTTGCGAAATTTCCGCTTAGCTACGAATTCTTACCGTGCCTAGCTTAAATTTTCCACTTCGCTTATTCACAAAATTTACGGCTAGCGAATTATCGTTGCTAATAAATTTCCCATTTTCGCTATCTCGAGGACTACTAGTTAGCTTAGCTCGCTAGCATAGCGAAATTTTCGCTATGCAAGCGAAATTTCCTGCGATAGCGAACAACCCTACTGTTTCGTATACTTGATCCCAAACGACCACGCTTTGATGTATTACTACCATTTCACCCTATGTAATTTCCTCATATTTTAGGTATTTTGTATTTTCTCACACTTTGTCAGACTATATAAACCCCTTGCATCTTCAGAATCTTAGGCAACTTTTTTTCATTAATACGCTTCAAGCAGTTTTCATTTTAGGTTTTATTTGCTCTTCTCTCCTCTTCTTTCATTTTCTCACTAACAAACACCCCCTTGAGGATGACAACTCAAGGGATGTCGCTGCCTCATACTCTAGCAAGAGGGGTTGCTAGCTTGGTTTGTGGCCATCATGTGTCAGTCCTTTGGTCGTAAATGACTCGTGTAATCGCATTTATGGTTCCATACCTTCCAAAACTAGGGTTTAATGACATTTAATGTTGTTCCTTTTCAGTCAATACTGCCATGCTTTAGTGGTTCAGTTGTATGCTTAATACTAGATGCACCGATATCCTTAGATGTCATTTACTTAGCCGTGGGAAATGAGGTTAAATGCTAGGGTTTCCAAACTGAATGGGACTTTAAATGCTTAGTATTTGGTTTGACTCAACAGAGTGGTTCTAAAGTTAGGTTTTATAGCTAAACAGAGATCCTGCTTGGCTTCGACTATATGTCATTTGCTCCTAATGCGAGGAAATACCCGAGGACACGATTAGCCCCATGTTATCAAGTTAGTGACCCAAGCCTCAAGGTTACCATTTCACACTTTATTTAAGCTTTTACGCTAACCAAAGGAACAAACAACCTCCATCGTTTTAAAAAAAATCCACAAATTCAAACAAAGGCCTCACCATTTTCCAAACACCGATGCAAATCATTCGTGGGATGAAACCATCCCCATGTCTGACCCTAGACCGCTTATGCGTCAGTAAAGTAGCTTGACTACTAGCATAGGAGGAACTTAGGAATATAAATTTTGTTGATTCCGCATCACCCTACCATGGCACGAATCACTGAGCTCTCCCCCCATTCTGGTAAGCCCCTCGGAAGGGGAGCTCCTTACTCTGTACCTGGCCGTGTCAGATTTCTCAACCAGCGCTGTCCTTATCAGAGACAAAGACCGAGTACAGCACCCCGTCTACTATTGTAGTCGAGCTCTGAGAGGAGCGGAAGTAAGGTACCCAAAAATGGAGAAACTAATCCTAGCTTTGATAACCACAGCCCGAAACTCCGTCCTTATTTCCAGTCTCATACCATCGAAGTCCTCAAGGAGTACCCAATGAAGCAAGTGCTACATAAGCCAGAAACCTCAGGAAGGCTGATGAAGTGGGCCATAGAATTAAGCGAGTTCGACATCAAGTATAAGCCAAAGACTACAATAAAGGGGCAGGTCTTGGCCGATTTCATCGTGGTGTTCACCTCAGCAGAGCCTGTCGTGGAGACACATATGATGCATGACCTCCCCATCTGGAAGTTGTCCGTAGATAGAGCCGCCAACTCTCAAGGGAGCGGAGCCGGACTAATCCTGACTTCCCCGAAAGGAATAAATATCGAGTATGCACTCAGGTTTGGATTCCACGCTTCGAACAACGAGGCCGAGTACGAGGTCGCAGCGGTGATCTCTAACCTCGCTCAATCATCGGAAATTGACCACTGGCGGTGCAAACACTCTAGTTGGAATCGAGGACACCTATGAAGCCAAAGGTGAGAGAATGATCCTATACCTCAAAAAGGTATGGGATTTACTAAAAAAATTCACGCTGGTTCAGGTCAGACACATACCCAAAGCAGAGAACACTCGAGCCGACGCCTCGCGAACCGGCAACCCAAGCCATTAAGAAGACGGCCTGGCTGAATCACTGCCGAGTACCTTACAAGGTTTCGATAGTCTCCACGGTGAGGAAGTCGTGACTATCGAAGTTCGAGCCTACCGACGGGACTTATCCGAGATTACTTTAATGGGGATGATCGCCTAAATCTCGACGACCGAAGGAAGCCTCTAAAATTGGGTGGCGAGGCCTACTGTGTTCACTAATCATAGAGGAAGCCTCTACAAGTGGGGTTTTTTCACACCCATCCTTAAGTGCATCGCAGGGAAAGATGCTGACTATGTGCTGAGGGAAGTGCATGAGGGCATATGCGGGAATCACATCGGAGCTCGGACGTTAGCAGGAAAAGTTCTAAGGCAGGGGTATTATTGGCCCACAATGCTCAGAGACGCAACCGACCTAGTCAGGAAGTGCAGGATTTGCCAAGAGCATGCTAAGGTATCTCATCTCCCGTCCGAGCCCTGACATCAATCACAAGCCCCTGGCGGTTTCAGCAATGGGGGCTAGACATATTGGGACCTCTGCCCATTGGAAGGGGCCAGTGCAAATTCATCATCGTTGCGGTAGATTACTTCACCAAATGGGCTGAGGCCGAGCCTCTGGCTACTATCACAGAACAAAAGATCCGCAATTTTGTGTGGCGTTGCATAGTCTGCAGGTTTGGAATCCCAAGAGCCCTTGTATCTGACAACGGGAAGCAATTCGACAACCCTAAGTTCAGGAATTTCTGCGTTGAGCTCGGGATCAAGAACTACTACTCATCTCCAGCTCACCCACAATCTAACGGACAGGCTAAAGTCACCATCAGAACTCTTAAAGCAGCGTTGAAGACCAAGTTAGAAGACGTTAAAGGCAAATGGGTAGAATACCTCCCCGAGTTGTTATGGGCCTACAGAACTACACGCAGAGCAGCAACCCAAGAAACCCCATTCGCACTAGCCTTTGGCACCGAAGCAGTAGCACCCGTCGAGGTCGGACTAAGATCCCAAGGGTCGAACTTGCAAGCGTGGAACACAACGACGAGGCTCTTCTCCTGAATTTAGATCTCCTGGATGAAAAGCGTGAACAGGTTCTCGAACACACTGAAAGTTACCAAAGGAAAACGGCAAGGTATTACAACCAAAGGGTAAAACCTAGGAGTTACATGCCTGGAGACCTAGTCTTAAAAAAGCTCCTTCCAGCAAGGAAGAACCCGTCACATGGAAAGTTAGGGCCCAGCTGGGAAGGCCCCTATATCGTGACTCGTGCCATCAAACCTGGTAACTACGAGCTCCAGATGGAAGAAGGAAAAATACTACCCCATACTTGGAATGCGGAGCATCTTAAACGCTTTTATCAATAGGCCTCCAGGTGTAATCTTAAATAAAGTGTCGTCACTTTTGGATGGCAGACTAGGCATTCATCGATCATTTGGTCATACACTATAGTCGGGAAATGTACAAGAAGATTACATACATCAAATAACACAAAATTCGAGATTAAAAAAAAATAACACATCTCTTTATTACGATAAAGTTACAAACAGTTACATTCAGTAGCGCCACTTCTTACATCACAGGGACAAACAGTACAAGCAATTCCCTGAAAAAAAAAAAAAAAAAAACCCCTCAAGAGGGAAAAGAGGAGAAGAAGAAAAAAGGGATGGAAAGAGTTTGCGCAGAAGAGGCAAAGGAGAAAAGGAGAATGAGATGGGGAAGAAAAGGAGAAAGGAAGGAAGAGAGAATGAAAGAGAAGGAGAAGGAGAAGAAAGAAGAGGAAGAGAGAGAAGAGAAGAAAATACAGAAAGCGGTACAGGAGATGTACCACCCTCTCCAGACACACCCCCTAGCACGAAGCTAGGGGATAACACGACTCCCATAGAGGGGGGACTAAGGGAAAACACAACTCCCACATGCAGGAAGCCCACTCACACAAACCGAACCTCAGCGTGGTCCTCCCTCAAGGGCAAATCGAGCTCGACGCTCATCACGTACGGATTCCAGTCATGTCCCAGAAAGGAAGGGGATTTGGAGTGCGGGTACCATAGCAAAAGCGCCACCTTATATAAGAAGATTAAAGCACCCTAAGAGTCCCACAATCGTTTCCACCTCCACAAGCATTAAAAATATCATTCGCTGCCTTTCCAAGAAGCCGGATTTGAACCCACAGATCAATGACGAAGGTCATGAGCCTTTCCAACTTCTCATCTCGAAGAAGATCTCTTCGCCTCTTTCTTTGCAGGAGCTCTTCAAATTTCATCTCAACATGAGCTCTTCAAATTCTTCCCAGGAGCTCTTCTGCTTTCATAGAGCTCTTCTCACTCTTCTTCTCTCAGAGCTCTTCACCATCTTTACACGAGCTCTTCGCCTCCTTCTCAAGACGAGCTCAAATTTCTTCCTCAAAGACGAGCTCTTCGCCTTTCTTCTCGCAGGAGCTCTTCAAATTTCATCTTTACATGAGCTCTTCACCATCTCGCATGAGCTTTCACTTCGGCAGAGCTCTTCAAATATCCTCACACGTGGGCTCTTCACTTCATCTCGCATGAGCTCTTTAACTCTTTCTCCAATAGAGCTCTTCAAATATCTTTACATGAGCCTCTGCACTCATCTCGCAAGAGCCTTCCACTCTTCAGAGCTCTTCAAACACCCTCAAAGATGAGCCTTCCGCCTTCTACAGGAGCCTCCTTCAAATTCATCCTCACACGGGCTCTTCACCATCTCAAAGACCGCTCCTTCAGTACCTTCCTCTCGTAGGAGCTCTTCACCATCTTACGAGCCTTCATTTCATCCCTCATTCTTCACCATCTCAGATGAGCTCTTCAGCTCTTCATAGAGCTCTCAACATCCTCACGGGCTCTTCACCATCTCAAGACGAGCCTTCCACCTCTTCTCATGTGAGCCTCCAAATTCATCCCCACACGGGGGCTCTTCTCGCCTCATCCCACATGAGCCTTCCCGGCAGAGCTCTTCAAATTCATTCACATGAGCCCCTTCACTGCCTCGCGCACGAGCCTCCCCCCCGCCTTCTCCGTTAGAGCTCTTCAAACATCTTTACATGAGCTCTTCAACCTGATCTCAAGATGAGCTCTTAAATTTTCTTCACAGGAGCTCTTCACCATTCCTCTCACATGGGCTCTTCGCTTCATCTCAAGATGAGCCTTCTCAAATTTTCCTACATAAGCCTTCAGCTCATCCCCAAGATGAGCTCTTCACCTCTTCTTCAGAGAGCTTCTTCAAATTTCATCTTTACATGAGCTCTTCAACATCTCAAAGATGAGCCTTCAAATTTATCTCGAAGATGAGCTCTTCAAATTCATCTTTACATGAGCTCTTCCGCCGTTCCTCAAAGATGAGCCTTTCACTCTTCTCTGCAGGAGCTCTTCAGCTCATCTTTACATGGGCTCTTCAACTCCTCTCAGGATGAGCTCTTCAGCTCTTCTCTGCAGGAGCCTTCAAATGTTTCATCTTTGCTACGAGCTCTCTACCATCTCAGATGAGCTCTTTCACTCTTCTTACATGAGCTCTTCAAATTTCATCTCAAGATGGGCTCTTTTATCTCTTCACATGGGCTCTTCCACACCTCACGTGGCTCTTGGCTCATCTTTACATGTTCTGAAGCTCTCATCTCAAAGATGAGCTCTTCAAATTCTCTTTACATGAGCTCTCACCATCTCAAGACGAGCTCTTCAAATTTTCACATGAGCTCTTCTCAAACATTTTCACATGAGCTCCTAACATTAAGGTGAGCTCTTTCACCCAAAGAAGGTCTTAGTGCCCATATCTGGGTCAGAATTCGTCTAAGCAGGCCTTGCAGCCCGTAGAGCCGGCTTCAGCTCAGCACTTAGCCCACAAGGCCTCAATGTAAGCCCAAAGAACATACCAAGAGCTCTACAGATTCATCTTAAGCGCCCATTCGCATCGTGGCAGTAAAAGACACAATTCAGATCGAAAGGTATCGGTGTGAAGAGTATAATGAGGCAAATATAAAGTAAGAAATGAATATTCATCAAGGAAAAAGCTACATATGTCCTGGGTCCCAAGCCCAGCCAAAAAAAAAAAAAAAAAAAAAAACAAAACAAACAACCAAAGATATGCGCGGGAGATCAAGCATCAAAGGAAGGAGCATGTATACGAAGAAGGAACTGGCCTCAGGAACATGCGCTCGTAATTATCCGGTCGAGGAAGGACTCCTCCGCCTCCCTCGCTATGGAGGCCAAAGTTGAAGTCCGTCTCGATAGACGGGGTGGCCTTCCTAAAAAGCCAACCACCCAGCCCATCGTACAAAAGGCCAGCCCCTCAAACTTCTTATAACTTCGTCCCTCTGGGCAACCAGAGTTACTTGTTGGTGGAGGTCCCCGCGTAGCCCACGGCACTCCACAGTGAGGCGTTCCGCGGAGCTTTTAGCCTCGGAAGCCTCACGACGAGCCTCATCTAGTAGCGTCAGTTTTAACTGCAGCCCCTCGCTTCTAGCCGCACGAACCCTTTCGAGACCCCGCAACTCGCCTCTCCTCCGGGATAAGAAGAGCCTATCCCTCGACCATCCGAAGCCTCGCACCGGGCAACCTGCATCCCGTCCCCGGGCCTCCAGTAGGTCATTCTATACGTATTTCAACTCCGTCCGTAACTTCCAAGCTCGATTTTTTTACCGCTTCCTGCCATTCCCGTCCCATCTTCCCGCCTCTCTCTACCAAAGACGACGGCGGCAAGCCTTAAATCGCACTTAAGATTCACACTCGCTTCCTGTTGAGCTCGAGACCCGATTCCGCAGCTCAGCCCGCTCTGAATAAAGGCAAGCCACCCTTGCCTTGTAAACCCGAGCAGCTTTGGCATGGCCTTCGTTTTGATTAGCCTTTTTGGCTAAGCTCTTCAAATGAGTAGCCACCTGCTCACATTCAACACAAGATCAGTACCTGACGCAAGATCAACACCCAACCTAGGTTGAAGTCAGACACGACAAGATATGAGAACTTACAATCCACGACTCGAGAGATGTGGCTAGAACTTCCTCGACTGGCAAATTTCCTACCTCTTAAGGTCAGAATCTTTAAGAATGGACGAGATGGCACCCGCCGCAAGCTCGACATTGAGAAGCAAGGAATCATCGTCCCCCTCAGTTTCAAAGCCCTTCCTCTTCAACTCTTCCGCCCTTGGGGGAGGTGGCTCAACACTCTGCGAGGGAGGATTCCAAATCGTAGACGGGCACACCTCCACTGGCCAATTCTACCATCCTTCGAGAATCCTTGCCTCGCACAGGTCTCAAGGGGGCGACGAATCCAAAGTCGTGGGACCTCACCGAGGCGACCGCACTCGCCCCACGCTCAGCCGGCAGAGGGAGAAGAGTGAAGCGCCGCCACTTCGAACCTGTCCCAAGAGGGATCTGCGCCTTCCCCGACCTGAGGGTCGAGGTTTTCCGCTTCACGCTCCGGACTCCGGACAACGTCTTCACTGAAGCCAGAAGCTCTCCTCGTGAGCCCGATAAATTGGCATCCGACGGAGCAAACCTTCGTAGTGGAAGGAGGTGAAGGCCGCAAAACAACAGAGCGGGTAGACCTCAAGCCCGAGGGGCCAGGAATATCCAACCCGACGCCTAAAGATATATGCTGAAACACTACTAACTTCGCCTCAATGACCCTATCTTCTGGCCGAGGTCTAGATCAGCACCGAAAGGCACACAAGCAAAACAAGATTAGAGATACTCAATGACGTCACAAAGGCCACACCGAAAACAAAGCAATGCTCACGTAGGTTCTCGGGGGTAGTCCAAGCAACCGGAACACCCAGGGTGTCATCCTTGTCAAAAGGGTCATACTCCCAACCGCGACCGCTCACAAAGAAGTAACGTTCTTTCCAAAACTCGTGGGAAGATGGAAGGTCGGAGATTATTAAATGGGCACCAGCACGCCTAGAAAAATAGAGGAAGCCCTCGGCAGTTTCCTTCGCGCTAAACAGATCAAGGAATAGGGCACCACTGGGAACACCAAGGCCCCTGTCCCTAAAGAAAACCAATAGCCCAAGGAAAATACCCCAGCAGTTGGGCGAGAGTTGGGAAGGACAAACATTAAAATGTTGTAAAACCCTCTTTACAAAGGGGTGTAGAGGGAAGCGAAGACCATTGTCAAAGGCCACTTCAAAGAAGCACGCCTCTTAGGAACTGGAACCACGGAAGAGGTCAAAATGTCAAGGGACCACACCCGGACATCGAAAGGAGGCATGTAACGCCTAGCAAAAGTGGCCCCATACAATGGTCCGACTTTGCTAGGTCCCACCGCCAGGGTGTTCTGCATGGCGGACCTCAGATACCCCGACCCCCCGGGATACTTAATATGATCTATTCTCTCCTTACCCTTGTTTAAGGGGAACGGGGGCCCCCCAGGGGGATCCTGAAGATTAACTCCGATTGGGTGGTCGGGGGCATCGCCTGTACGCCCAGAACCAACAGCGGCCGAAGCGTCACCACCAATGCGCAGAGAAGAAGAGCGACCTGGACCCATGTTGATAATAGCGATCCCAGGAATAAAATGAAAAAAGCTACCTCAAGAAGGACGCCAGAAAAGGACTCTACGCAGAAGACCAAACACAAAGGAAAAGCTTCAGGATCAGGGGCACACAGGGCGAACAGTCAGGCGGTGTCCGTAGAAAAAGCAGAAGGAAACTGAAAGAAGTGGGAGAAGTGAGCGCGAAAACCGAAAAGTCATCATTATCGCAGGACATAAGGCTGCGATAAAGCCCCTACTAACCCAGCCCCGAGTAGACACATGGTGGTGGTGTCCGATACGAGAAACGGTACAACCCTTGCCCACGCACACCGTACACAAGGGCTGGGGGGCAACTGATAGGGTTTGAAAAATGGGCGCGCAGGCCCCCACGCCAGGCTCAAAGAAGAGGTAAGCCCAATGAAACACCCAAGCTCCTATAACTAGCCCAAAACGAAAGCCCAGTCCGCTCAACCCAAAGGCCGACAACATGGGTAATTGGGAAGGCCCACATCTCGCAAATCACGTCAAATCTCACCAATAAGGAAAGTGGGATATTTCCCAATAACTGCTTATCCTGTAAATCAAACAAAATCTCACCAATAAGAGAAGTAAGATAATTCCCAATGAATGCTTTCCAATTATCCCTTATTAATCTGATGGCGATAAGGAAAGAAAATCTCCCATCCAATGGGAAGGAATCCTGACTACCCCCCAATTGGGAACAACATACACTATTAATACCAGGCCACCCCATCGGTGAAAGGTACGCAACTCATTCGCCTCTGCCAGCCTATCTCTCATCGAAAGAACTGATTTAGTATCGGAAATACTCACGCGCAAAGCCCTCGACCCCTCCGCCACTTGTTCGCAAGAAGTGGAGCACCCAAACGCCGCATGACCAACCTACAGGTTCTAGTCCACTTAGAGACCCCAACAACACGCTCCAAATTCTAGCCCTAGCTTGAAAAAAAGCATCATCAACATGAATAATTTGTTTTTGTAATTATAATGATAATAATAATACTCATGGACACCCGACTAACCTTTACACATGAATTATTGATGTTGGTAGCATAAAAGTCTTTGGTGAGCAGAATGAGAATACCATCAAAAAGGCTCTTCGTTCAAATTATGGAACTTTTAATTAGTATGTTTTAAAGCAAAGCATGAAACTATTTTAATTATTGATTTGTTTGATGTGTATTTAATTTGTATTTCTTTCCCCACTTTATTGTAAGACAACTTTCTAAAACATATTTTTTAAATGACCTCGATTTTTATATTTTCTACATATCCGCTTCGATATATCAGACTAAATAAGTTACCTAAGAATTTTAAAATATATTTCTTGAAAGTTGAAGTAATAGAAGAAGTATTTATATCAATTTAACTTAATTCAATACTTAATTATATAATGATAATTTACCTTTATTATTATTGTTATTATTACGATAAAATTGAAATATTTGTATAATTTTTTTACAAATTTATAAAAATTAAAAATAATAAAATTATTATGATAAATAATTTATCATTATCATTCTTATAAAAATAATTATTTTATTTATTTATTTATTTTATAATTAAATTAAAATATATAAAATTGAAAAGTAAATTAAAATTAAAATTTTAAAAATGAAACCTTAAATTAAATTAAAGTAAAAATAATAATAATTCAAATATTTATTCAATATTCCAAAGTCGGGTTGCTGGGTCTTGGGGTGTAGCAGAAATTCAGAATTTACATTGAATATTATAAGAAAAAGAATATCATCACAACTTTACAGAAAAAAAGTCTCCACAAGAGAATACGAGGTGGGTCCTGAAGCCCCCAAAACAACACCCACCGCCACAATTCCAACGTCCAAACAACACCCCAACAAATTAAGTATTTATATAGGTTATTCATATTGATTTATGTATAATTTAACTTAATCCATGTGTTAATAAGATTAGACCAATTAGATTGTATTTATCTATATGTTGAACAAGTCGTATTTATATCAATTTATTTTCATATGATTACTAAATGAGTCATATTTAAGTAGAACAATTTTATTTTTTTGTATTTTTAAATGCTTGGAACAATATAGAATTGAATATGATACTAGATAGATATACGTACTGTGTTCAATAAATTTTATTTATATAGTTTATTTGAGCTTATTTTCTCATATAAGTATCTTAGAGATGTTTGAAAGATCTTATAATAGGTGCTTATGATTCTTTATAAACCCTTTTTAGCTTATTTCAATAAATTTCTTAAGGGAGCATATAAAAAAAATGCTTATTGAATAAACACTTTTTTCATAAGTGCTTATGAAAAAATTGCTTATTGAATAACACCTCATAAAATAAGTTCATAAATGTTATGAAATACATGAATGAATATTCATTATATCTCACCACTCCATACGACACATCTTCAGAACCTTATAAGGCTACTTAATGAATATTCAACGTATCTATTATAAGACATTCAGAATCTACATTCTATTTACGAATTCATTTCATCTCCCTATTCAATGTATATATTCAATACATCGACATTAATGATATGTGCATCCTTGAATTCTTATAAATAGAAGCTTAGTTTTGGTCATTGAAGAAGAAAATATAACATAAGAAGTGGAAACGGTATAAAATATACAAATAAAATAAAATTTCTTCCGACTTTCTCTACCATCTGTGCTATCTACTTTCTTCTTAATCTCTATTCTCTCTATTATATTCTTGCAACGCAACATTTTACAACACGTTATCGCATCAAGATCTACCAATTAAGCAGAATATTTTTTGTGCGTGAGTATTCTTTTTTTATTACTCAACTTATACTTCATCTTCTTCATCAATTCTTCTTTTTTTTCTTTTTTCTCGACCAAGCCAAATTTCCAACCTAAAAGTATCCTTCTCGCTTCCCGGGCGGCTTTCGATATTTGAAATCCTTCTAATTAATTTAAGGATTCATTTGTTTTTGGCAAGAATTATGGCAAATATTGAAAGCCCAATTCCACATCCTCAAAGCGTAGTGAAATAATTATCTATCACAGGTGCTCGACATGGAAATGCACCTCTAAGGGCAAGATCTTGCTAACGCAATTACGTAAAGATTAACTCAAAAGTATCAGTCAAGCACATGCAAACTCGAGAAAAATTATCGCCATTTTAAAGGCTGCTGCCAGTGTAAGAATATAACTTCGAAGGGGTAGGCGTAAAATTTAACCGCCTAGAAATCTAACTTCGCCCGACCGCGACAAAGCAAAGCCGTTATGCACTAACGAAAGTATTTGCTATCGCTGTAGTAATGACTGGCACTGGGTCACATACTGCTGCACGCCAAAGCACTGGCTGATCTATACCATCTTTAAAAATACCTGCAGACGTGGAGAATCTCACGCCATTGAAATTAACTTACCGCCATAACCACTGCTAGCCAACAATATCTTGTCATGGACTCCTCTTGCCCTCGAAGTAGCAAATGCATCCATGGCATGTCTTTGATTTCTACAGGACCTCTCGATTACTTTGATGAAGCATCGACCGTGGATGACATCTTAGATTTCGAATTTTATGATTCTAATAATTTCTTTTCTAGTTGTTTTTCTTAAATGTATTACCTTATTGTTCTTAATGGTTATGCAAATGAAATGCTTATGAACTTGATATAATATTTATTATTTTGAAATTTTATTTGACCCTATAACTAATATAGAAATTTATGATACTTGACACCCGGGTTGTCAAATATAAATGCAATTGAAAACACCGTAGAAAAAGGAAGATGTTTGTTTGCTCGATACTGCATCAACGCACACCATACTCGTGAGTAAACACTTTTTCTCGAAAATTTACATTACGTGAAGACACATGTCCATACAATATCCGGTCCTATTCCTATTATCGATGGTTTCGGAATGCCACAATTGTTTTGCCAAAGGTACCATCCCCGCATATTGAGAATGCATTTCTAAGCAAAGAGGATAAAAGGAATCTACTTAGCTTCAAAGTGATGTACGCCGTGAACGGGTACCTATGTCGAGACTATTTATGAGCAAAATAAAGAATATATTGGTATTACTCTTATAAGATGGGCTCGAAGACTATCCATGAGAAGCTAGGAAGCTTCTTCTATGGTTTGTATTGTGTCATGATTAAGGTCGTTGAAACCTACTCCACCATATCTCGAGATCGGGTAAATCCTAATAAGTTTGGATTATGGCATGATCGCTCGTCACCTCGGCGCTCAATGATGCGTAGAATTATCCGTATCACAAAAGGGCACCCTTTAAAGGATACAAAGGTATTGTTGCTGTCCAAAGATTATAATTGTGAAGCTTGTCTGTATAAGGAAAACTCATTATCAAACCTTCTATAACAAAGCGTTGATCTCAATCCCCTATATTCCTACAAAGAATTCAGGTGATATTCAGGGACTAATACAAATCACCAAGTGGACCATTTATTTTATGTATACTAATGGACGATCCTCGTAGATGGTCCCATGTTTGTCTATTATCCACGCCAAGCAATGTCACCTTGCAGCGTTTACTTCGAGTAGAGATTATAAAGCTTCTGCAAAGGCACAATTCCCCGATTATCCAATTAAAGGTGTATAAGGATGGATAATGTGCCGGGGTGAATTTACATCAAAGAGTTTTGATTACATATCAGGCTTCTCACTCCTAATCGAGGTTGAGCACCCGGTCGCATATGTTCACACTCAAAATGGATTGGCAGAATCCTTGATTAAACATATACAAATCATTCCCCGCACTCTATTATTGAGAACGAATCTTAACGATACAGTATGGGGTCATGTCGTTTTGCATGCGGTTGCCCTAATAAGATTGTGCCCCACTGCTAGTCTCTTACAATCTCCCCTTCAAATGGTTCTTGGTTATGAACCTGATATTTTACATTTATGCACCTTCGTCAGAAAAGATGTGCCTACGCACCACCAAAAGAACGAAAATGGGTCCCCAACGCCGCAGCATTTATGTTAGTTTAATTCACCGTCCATCATTAAAGTTCTTGAACCGACTAATGGGTGATTCTTTTACTACCAGACTGGGCAGATCAATACTTCAATGGAGATTATGTTTCCACCGATTAGGACACCTAAAATTGAAATGGTCATGGCAAACTCCGCTTAAGGCTTCTCAGAATGAGAAAAAATTCTATCTCACCTCAATCTAAGAACCCTTCGAGCGAAAACGAGGCGCAACAGATAATCCATTTACAAAGTTATAGCCAATGTACTCCGATGCATTTAATGATGCTATACTAAGGTAACAAAATCTCATATTCCAGTCAGAATGTCTTAACTAGATAGATGTTCCCTGGCTGACAAGCTACAAATGGATCAAAAATCCCCACTCGCTGAAGCGTGGTAGACCAATAGAATCAAAAGACACTGCTCCTCAAAACTAAGGGAAAGAATCGCGAATCCGCCTCCAAGAGCCTCGGTGTCGTGTGTTTCTAAAGAGAGCTTAATGCCCTTGAAGAGGCACAAACCCATGAAAAGATCACCAACCCTGTGAATATCGAGAATTCCATTACATCTTGTAATGAGATTCGATCGAAATAAAATCATCATCATGATATTTTTTGCATTCTCGCTTGCTCATAAAATTATGGATGATGACTGTGGAACCGCACTATTATCAATGCCGTCAAAGGCAAGATTGTCTAAGTGTGGGAGGAAGCAATTAAGGCTGAATTAGCTTCCCTAGCTAAACGAGAGGTTTTTGGACCCATAACTCGCATCCCTGATAATGTAAAACCCGTTGGATATAAATGGGTATTTATCCGGAAACGATATGAGAAAAACGAGGTTGTCAGGTATAAAGCCTCACCAAGGCCCAAGATTCTCCTAGAGACTGGATTGCGCATGAGACATATTCTCAGACGGATATGATTACATTTCGCTTTCTTCATTAGTCCGTACTCTTTGAAAATTTGGAAATGCATCTTATGGACATTGTGACGGCATATCTATATGGCTCATTAGACTCAAATATTTATATGAAAATTCCCAAGGGATTCAAAATGCTTCACGATGGCACTCCCCCACATCCTATTCTCAATAAAATCGCAAAGATCTATGTACTCCGTTAAAGCAATCCCACACATGTGGTATCAACGCCTGCGAGTACCCCATCAAGGAAAGGTACAAGAATGATCCTATCTCATTCATGCGTGTTTATTAAGAAATCGCAAATGATTTGCTATCAGAAAGCAGCTTTATGTCAATATATAAATTTAATTTAACTCTAAGAGTTAGCTAAAACTAATGAGTATTTGAAAAGGAATTTGAAGTTAAAGATTGGGTAAAAACCAACTCTTGTCTTGGTTTACACTGAGCATAAAGCGCAAATGGAATAATCGTGCCCATTTAATCATCACATATCAAAGATTACTTAAACGTCAACATGACAAGGCTCACCCATTGAGCACCCTAGCTGGTTGTGTCTCTGTATCCCCAAAAGGATCGGCTCTGGCCCCCAGAGAACTGATGAAGAGATACTTGGTCCCTCAAGTACCATATCTCAATGCAATTGGGGCTTTGATGTACTTGCACAATGTACGAGACCGTACATCGCCAGTGAAATTTATTGGCATCGTTTGTTCAGCCAACCTGGAGATTACCGGAATGGAATTAAACATATTTTTCGTTATTCCAGGAACCATAGACTGGGGATTATATTATTCCAAGAATCTACTACCGGGCTTAGCTGGATATTCCTGATGCCGGATATAGATCCGATCCACATAAAGCCTTACTCTCAAACCTAAGCATTTATTTTGTTATAATTTAAGACCGCTATTCGCTGCTCTAATGAAGAAATCTCTAGTAGCCTACATCTTCTAACCACTCTAAGATCATTGCTTTATGAAATCGAAGAGAGTGTGTTTTGGTTAAGATCCGTTATAAACACATATTCACAATTCTTATTGCTTAACACCTAAGCATGTACCTCCCACTATAATTTTATGAAGATAATGTCGCTGTGTCAGGCATTCGTTGTGGGAGGATATATCAAAGGTGATAGACCAAGTATATCTCAATAAATTTTTCTATACTCACAAACTCCAAGAAAGTCGACAAATTGATGTTGCATTCAATCCATAAATAATCTTGCAAATCTTTTACCAAATCATTATCACCCCAACTTTGAGAAATTAGTATATGATACTGTATGCGGCAGTTCATAAGATGCAAGATTAACTAGCCCCAAGAAGTACATATAAACAAATTGGATTTGTAGATATTGTGAACTATGCATTGCACTCTTTTCCTCGTCCTGGGCTTTTGTCCCATTGGGTTTTTTTCGACTTAAGTTTTTAATGAATTAATGCATCCATAAAAGTAAGAGAGATCATAAAATTCATGCACTGTACTCTTTTCCTTTTGTCCTGCTTTTTGTCCCATCATTTTTTCTACTAAGGTTTTTAATGAGGTAGTATCATTCAATGCACATTCATGAATACAATGAATATTCAAGGGGGAGTGTTATGAAATACATGAATGAATATTCATTATATTCAATGCACTTATTATACATTACTCCGTAACCTATATACATGAATGAATATTCAATGTACCTATTATGGCACATTCGTAACCTGCATTCTACGTATGAATGCCCATCTCCCTATTCAATGTATATATTCAATACATCGACATTAATGATATGTGCATCCTCAGATATTGCAACAAGCTTAGTTTTAATAATAATGAGAAGAAAAATATACCGGTAAGGTAATATAATGAAAGAGGAAAATATGCAAGAAAATAAAATTTCTCCTCTGACTTTCTCTACCATCTTTGGTGCTTATCTACTTTCTCTTCTTAATCTCTCTCTATTCTCTCTATTATATTCTTGCAATGCAATATTTTACAATAATAAATGTTTATTGAATAAGCACTTGCAACATAAATTATGATATAAGTGCTTAATTAAACTGTTTACCTAAAAAGGGTCATAGTCAAAAGTAATTTGAATAGGTTAGTTTTTAATATCTATGTTCATTAATTATCCTGAAATTTTAGTTGACAAAAAGAAAAACATTTATCCTAGGAAGTTGAAGATCCTTTTGATTAGAGGCCTATCAAAAATTAAAACTAGATCTCCATTATTTGAAATTTTATGGAAGTTGATGATCCTTGATGATTAGGCTTATCTAAAATTAAAACTCTTCATTATTTCATTTTTTGTCCTCTAATAAATATCTTAGAGTTCCATTTGGGGTCACGGTTCGAGTCCCAATAGTTCAAGTGATTAGTTAGATATTCTTTCTAAATTTTGAAGAGAGACCCTAAATGTATCAGGAGGGAACATTGAATTTCTTATAAAGTGAGTATTAGATAAAGATTAATTTATATTAAAAGTATCTATTTGGAGAAGTACCTTAATATAAGTTTAATTTGTGAAAATGTAAAAATGTCTCTTTAAGATGAATCCCATTTTTTCCATTATTTTTTCAAATCGTCGATAATTTTTTTTTTTTTTTTTTACTTCTAGGTATGTTTACTATAGCTTGAAACTGCTTAGTTAAAATAAAGAGAATAGGGAAAACACAGAGAACACAATTGTTCTTCTTTTTTTTTTGTTTCAAAATAACACACATAATGTATAAAACACAAAATTAAGAGAACTAGAATAGTTTTCAAAAAACATCAAAATGATATTCTCTATATTTTTTCAAAAACATGAACCGAATAGTTACATATTATGTTGTGGTACTATGTTCTTATAAAGATTCGAGCATAGGTGTCCCTCCACCTTTCACTTCTCACACACTTTCCTTGAAATCTCTCAAACTTTCTAAACTCTCTCTCAAGTGCTTTCTATACCAAACACAATTTTCTTTGAGAAATACTTTAATTTTTCGAAAGTTGTCAGGTCGTGATCTTACTAAGAGATCAGACGTGATGAGATCCGACCGTTGAACTTCAAAGATAAAGCGTCGATGTCCTACTGCATCAAGGTTCTAAACCGGAGGGGCTCTCTTAACCTCATCTCACCCCTTCACTACTTGTCTCAAGGATAATTTTTGAAGAAATTAAAAAAAGTATAGAAAAATTAAAGAAAAAAGGCATTTATTATTACCGAGTGCTCTCCAATTAAAGGACATGCATGGACTCTAGAGTCACTCAGACAGCGTAAGTCTTCAAAGAAGGGCTTATTTATTTATTATTATGTATATCTTGTTATCAAAGATACCACCAAGAAAGTCTTAAGGAAGTTTCATGATCAAATTCCTTTTTATATATATAATGTGGTCAAGTTCAAAGTATATGAATCACTGTGAAAGTCTTACCTACCACTGCTCTGAAATATGAACAAAAGCTTTTCTTCTTTCTTTCTTCGTACTATTAATTTATTAATTTATTCACTTTTTTTGTTTTATTTATTTATTTATTTATTTTTAGGAAGGGTCAGGAATTTGATACCTGGGTGTGAATGATGGGTTTTAAGGGTCTTCAAAGTGAGTCAAGATTAGTTGATTTCTGTGAGTGGAACATTAGTTAGATATTCTTTCCATTTAATGTGTATTTTAAAGTGAAAATTGAGAATTATAATCAATGACATGTATCTCAGTTGATTAGAACTTTAATTAGTTATAATCAAGTGTTTAATTATTAAAAAAGTGAAAAAGGAAGAAATCTGAACCGACAAAAGAAAAGGAAAAAGTTCATAAGAATATATATGTGTTGAGAATTTGTTTCTGACAGTGGATTTTTTTTTTTCCTTTAGATAATTCTTTAATTTCTCGACCATCTCATGGATAGTAAAGCGTAATGTTTGGACTACAAATGTATATTTGGATCCTCCTTTAGTTTGATTTTGTATTATATGGAAATATTAATATTCTAAAAATGGAAAATAGATTCTTTTCACCTTGGTTTTTGAATCATTTGAATCAAAAAAAAAAACCTATGGAGATGAAATGCCAATAAGAAATTACTCTCACATTTTTGAAATGAGAAGATTTCTTAACAATTTCCAAGAAACCAACAAATTTTCATCAAAGATCTGTGATGCCCTAAACTCCGGGGTCCGTTGACCACCACAACCCAAGGAACACTCATGAATTGCTCGTGACCCACATTTCTCATTTTAAAATCTGACAGAGTCTCCTTGTACTCAGGTGCTCTACCCAATTACAAACTCCGCATATCCCGTCCCAAACAAAGGCAATATATAATCCAATATATATCCACGGCCACTTGGGCCCATAACAATACTCAACATACATACCAATCATGTATCCAACTATATATTCAATAGTTACAAGAGTTAATATGTTTTTACTCTTATACAATACATATATTAAACTTAAAGAGTTATAATACATGTATACATCATCAACCAAAGCCACAACCCGGCTTTCTTCTAATCCTCTATTTCTGTGGATCGAGCCGTCCCTCGTGACGCTCCCCGTACTGTGAAATATTATCCTCGATTGTATGAAGCACGCTCGCGAGGAATCGCCTCTGCTGGCTAACACCACTCTAAGTGCAAAGGTAATGTTCCAAAGAAAACACACATTCAAGCAACGTAATCGCATGATCCTACTCAATGTCTGCACGACCAACTCGCATCCGAGTCCCTCACCGATTCCATTACACCTCGCCTAAGCCTCTGCATGAAAATCTGTTATTTTGTTTGTTCGCGGACAACCACGCCAGATATATATCAATCGTGGCCATCCGACGATCGACATTTTTTCGCTTTACACCACCCTCCGAATAATATCAATTCTGGGCCAGCTCGACGATTGATTTTAATTGACTACCCTCCCATAATTAATATTTTTAGACAACCTCCGAACCGCTTTTCTTGGGATCATCTCATGCACTCACCCTATAGTCATAGTATGCTCCAAACAAGATATAACGACAGACGCGCTCCAATATACTAATCATACTTAAATATATAAACACGAATATACTCGCATAATTCAAATCACAATCATGTTAATAATTATACATTTCATCACATCAAAATTAGCCTCACTTTGGGCACGGATCAAACACGAGCAACTTTACTTTGACCACTCAACCAAACATTAATTCACAAAAATATTTATTTTTGGAAAACACTATTCACGTGGAACAAGAAACCCCTAAGCCATCGTCACTCGCCACTCACACTTTCACCTGGGCTCAATTTTATGAACTCCTGGTTTCACTACCATTTCCCACTCAATCCAATCAATACATGATTAACACATAACACACAATGAAATCAACCCAAACAAATATGGAGTAGTCACAGATGCTCCAAATTTGCTTCAAAAAATTAGTCTAATTCTGGCCCCAAGTTTCGACCATCAAACCCGCCCTCACTACTCATTCAACTCAAACATTCAAAAACACTTAAATTAGAGTAAAACTCAAGGTAAGAAACCCCTACCTCTGTAGCTTGTCAAAACTCACAAATCTGAAACCACTTAGCCCGCTTTACGTAGAACATCTTTCCCCTACCAAGACTCGACTACGGACGTCTCTTTATTTCTCAGAGAGGTGAGGTCCTTCTCTAAATTCCATTTTTACGTTTTTGCAGCTCACTGTCGATTTCCCCCCTTTCCCACGTTTTTTGCTTCATTTCATAAGGTTAGAGATGACCACCCAGAAGAATTCCTTTATCCTATAGCTCATTTAATCAATTTAATTGACACTCTCTTCTTTCTTCGCTGACATTCCAAGACTATCTCTGGGCCAGTCCATTTTCATCATTTTTCTACTCATGTCACTCATGGCACATGAGTACTTGTTCTATGTGATCTTTGTCGCATCGAAAATCGTTTTACGACACTCTAAACGCGATGCCCCGAAAAACGTGCCAACTCCGACTGTCTCGGAATTCTACGAAATTTTACGTGCTAACTAGATTTTTCGAGACAATTCCAACGCAACCGCTTTCATCATCTCGGCATCTGCAGAATAAATTACTTTTGATTTTTTAACCTAAATAACAATTTCAGAATGAATACGATTACGATTTTCCAAAATTAGACTTTTTGCCTTACAGATCTTGTTTATTTTGTAGGGAGTGGGGAAATCAAAACCCAAAAGCAAAAACAATCGTGAAAAGACCTGACTCTTAATTAAAAAAAAAAAGTAAAAACGAAATGATCAGTGGAGGATTTCTTGGAAACTCCAAACAAATTTTCATCAAAGGCCATGAAATTAAGGACATTGACTCCAAGTCAAAGGAATGTGAAATCAAAAAGAGGAAAGTAAAGTGTATCAACCATAAGAATGGTAAAATACCAATTACTCAAAAAACTTATCTAGAAAGAATATCTATAAATTTTTTTTTTAAAAACCCTAACAAGATAACTCCAATGATCCAATTGTGAATAAATTAGGTATTGTAATATTTTCAAATAGAAATAAAAGAGGTGTGACTAAACATATTAACCACGATGATGTACGTATTTGATATATTACTAATATTTGTACTTCCTTGTTATTATGTTCAATCTTGATTATGAAGTGTATCGGTCCTAAACAAAAAATGATGATTCACTCCTTTAAAAATATTTTAGAATTATTCCTAAATCCACAATATTTTGTCAATATCAGTTGAAGGTATGTTTTTTTTCATATCAATTAGGATGATAAAAAAAAACCTTTTTTTCGTAAGTTAGTATGAATTTTTTCAAACTCATGATATGTTCAGGATTGTTCATCTAACTCAGTAAATTTATAATATGCATTACAATGTTAAAGTATTTTATACCCCATGAATACTCAAATATGGTATTTTCTTTATCCTTCTTTCAATCCTTTGCCCATTGAACTAATTAGTCTTATTAATTAATGACCTGCCTTGTCTTAGAATTATCTCCTTTTAACCTTTGGGTGGTGATATTGTGTGCCTTCTCTCCTTTAAAATAAAAAAATGTAGGGGAACCGGGTTTTGGGTCTCCCAACAAAAAAAGATAAAGGGAGGGGAGAGAGTTAGGTTGGGTGTTGACTAGGTATAAGGATTAGAAAAGTAATCCAAATAAATAAATAAAATCAAAAAATAATATTTAATAATAATATAAATATAAATTTTGGGGTCTATACTTACTTTTTAAAATTTTAACGCTCTACTAAGTGTGTTACACATGTGAATTCATATCTTTTCTTTTTATAAACCATAAATCCCATTATCTTTTCTTTTTATAAAAATCCAAATCCACTGTATATAAAGAAAAATTGGATCAAATTGTTGGTTCAACCAATTGAAGCATCGGGAACAAGTGATATTTTCTTAATCCAATTTGATCCAGCTTGATCATCAATTCAACCTTGAACCGTAAACACGGATGCTTATCATTGTAACTTATCATGTTCATCCTATAAAAAAAAAAAACATACTAACTATAAATTTTGATACGTGTGAGGTATTTTGTCCATCTATAATCATTTTTAATGACAAAAGAATGATTGAGTTTGACATTCAATATGAAGGTATTCGTATCTCTTAATCAGCTTAATTGGCCCTTATCAAAATTATTTTTTCCTAAAAACACGACGTTTTGTTAGAGGCATTGACTCTATTTTCATATAAAATGCAAGACTTTTGGCAATATTCATGCTGGATTCAAACCCTTCATTTCTATATTTTTCAAAAAATAACATTACACCTTTCAATTCTTTTGTTGTAAATACACAATGCACATAGATCTAGATTTCAATTCCTTTATTTTTTTTTTTTACTTTTTGTTGTTTGGAAAGTTTAAATAACTTGAATTTAATGTGAAATTTATTTAATCTTAGATTAGAATTAATAAGAAATATTAATATTTATTTAAATTAGATTAGATTTAATACTAAAATATTAATATTTTTTATTAATATTATAAAATCTTACAAATTTTTATATTAGATTTATTAATATTAATACAACTGGATTTTTTTAGCCCCCATAAAATTTTTTTATGAACCCAAGAATTATTTTTTTCAACAAGGGCCTTGGCAATGCCCCTCCCGCCCATGCTCAAGGCCGACCCTGTTGATTCTTTTCTATATCCCACATAATCCTTTAATCACTTAGCTAAGCCTCATCGACCAAGGCTGACTATCATACTTTAATCTTTTAACGGAACCGTGCCAAGGTCTCACTCTCAGCGCGACTGACAGTTAATCTTTAAATCGCGAATTTCTAAAATCTAATCCTTTTCATCAAATTTTTACCTTATTTTGGAGATTAAAATACTCTTTTATTTTTTTATAAAAAATAACTCTTTTTTATAAGCATATGTAAATACACAAAATAATAGCAGATTTTATTTCATTTGTATCTTCTCAAGAAAAACCAAAGGGAGGATTAGATTTACAAATTTGAAGTATTTGACATCTTTAACCAAACATTTCTTTCAAAAAAAAAAAAAGAGTCTTCAGTAATGGTAGATTACCAATTATTCTAGTAAAGGAATAAAGTAAAGAAGATAACGTGGGTACTATAAATTAAAAGATAACCTGGCGCTACACTATAATTAATCATGAGAAAAAAACAAAGTTAAAATAAGTGTGGATCACATGTTCTATCCCCCTGGTGTGGGCCGTTGGATGAACTACAAATCCCAGCATATCCAGTGAGAAGCAAAGGGCCGTTGGATGAACTTTTAGGTTTTTTAGGTTTGTTCTTTGCTTCTCTCTCTCAGTCTCCCTCATCTCTCTCTGCCTCTCTCACCCCCATCTATTTGCCTCTCTCTCGAGTCTCGCTCATCTCTCACTTTGCCTCTCTATCTCTCGCTGTTCAAAGGGGGATGCACAGGGAGGAAGAAGAAGAAAAAGAGGAAAAAAGAGGTACACCACTCTTCATCTAGTCATCTCCTACACCCAGTCGGCAAACAATCCGATTTTTTTTTTTCTTCATTTTTTTGTTTTTGGGGTTTTGTTGATTTTAAAGGTGGGGTTGTAGCCTTTGTAAAATTATAAGTTTGATTCAAGAATTTTTTGGTTCTCTGATTTCTGTTTTTCTTTTTTCCCTAGGTGTTTAGTTTTGATGGGTTTTCTGTTTGCTCATCATAAAAAATTTAGGGATTTTTCCGAAATGGAAGTTGGATGGGTTTTCTTACAAAAGTTGATTTTTGTTGATTTTTTTGGTTGTAATAGGTAGAAATGGAGTAAGAATAAACTGAATCGGCTTTTTTTCTTCTCTAAGAAGACTGAGTTGACTCGGAATCTCAGCCGAAACATCGGACTCGGCGCGGCCACCTTCGAGATGGATACGATATAATCGGCCGAGTTTTGTTTTCAAGCGGGATAAGAACCCTGCTCCTGCTGCTTCTGTTTTTCAACAAAAACAAATTCCAAAAAAAAAAAAACATTTGCCACCTGTAGGTTGCCTTCAATTGTTGGTGACTTTTCCTACTTCCCAATTGTTTTCACAAATCCAAATCCAAGTAAGAGAGACGAAATTTATTGCCGTTGCTGGGAAAGTTTCACATTACTTGCTTAAATATCAGAATCCATCTTAATTTCTCAAATATCAAGCGGGAAAATTTATTGCCGTTGCCGGAAATGGCTTCCACAAGCGGAGGAGTACTACTACACATCTACATGGATAGTATCAGTAGCAGCATCTGTTTTCTCCCTCATTCTTCTTCTATCTTTTGCTGCATTCCGTCCCGCTTGGAATTAAGGTACTCATTATAATTTTCTCATCTCCTTGTTCTTTTTTATGATTCCAACTTCCAATTTGACACCAGTTTAAATCAACTTCCCACCTTCTAATTTTTATTTATTTTCTTTCTTTCTTCAGTTTAAAGATTTCCGCAACGCCTTTAACAGAGACAAGAGTTCAATCGCGGAAATGGCTTCCACAAGCGCTCAATTGCCATCTGATTCCTCCTCTTCTTCTAACCTAATTAGAAGATGGAGTCACGACGTGTTCTTGAGCTTTAGAGGTGAAGACACCCGCTACAATTTCACCGATCACCTCTGTACTCATCTGCGTCGAAGTGGCATTAAAACTTTTAGAGACGACCGACTTACCAAAGGAGAAGAGATTCAGCATGAGCTTCTAAAAGCTATCGGTCGAGATCTTCCATCATTGTTTTTTCAAAAAATTATGCTGAATCAAGGTGGTGTTTGGAGGAGCTTGCAAAGATCATGGAATGCAGACAGGAATTTGGGCAAATCGTATTGCCGGTTTTCTACCATGTCAATCCAACGGATGTCCGTAAACAAACCGGCAGCTTTGGAAAAGCATTCACCAACCATGAAATAAATTGGAAGAACAAGGTGCAGATATGGAGGGACCTTTGAAGTGGCAATGACTACTGCAGATGGGATATAGAAAGATGGGTAATGTTCGATAACTTCTTTTTTAGCTTTTTGTTAATCATGGCTAGCTTTGATTATTATTGTGTATTTGCAATTCAGGTAATCTATTTAATTTGTAGATTGCCTCATTTCTTCTCATGTGGACTGCTAGTCTTTGAGAGCCCGAGAGAGAGAGGAGAAAAAAGAAAAGAAAAAGAAAAAGAAAAGCGGGATCATTATTGTTGCCTCAAGTGAGTTATAACATCAAAGAAATGGAAATGTGGAAATTAGTTTACAAAATTGACATTAATCTCTACAAAAGTTATACAAATTCTTTTGGATATATAATAAATATGAAATAAGATATCCTTTTTAAATAATTTTATACTTTTGTATATATAGTCTTGATAAGTGAAATATCTTTGAAAATAGGTAATATCAAATTTAATCCCCAGATTTTGTTCTTAATTATCAATAAGTTTTCATATGACCTCTAGATTGATTTTGTTTGGTGAGGACTTTGTTCGTATATATAGTCTTGATAAGTGAATACTATGAACATATAAACAAAATTGATTGAATGAATGAGCATAGATACTTCCTGCTTTCTAAAAATACTTGTATAATTGCCAAAATCTATTAAAAAATAAACAATCCTAAATCTACAATTTTAAAGAAATTCATTTAATTATTTAAAAATGAATAAACATTTCATTAATAAATTGAAACAAAAAAAAAAAAAAAAAAAGTGACCGTCATGCATTCATAAGATTTTACAAAACCATAGTAAGTGAACAACTTATTTTTACATGCATTAAATAACTACCATAAAGTGTCTAGAATTTGAATTTTGTAATATAATTCATCTGCTGATTGCTATGTTATTTTTATTGCTATTAATTTTTACTACTATCATTTTTGTTGATATTGTTGTAAATTTCTCTAATTTGTGTTGAAGAATAATACTTGTACCATGGATTATTTCAACCAGACAAATTTTATTGGCAAATTTTGGTAATTAGTCACCAACTCTTATTTTAAAATGATTAAGAGTCGGTTGCTAAAAGTGATGAATATCAAGTTTTGAAATAAAATATAACACAACTTTGTTCAATTAAATTTAGACGTGAAACAAGTCTCCTTGCTCAATGACATTAAAATAAAGAAAATAAATCATAAATAGAGAATAAAGAGATATGATTTAGAAGGTTGGATATGCAAGTAGCCTTGACGTGAGAGCTTGAACCAAGTGGTACCAATTCATCTACGATGGGATCATTAGATATATGAGTTTACCATGAGATTGAGTGAATAAATATGCTTATACAACCTGAATAATTATAGTTTATGTTTTGATTGAATTTTGTTTTAATTGTCATGCATATATACATCATAAGTATTTAGTTTAACTTTTTAGCCAAATCAACCTTATTCTTATTAGTACCGCTTCATTTTTTATTCACCTTTACTCTAACATACTTCAGAAAATGTGTACGAATCAAGTTCATCAAGGAAATAAGTGATATTTGCAAGAGATTGAATGATAAATGTTTATTTGTTGGAGAGGAATTTGGCTCGAATGGATTCCTATTTAAGAGAATTGGTTTAAATTGAAAATTCACTAAATGATGATGTCCGAATAGTTGGGATTTGGGGAGTTGGTGAACTAGTAATAACCATTGCCAAAGCTATATATAATCAAATTTCTTTTGACTTTGGTTATGTTAGCTTTCTTGAAAATGTTAAAGATATTCGCAAAACTGGTGGGATACATGATTTACAAAAGCGACTTCTTCGTGATATAACAGGAGAAAAGCATTATATAAGCAACATTGGCCAAGGAGCTAAAGTATACAAAGATACTCAACTCAAAGGCTTCTATTGTTTTGATGATATTGATGACGATTTGGAACTGTTAGAGTATCTAATTGGAGAACATTATTGGTTTGGGAGAGGAAGTAGAGTTTTGATAACAACTAGAGATCGAAATTCATTGCAAAAAGTTGATGATGTATTTGAGATTAAAGGATTAAATCTTGAAGATGCTCTCAAGCTCTTTAGTCTATACACCTTTCAACAAAATCTTTCAGAAGAAGAATATAAGATTCTTCTCGTAATGTAATACTATTGCCAAGGTCTTCCTTTGGCTTTAAAAAGTTTTAAAGCCTTTTACGTAAGAACGAATCCAGTGAATGGAAAAAGTGAAGTGCATAAATTGAAGAATATACCTAATGCAAAATCAAGATGTGCTCAAGATAGTTATGATGAGTTGATCGCACACAACAAGCAATATTCCCAGACATTGCTTGTTTTAAAGCGAAAGATAGAGACTTCATTTCAAAATATTGGATTGTTAAGTAGATGTCGGTTGAGAGTGGGATTGATTTCTAGAGGCAAATGTTCTACAATCAAGCTTCACATAACAAGATATACATGCATGATTTGGATACAAGAAATGGGTTGGGAAGTTATTCACAACAACATCCTAAAGACCCTAAAACAAATGGAGTAGATTGTGGAATCCATTTATATTTATCGTGCATTTATCGTTGAAAAGGTGAGAATTCAACTAAATTTATTAGTTTACTTTTTTCCTTTTGAAAGATTGAAAATTTGGAAAATATTTTTCATATATATATATATATATATATATATATACCCATACAATTATTAGTTAAAGACGCTTACTCTTATTTTTCCCTTATTATTTGTTCTTTTTCTCAGGGGATGAAAAATGTTGAAACCATATCCCTAGATTTATCTAGATCAAAAGAAGTGTTTGCAAATATGAAGAAAGTGTTTGCTAAGATGAAGAAAGTGTTTGCTAAGATGAAGAAACTTAGGTTGCTCAAAGTCTATTACAGTGATGATACTATGAGAAAAAAGTATAAAATATCTCTCCCAAGGCTTAATCCCTGAACTAAGATATCTTCATCGAAGGTTTGAGGCTTGCCATTGAACTTTGATCCAGAGAACCTTGGTTGCAATCAACTGAAGTGAAAATACAAAAACTTTGGAAAATGAAGAAGGTACAACCATTATTGAGTTTATTATTGTTTTTTATATTAATTGGACAAATTCAAGATTTTTTGAATAATTTTTTTTTTTGTTACAAAGATCATGAAAAATCAAGTTCGTTGACGGTGCCGGGACACAACAACCATCAAATGCCAAAATTATCAAGTATGCCAAATTTGAGAGTTTAATATTAGTTGTAGGAGTTTTTGCAAATTGTACCCATTCATCGTGCATTTCTTATATGAATTTTTTATGAAGGAGCTTCTTTGGGAAAAGATTGAATCAAGAATTACCTGAAGAGATTCAAGATTTGACATCTCTTGAATTTCTTAATGTTTCGCTGTGTTCAAAATTGAGAAATTGCTCCATTGTTTTTGCGAAGATGACGCCGAGAGGCCGGATATGCGTGGGACTGTGTCCAAGAATCCCATATTGATATATGGAAATCTTTGAATCTTTAACCTATATCGCTCATGCTTAGAGAAATTTCAGAGATGGTAAGACTTAAATGCTTAATGGATCTTAATTTGATGGAATTCGCTATTATGAACCCTACAAAGATTGGATATTTGGAATCTCTAAATATCTTAACTCTGCCACCGTCACGCTTTAGAGAAATTTCCGTGAGATGGTGAAGATTTAAATGCTTAGTTGATCTTTCATTTGGATGGAACCGCTATTAAGGAACTCCCAAGCAGCATTGGATATTTGGAATCTCTTGGATTTCTTGACCTAACCGATTGCTCACGCTTAGAGAAATTTCCAGAGATGGTTAAGATGAAATGCTTAAGTGATCTTTATTTGTGTGGAACTGCTATTAAGGAACTCCCAAGTAGTATTGGATATTTGGAATCTCTTGAATCTCTTCACCTGTCAGGTTACTCACACTTTGAGAAATTTCCAGAGATAGTGAAGACGAAATTTCTTAACAACTTGAGAAGCTTTCAATTTTGCTTAAAGACACTAGATCTAGCAGTGTCAAGTAATCTCATGGAAGGAGAAATTCCTAGTGATTTATGGTGCCTATCCTCATTGACTTATTTAAATTTATGTGAAAACAACATTCGTAGCATACCTACCGGCATCATTCAACTCTCTCAGCTGAAGGACCTTTACATGAATCGTTGCCCCATGCTTGAAGAAATTCCAGAGCTTCCATCAAGTCTAATAAGAATAAGAATAGAAGCACACGGTTGTCCGCGCCTCAAAACTTTATCATCATCTCATCCTCATCCAACAAAAGATCTACTTTGGTTTTCTCTCCTCAACTCCTTCGAATTATTTGTCCAGTGGGACTGATCTCTACCTCACCCTAATTAAATCTTACAATTCTTATTTGTATGAAAGGCCGATACGAGACATTATTATTTTTACACACACACACACACACACATACACACACACACACATATATATATATATGCAGATCTGAAGATGCAACAAAGTATGGGAGGAACTTGGAATTTAAGAGTTCACCCTTCAAGAGGCAGGACTGGAATACCAAATTGGGCAAGGGATAAGAGTATGGGATGTGAAGTAAGTATAGAGCTCCCAAACAAATGGTATAAAGACGACACCTTCTTGGGATTTGCTTTATTCTTCAGTTTTGTTCCTCTTGATGTTGATGATGAGAAAAAAATGGATCCTCCTTGTTTCGACCAAGATATCCTGCTGCGATCAATTTATACCGGTGAATAGCATTTTATTGATATACTGCATCTAATGGTGGGTGATAAGGGCTTAGACGATTGGGCTCCACTTACCTCAAAACTTATCTCGAATAAGTGTCGATCCAAAAGATGAAAATACTTCAAGGTCACAGAGAGAGAAATATTAATAAAAAGCTGCGGGATTATCCGATATAGCCTGCTCAAAATAATCATAAGAAAAGATCAAGAAATCAAGTATAAACTCAAATAGAAGAGGAGTCACAGTCACACCACAAAAGATCAAGGCATCATGTCTTCTAGTTTCCTACTCTCTCCCCTAGGGTACGCCTTCTCTCTCTCTCTTTCTCTCATACTTTTTTTTTCCTTCAATGTTTTTAAATTTATTTATTCTTAATTAATAAAAGGAATTTAATAAAATATACAAACATCACCGCCTTTAATTACTTGAAAATGTCTACTGCTATACTTTTATTATTAAATAAATGTCTATTTATTGTAGGAAACTTATCAAAACACTTTTTAGTAAGGTTATTTATAAAAGATTTATATAATTTATATAATCTGCTAAATTACAAACTTTGATTGTTTAAAATTTAAAATATAAAAATAAGTTTGTTTTTGTGAGTTAATTATATAAGAAGCTACTAGATATTAAGAACATGTATTAATAATAATATGTTTAGTTTCTTCTTGATTTTTAAATAAAGATTTAATAACTAAAGAATAAAATTTTTTATAGTATCCTAACAATTTATTGTTACAAGAATATAATTTTACTTAAAATTTAATATGTTGATCTCATTCTCTTTAGAAGTCAAATGATCAGTATGATTTCCACCGTACTAAATTCTGTAGCAGTGATTTCTCTCAATTTTTCGACATTTACTCCATACTTTAAAAAATGTTCATACTCACCTCTTGTATTATCCAAAACATGAAAAACAAGTCATTTTTCTAACGGTTATAGTAATGTCTATTATCTACCATTTTAATTGGGCTGCTATAATTTTTTTTTTTTATTCACATTTTTAGCATACAGCTTTTGTAATTTGTATCTAAATTTATGTACAAAATTAAAACATTAATTTAATTTTTTTATTAGATATAGAATTATTTAATTTAAAAAATAATTTTCTAAAATTTAGATAAATTTTTAATTTTATAAATAATACATAAATGTAATGTTTATAACTACTATAATGTTTATTCCATGGTATTTAATTTTTAAAATTAATTAATGAATAAATTATTTATAAATTCTATTAAAATGAAACAAAATATTATATCAATACCTAATAAATTAATTTTAGTTTTTCAAATATTTTGGATGATACAATAATTATTTTTATTTAAATAACTTTGGGTGATGCTTAGATAATAATGTATGAATCTAACGTGATAATGAGGCTGGTTTTTCCCTAGCTATTTATTTTAAAATAACATAAAAACATTTATCACACTAATTTTTTTAATAAATACATATAAATAAATAAATACATCATCTCAAGAATAAAACCGCTTATCAAAATTTGAGAAAAATAATTTTAAATAAAATAATCATCCTATATATCCACTACACTTTAAAAAAAACTCTATCTTTTAATTTATTTTACATTTATATTATATTTGTATAATATTCTAATACATTTATAAAATAAAAATAAAATTATTATGATTATTTAAAACAATGTCATGGAAAATTATCCCCGATAAAAATAAACTTTTATCTAAATATTGAGCAAATTAATTTTAAATTAAAATAATTATTCATTTTAACAAAAAAATTTAAAAAGACAATCCTATAATTTTTATTTAAATTTAATGATAATAATTTGTTTTGCTCTAAAGTGAGAAAATAAGAATAATTTGTTTGTAATTATAATGATAATAATACCATGACACTCGACTCAACCTTTACATTGTGTGAATTATTGCGCTTGGTAGCGTAGTGTCTTTGTGAGTAGAACGAGAATACCATCAAAAAGGTTCTTCGCTCAAATTATGAACTTTTTAATTAGTATGTTTTAAAGCAAAGGTGAAACTATTTTTGATTATTGATTTGTTTGATGTGTTTAATTTGTATTTTCAAACTTTTACGAAGACAATCTTAAAACATATTTTCTTAAATAACCTCATTTTTTCATATTTTCTACATATCCGCTGATATCTTGACTAAAATAAGTTACCTAAGAATTTTAAAAAATATAACTACTTGAAAGTTGAGTAATAGAAGAAGTATTTTAACAAATAACATTTTAAATATTTAAGGTTTTATTAGGTTATAACCATGTTAAGATAGGTCACGATTTAGGATAACTCCACTAGAATCATGTCAATATATAGGTTATTCATATCGATTTATGCATAATTTAACTTAATCCATGTGTTAATAAGATTAGACCTCAATTATATTGTATTTTATCTATATGCTCAAACAAGTCGATGACATCAATTTATTTTCATATGATTACTAAATGAGCTACATTGGCAATTCTTTGTATTTTTAAACGCTTGGAAACAATATAGAATCAATGAAGACAGATAGATATACATACTAAGGCATTCAAAGAGCTTATTTATAGTTTATTTGAGGTTATTTTCTTATATAAGTATCTTAGAGGTGTTTGAAAGAGCTTATGATAAGTGCTTATGATTCTTTATAAGCCCCTTATAGCTTATTTTAATAAATTTCTTAAAGCAAGCATGATTATCAAACAATGCTTATCGGATTAAACACTTTTTTCATATGTTTATTAACAAGCACTTATGGAAAATGTGCTTATTCAATAAGCACTTATGAAAAAACTTATAAGACCCCTAGTAAATTCCAATTTCCTAAACGCAAATCAGACTTTCAGCTAAAATCCAAATTTATTCTGTGATTTCGGATGACAAAATCCGATTTCACCGTTGAATCGCCTCGTGAAATCAGTTACCACGCCGACTTCGCGACCGGTGCAAGAATGGACTTAAGACATTTTCAGATCGAAGTTCAAAAGTTTAAACGACTTTAGATGTGATAAAGTCACATATAACATGTACACATGTTATACATGTTGCATGAGTAGAGAGACAATGGAATGGATACCAAGATACGCTTAAACGTCGAAAATCCAAGTTAAGGACAAATGGGCAATATTAAATTGTTTAAATGAAGAAAATGCAAAAGAGGAATAGCGCATCCTCTTAAAAGAACCAAAACGTGGGAAAGGTGATGACGCAGATGCAGTAGCCAAATCAGTTTGGCTTTTAGAGAGAATATCTAACTTCTCAGATGATACGATCCGACCACTAATCTTCTGAGCAAGAAGTAAAGACGCGACGCGCGAGGACAATGGGTGAGCACCTATTTCTTGGAGTTTCGACAAACTCCGGCGTATGCTTTCATCCTCTATTTGAGCTTTGCACTTCGTTTAAGGACGGCGATGCTTGAGTTGACTGAGCCTGAGGGGTTGCTTGACCTGGCCTCCCCAAACTTGGGACCACCTATTGGAAATTAATTAAGCCTACGCGGGATACCCGTGACTGTCCACGGATTGTTTGGATTATTCATGGTGCAATTTGTGCTATAAATGATGTTTTCGACGCGGTATGCGCCGGAATGGCCATGAATTTTGGGTTTCACGAAGTGGAATCAAGTTGATATCGGCTGAACAAAGAAACCTAGTGGTTTTACCGCTCATGAATAGTGACACTAAAATAAATCCAGGTGGAATTAGGTTTGGTCGAAGAATTCAAGCTGACCAAGCCGTGTTATAATGTTCTCTGCTAACTAATTTTTTTGCCAGAATTGACGCTTTAAATTATACTACATGTTTCATGCTGGATGAATTATTGCGAATATATTTAATGATTATATAATTATTTAATCAGATTTACGCATTCCATATGCACTCTGCAGATTCTAGAACAATAGTGAGTTAGTGCAATGAAAGTATTTCATTGAGAGAGTGGTTTCGGAGGGTTGTCTAATAATAAAAATTATAATATCTGATAAGAAATTACATAAAATATCAATCGCTGGAGCCGAATCTTAATCGATATACATCTATAGTCTAATAAATATAACATCTGAGTCTGGCCCACTACTTATATCGAGGGTTGTCCACAACAAAAACAAACATCTTTGTTGAAAATAATACTTCTATACGTGGCTTAGTGCTGCGGAGGGAGTCACATGACTCGTGATACGAGTCGAGTCACGCATATCCAAGAAGATCACGATTTACTTGAACGTATGTTTTCATTGAGCACGTGATACGCACTTTAAAGAAGTGGTAGAGCCCAATTGAAAAATATTCCACCACTCTGAAATAAGCAATTTCACCCCGTCGGCGATATTATTTTTCGTATGTGAGCGATTTATGAGACTCGCTCATCATGGTGCCGCTTGTAAGGAAGCCTGCTGTGCCTTGGGTTTGCATGGCATATGTATTGTAATTCTGTAATTTTAATATTAGCATTAGATAAGAAAGAACTTTTAACTCTCAAAACATGATATATAGTTGATGTATGATGATGGGTATCAGAGTATGGGCCAAGGGAGGACCGCTTTAGTCTCATATATATCTTTGACGCTGATAAGCAGGGTTACGTTTATTCTCGTGGCAGGTTCCGCACAAAGCGAGACCATTGATTTTTGTGAGAGTATGGGCCGTGTCACCCGACATTCATGAGTGTTTCCATGGCTAACGAGAATAACGAATCCCCGGATTCGGGCTACAAAATCGCTTGCTTAATAACCCTTATAAAATAAGTTCATACGTGTTTATTGAATAAGCACTTATGCGGCTGGTAAGTATTAATTAAACTCCATACATAAAGAGGTTGTGTAGAATTCCAAAATTTGGGTTAGGTGCAGTTTTTTTATTTATTATTATTTTTAATTTTATTTTACCCTTTTATTCATTTATTTTATTTTACATTTTTATTTGATTTTACCATATTTCATATTGGTGATTTGATTTGATTTGTTTTTTTTTATTTAAGTGGAGGATTTCTCAAAAAGAAAAATAAAATAAAATAAAATAAAAGTAAAAATAAGGGAAAGTGGAACACAAAAGAAAAATTAATAAAAAACAAAATAAATACAAAAATTATACTAGTGGAAACCTATGGGTATGTTTTATTTCATTTAAACTGCTGGTAACACCAAAAACACAAAACACCAAACACTCTCTAAAACTCTTATTTGTTCTTAAATTTAGTGTTTTCATGTTTTTTTAAGTTTTTCGTAAAAATAAACTCCAAACCAAATATTGCTTTCTGCTTTTTGTTTGCTCCTACCGCTTTTTAAAATGTAAAACAATTTCAAAATTAAGAAAAAAATGCACTCTACGATTTCAAATATGTGGCCCGCTTCATGTTCTTTGATCCTTTTCATTCATACTCTTCGCTCAAGCAGATTTCTATGCTTCGGAAGAACTACTGATGGTCACTCGCGCACTGTGGTCGCCCTCCTTGCGGCCTGTATGCTTCCCCTACTTCCATTGCCTTACCCAGCCCAAGAAAAGCCCATAATCGCTGTCATTCACATGTACCAATAGCCGATAGTCTGGGCAGCTGCCAGATTTGGTTCATGAAATTGTTAATAGCGCCAGATTTATTAGAAGCTAATAGTACCATATTATTAAAAATAGGGATAATGTTAAAGTTGGATGACCTAAAGTTTTGACAAGTTAATAGTACGATATTTGAATTTAGTAGGTTTTGCAAAAAAAAAAAAAGAAATAATTGTGTTCCAAATTTGAAAGTGTTGATTTATTTCGAAAAAAAAATCAAGGTTGTGACGTATTACTTTAATAAAACGCATGCCGTTACTTTGATCGCTGAACAGCTTCAACGCAAGATGTAGAAGAAAAGAGGAGAAAAATCATCCACTTAATAATGTGGGATTTCCTATTTATAGGATGGGTCTACAAATAATAATCTATTAACTTTATCAATAAAATTATTGACTTTAGGATATTAGGGATAATATCTCTTTAATTTAGGGATAAAATCTTCTTTCCCTTATCAAAACTAATTTTTTCTTATTAAAACTAATTCCTTCCTTATCACGCTTAATCTTTCAAAATAAGTGATTTGATATATTAAAAATCATATTTATGTGATTTTCTATTTCAGATACACACTATTGCTCTACGTTGTCTCTTTTTCAATATTTTAAAAGTCGGATCCATTTCTCCTCTACATTATCTCTTTTGCAATATTTTAAAAGTCAGATCGATCCGACCACTCCACCAATAGGTTTTTCGTCTAGTTTGCTCAGCAAGTCGAAGTACCAATCAAAGCGGATGAGAACGGCTTATAGTCATGGACATCTACTGCTCACGTGAACCGAACCGTTTTTTAAGAACTGGGTGGCTCAATCAAATCAATACATTATTACCAAAAGTTAAGTTGACCCAGTCAACCATTTGGGTGGTTGGGCTAAACACACATAACAAAAAGTGCAAACCCCATAATGTAGCGACTCATTATGGGTAGACCAATCATAATGGCTCAACCATTTGTTCTACGATGGGCAATTCACTGTAGCGACTCCCCCCCAAAATTGCTTGTAATCTCTCTCTCATGACTGCCGCCATCCAGTTTGAGCAACATTTCCTTCGTTGTTTGGTGTTCCACCTTTGTTTTAATACAATGCAATAGGGGATTCGCATTTCAATTCCTTTTATTTTTATTTTTACTTTTGCTGTTTAGAAAGTTTAAATAACTTTGAATTTAATGTGAAATTTATTTAACTTAGATTAGAATTAATAAGAAATATTAATATTTATTAAATTAGATTAGATTTAATACTAAATATTAATATTATGTACCCATAAATTTTATATTAGATTTATTAATACACATAAAACTGGATTTTTTTAGCCCCCATAAATTTTTCTTATGAACCTAAGAATTATTTTTTCAACAAGGGCCTTGGCAAGTGCCCCTCTTGCCCATGCTTAGGGCCGATCCTGCTGATTCTTTCCTATGTCCTGTACAACCCTTTAATCACTTATAGCTAAGCCTCATTGGATCTACGTTGGACTATCCTACTTTAATCTTTTAAATGAGAAATCATGTAGCTAATGCATGCCTCAACTCCTTGCCGCGATTCGATTAAAAAAGTGCCTTTTAAAAGGTGAATTTCGAAAATATAGCTTTTCATCAATTTTTGACTTCATTTTGATAAAAATACTCTTATTATTTTCTTGTAAAAATAACTCTATTTTATAAGCACATGTAAATACACAAAATAATAAAGGGAATTTTTGTCAATGAGTTATCTTCAGAAAACATAAAAGGAAGGATTAGATTTACAAAATTTGGAGTATTTGAGCTTCAATAATAGTAGATTACCAATTATTCAAGTGAAGGAATAAAGTAAAGAAGATAACCCATGATATTATAAAGTAAAGATAACATGACTCTACACTATAATTAATCATGAGAAAAACAGTTAATATTTTTGAATTATTTGTTGTTTGTTTCCTTTTTTATTTTTCTATTGTTTTGAAAAACTCTCCCACCTTCCTACCCATTGCTGTTTTCAACTACCAAAGTTACTTTTGAATTATTTTGTTGGTGTGTCCCACTTTTCTTTTGTTAGTTTTTTTTTTTTTTTTTTAAATTTCTTACAAGTTCTACTATGATTTTGGACTTTATTTGATAATATTATTGGTTGATAAGGATTCATTAACTCAAATAGAAGCATTTAAGTTTATAAATGATAAATAAAGAAATGATTATTTGGAAATTAATTTAATATATGAAAGATAATGATAAACATAAATAGTAATTAGGAGTAGTAGGTAATTAGAGAAAAGTGGTAGAATGAAGGGCGTCTAAAAATGTGGACCATCTTCCATAGGGGCATTTGAGTAAAAAGGCAGGAATAGGGCACATCTTACCTAGACAGAGAGAGAGAAAAGAGATGGTGACTGGTGAGTACCTTTCATTCACTTCATCTTCTCTATCGTCTACTGCACTGCACCACGGATCGGATCTCCCAGAGAAAGTCTAGGATTAGAAATCCAAGAAACTCCACTCTCCATCGCATCGTCCCAAAAGCAACGCTGAAGTTTTCGATTTTTAGTTATTTTGGTTATGAATCTCGCATTACATAAAAGTTACTCTTTTTTTTTGTTGTAATATGGAGAACGGTAGTTAATATAATCGGGAACCCACTTTTTTTCTTCTCTAAGAAGACTGAAGCGACTGAAATCTCACTTAAACATCGGACTCCTAAGTATGGCCACCTTCGAACCCGCCCTCACAGCTCGCTTTTTGCATCTTAATTTCTCAAATATCACATTTTGTCTCCACGATGGGCACCCACTGTGAAAGGACATTTCCAAAATTGCTTTGCCACCGCGCGGCATCCAGTCGAACAACATTTTCTGTTTCCGATCACTAATTAGTCCTCTTCAAGAAATATAATTAATGGCGGAGGAGTACTACACATCTACATGGATAGTATAGTACAGATCTCGTTTGCCTCATTCTTCTTCTATCTTTTGTTGCATTCCGTCCACTTGGAATTAAGGTACTCATTATAATTTTATCATCTCCTTGTTTCTTTTATGATTCAACTTCCCACCTTCCTGCAAATTTCTTACTTCTTTTCTCTCAACTCTCAACTACTAACTAATATTTTTTTTTTCTTTCTTTCTTCAGTTTAAAGATTTCCGCAACGCCTTTAACAGAGACAGAGTTCAATCGCTGGAAATGGCTTCCACAAGCGCTCAATTGCCGTCCGATTCCTCCTCTTCTTCTAACCTAATTAGAAGATGGAGTCACGACGGTTCTTGAGCTTTTAGAGGTGAAAACACCTCACACAATTTCACCCGACACTCTATACCCATCCGCTCATGGCATTAAACTTTCAAGAGACGCACCGACTTACCGCAGGATAAGAGATCCAAGATGAGCCTAAAAGCCATCGAAAATTCGAGATCTTCCATCATTGTTTTCTCAAAAAATTATGCCTAATCAAGGTGGTGTTTGGAGGAGCTTGCAAAGATCATGGAATGCACAGAATTTGGGCAACCAGACGCGGCTTTCTACCATGTCAATCCACGATGTCCTGTGAACAAACCACAGCCTTTGAAAAGCATTCACCAACCATGAAATAAATTGAAGAACAAGGTACGTATATGGAGGGACTCCTTGACCTGCCGCAATATTTCCGATGGATATAGAAGATGGGTAATGTTCACAACTTCTTTAGCTTTTGTTAATCATGACTAGCTTTGATTATTATTATTATTATTTGTAATTCAGGTAATCTAATTTGTAAGATTAGCTCATTCTTCATAATGAACTACACCTTGAGCTTGTAAGTAATATTTCTTAAAGTGAATTATAACATCGTGTTAAATGTGAAATTACTTTACAAGTAACATTAATATCTACAAAGTTATACAAATTAATATCTAGATGTATAATAAATATGAAATAAGATATCCTTTTTAAATAATTTTATACTTTCGTATATATAGTCTTGATAAGTGAAATATCTTTGAAAATAGGTAATATCAAATTTAATCCCCATATTTTGTTCTTATTATCAATAAGTTTTCATATGACCTCTAGATTGATTTTGTTTGGTGAGGACTTGTCAGACATATAGTCTTGATAAGTGAATACTATGAACATATAAACAAAATTGATTGAAATGAATGAGCATAGATACTTCCTACTTTCTAAAGATATTTCTGTATAATTGCCAAAATCTATTAAAAATAAACAACTTAAATCAAAAAACAAAAACAAAAGTGAATTCATGCATTCATAAGAGACTTACAAACTAATGCTATAAATGAATTTATTTTTACATGCATCAAATAACAAATCCATAAAGTGTCTAGAATTTGAATTTTGTAATATAATTCATCCCGTCGACCGCTATGTTGCTTTTATTGCTATTAATTTTTACTACTATCATTTTTGTTGATATTGTTGTAAATTTCTCTAATTTGTGTTGAAGAAATGTCTGTTACCATGGATTATTTCAACTTGAACAAATTTTATTGGCAAATTTTTTAGTAATTAGTCACCTACTCTTATTTTAAAATGATTAGAGTCGGTTGCTAAAGTGAATAACAAGTTTGAAATAAATATAACACAACTTTTCATTCAATTAATTTAGACATGAAACAAGTCTCCGCTTCAATGACATTAAAATAAAAGAAAATAAACAGAATAGAGAAATAAAGAGATATGGTTTAGAAGGTTGGATATGCAAGTAGCCTTGACGTGAGAGCTTGAACCAAGTGTTACCAATTCATCTACGATGGGATCATTAGATATGCTGAGTTTACCATAAGATGAGTACTAAATATGCTTTCATATGCAAATAATGCACATAATTATAGTTTATGTTTTGGATTGAATTTTGTTTTGTAATTGTCATGCATATATACATCATAAGATGGTTTAACTTTTAGCCAAATCAACTCGAGAATTCTCTTATTAGCATCAGCCATTTTTTATTCACCTTTTACTTCTAACATACTTATAGTATCAGGTACTAATCAAGTTCATCAAGGAAATAAGTGGACACGGTAAGAGATTGAATGATAAATGTTTATTTGTTGAGAGAATTGGTCGGAAATGGATTCTCATTTAAGAGAATTGACTTCTTTAAATTGAAAAATCTACCAAATGATGATGTCCGAATAGCTGGGATTGGGGGAGTTGGTGGAATTGGCAAGACAACCACGCAGCTTATATATAATCAAATTTCTTTTGACTTTTGGTTCCGTTAGTCTTCTTGAAATGTTAAAGCTATTTGCAAACCTGGTGGGATACATGATTTACAAAAGCCACTTCTTCGTGATATAAATGTGAGAAAAGCATTATATATGGAACATTAGCCGAGGAGCCAAAGTAATACAAGATACTCTCTAATCTCTGAAGGCTCTTTTTGTTTTTTGATGATATTGATGACGATTTGGAACTCTATATCTAATCGAGAACATCATTAGTTTGGGAGGCGTAGGAGTTTTGATAACAAATCTAGAGATCGAAATTGCTGCATAAAGTTGATGACCTATGTGATTGAAGGGATTAAATCTGAAGAAGCTCCTCAAGCTCTTTGGTCTATATGCTTTTCAACAAAATCTTCTAGACAAAGATTATAATATTCTCTCGGATGATGTAATACATTATTGCCAAGGTCTTCCTTTGGCTTTAAAAGTTTTGGGCTCTCTTTTACGTGGCAAACGAACTAGTGAATGGAAAAGTGAAGTGCATAAATTGAAGAATATTCCTAATGCAAAAATCCACATGTGCTCAAGATAAGCTACGATGAGTTGGGATTGCATACAACAAGCAATATTCCTAGACATTGCTTTGTTTTTTAAAGGTGAAGATAGAGACTTGCTTCAAAAAATATTGGATTGTTGTAGATGTTTGCTGAGAGGATTGATTTCTAGAGGCAAATGTCTCATATAACTGCTTTCTGGCTATAATAAAGATATATATGCATGATTTGATACAAGAAATGTCAAAGTTATTCACTAAATAACATCCTAAAGACCCTAAATAAAATGGAGATTGCCAGGGGAATCCGTATTTATATTTATTAAAAATTAACAAAGAAGTAGAATTCAAACTAAATAATAGTTTACTTTTCCTTTTTGAAAGATTGAACATTTAAAAACATTTTTCATATATGTATACCCATACACTATTAGTTAAAGACGTTTGCTTCTTATTTTTCCCTTATTATTTGCTCTTTTTCTCAGGGGATGAAAAATGTTGAAACCATATCCCTAGAGTTATCTAGATCAAAAGAAGTGTTTGCAAATATGAAGAAAGTGTTTGCTAAGATGAAGAAACTTAGGTTGCTTTGCAGAGTCTGGGTTACATAAGATGATACTTATGAGAAAAAGTATAAAATATCTCCCGAAGGCTTCAATTTCCTCGGAACTAAGATATCTTCATTGGGAAGGTTCGAGGCTTCTGGCCATTGAACTTTGATCCAGAGAACCCTGCTGCACCAACTTAAAGTGTAGTAATATAAAAAAACTTTGAAAATGAAGAAGGTACAAATCCATTATTGAGTTTATTATTATTTTTTTTATAGTAATTTCATTTAAATTCTAGATTTTTGAATAATTTTTTTTTGTTACAAAGATCATGAAAATTGAAGTTCACTGATGTAAGTGACTCAATAGCTCATCAAAAATTCCAAAATTACTAAGTATGCTGTAAATTTGAGAGTTTGAATATTAAAGTGGTTGTACAAGTTTTTAAATTGTATTCATTTATTGCATTTCCCGATATGGAAATTTTTGAAGAAGCTTCTTTGAATGAGACCCAGACAAAGAATTATCTGACAGGATCTCGACCCGATACCCTCCCGTACCCGTGGTCCTGTTTAGGTGAAGTCCTGCATCGTATAACTTTGTGGGAAGATGACAAATCTCACCAAGGGAGTGGAAGGAACACCCATGTAATAATTTAATACCCAATTATACATGTATATATAAAACCCGCAAATAATTATAAATGAGGTTTCATAAAGTTCAATACGAATATCAGCATCAGAGCACAGGGATTTAGTGGGCATGGCAGAAACAATGTCCAATACAATCAAACACAACAGGATAAATGCTATAGAGTACGCCACCGTGGGCGGGAGAAGGACACAACTGCGCGAATAGGTCTGCATTAACTGTCTTCAATCTTAGGGAACAGATGAAACAATAATGGTGAGATAATAAACTTTATGGAGTGGCATAGTTTATAAGGAAAATAATACTTTATAGTTTCAATGGTTCTTCTCTCAACCTTCCGCTCACTCTTGTAAGTTCCCGTTTAGAAACATTTCACAAAACCCAACTTTTTCCCAAGTCCAACATATGCAAACCATGTGTTCCAGCAAGTAGTCATACAATGTTAGGAAACCATAATCCGCATCAGATAATAAAGAGCAAAGCCAAGCACAAAACATGTATAGCCATCAAGTAATAAGATAACTTTGAAATGCACCAAAATCATGAGTATTAAAATAGTTATACTATAATAAAAAAAAAAAAACAACAACGTCCATACCACATACCCATCATAAACCGTCGGTAAGCCGATCTCACGACATCGTGACAACTAATGAACCTGTGGTTACACCCGACCATCATGTGGCAACTAACAACCTCATGTTCACATCACGTGGCACCAACAAACCTACAGATCCAACATCACGGCAAACTAACAAACTCCAAGTAGACCCAGCGCATCACGTGGCACTAATAAACCTTCCAAGCCCATTTACTCACGTGGCACCTAATAAAACCTCCGTGAAACCCGCCATCACGTGGAAAATCAATAAACTCCGGCAAACTTTGGCCATCACGTGTAATGCACAAACCTCCAACCTCGACCATCACGTGCACCAATAAACCTCCGAGTAACCTCCGCTCCATCACGTGTCCTCTATCAAACCTCCCAAATCTTGGCCATCACGTGGTAACAATATAATCGTTCCCTTTCTCACATGTACCTTTCCAACAATACCGTATTAGAGTCAGTCCACAAAATCTCATGATCCACTTTTCTTTTACAATAGTTTTTCAAGATAGTTTACAACCTCAATCCATGTACCCAAAATATTCAAACACCACCGACTACTCCACTATCTGCAAAGAAACTTTCAAATAGCTTAAAATGTCAATTTAAATTCATACTTAAATAATAACTTGTTTTATATGAAACCAAAATCATGTTTGAATGCAACTAACCATCCGATCAAAACAAAAGATTTATGTAAAGTACGAATCACAATAAATACAGCCTCAACATAACACCAAACTTTAAGATATAAACCACTGCCGCACTATGTGACGTCGCCTTGCTCCCCGCAGATCGCTCCTGCCTGCGTATGCCCGTAATATAGATAAAACTCCGCTTTAGCTCTAATAATCAGAAACTAACAACCTTGTGATGCCCGAAGGCCTTAGAACAATCAACAAGTAGAATCAGAACCCATCTGCAATTGAATTTACAGTTCAATGGCTATATCAGGCCCTATAGTCCGATACTAAATTGGGGCTTTTCACCCGAGCTAATTTCTAAATTGAACCGTCCACAATTCTCTAAACATCCACTTCACTAATACAACTTCACTTTGCCAAATTTGACTAATCCAGACTTATTTCAAATTCGAATTTCTGTGAATTACCCGAACAACCTAAAAATGGAAACCCAACCAAACGATGTCCAAAATTTACAAACCACATCAATGGAAAGCCTAAGAGACCAGGAACTCATTGGTACCATTTTCACTGGGTCCAATTAGTCGTGGTGGCCGGAAAATCCCTGATCTAACCCCCGCCTGATTTTGTTTTCTGTAACTCCAAACGTGAGGAATCTGCAAAAGTGGACCACGTAGATGAGTCTAGGGGTCCAAAATGGTGGAAAGAGCCATGGGGTGGCCTGAAGTGGCCGAAATCAAAACCGCTACAAATCAAGCACGCCGCTGCCTCTCCGGCCAGATCCCGCGCGTCCGGTCGGTTGGTCATGGAATTCCCAATGCCAAGTTTTCTAGTTCCCGCGGTATGACTTCTGGGGCCGGCTGTAGCACGCTTAGTGGGCCGGTGGTGCCTCCTTTTCAGGCAATCTTCCACGGCCAATGGTTCAAATGACTCACTCGTCCGCAAGTTTGGAAGAATTTTTTCTAGGGTTTCGGGAGCCAAGAGGTGTTTTGGGGTTAGGGTTTCCTTGGCATCACAAGTTATGCTTATAGCCTGCAGGGTCGCTGGTAAAAGTTTGAAGACAGCTTGACATCATAAAATAATCATTGGTTTGAAATTAATGGCTATAACTTTTATCCAGAAATGGATTGAATGCTCGACCAATGCAGAATCGGATTACAGGAGGTCTACGAAATGGTGTCTTAGTAAACCCAAAACTATTCAACCTTGAAAAAGTCAACTTTGGTCCATATATCAAGTGTTGGTCAAACCTGGTCAAACTTAGTCAAACTTGGTCAAATGTGTTTAAACTCGTATTATTTGGTGCGCGGGTTATAACTACCCAAAGAAGATCTAGTACTTGATATCTCTTGAATTTTAATGTTTCATTATGGTTCAAAATTGCGTAATTGCTCGATTGTTTTTGCGAAGATGAGACGCTTGAGGAGGCTTGATATGATTGGGACAAGAGTCAAAGAACTCCCAAGCAGCATTGGATATTTGGAATTTCTTGAATCTCTTAACCTATAGGATTGCTCACGTTTAGAGAAATTTCCAGAGATGGTGAAGATGAAATGCTTAAGGGAGTTTCGTTTAGGTGAACCAGACAAGGAACCCCAAGCAGACGGATATTTGGAATCTCTAATCTTCCTTAACTCTGGATTACCACGCTAGAGAAATTTCCAGAGATGGTGAAGATGAAATGCGAAGGGAGCTTGCTAGGGTCGAATCCTATTAAGGAACTCCAAGCAGCATTGATATTTGGAATCTTCTCAATCTCTTTAGTTTAGCGGATTGCCTACGCTTTAGAGAAATTTCTGGTAGACAGAAGACGAAATGCTTAAGGGAGCTTTGTTTATGTGGAACTTCTATTAAGGAACTCCCAAACAGCATTGGATATTTGGAATCTCTTGAATCTCTTAGCGTATGGGATTGCTCACGCTTAGAGAAATTTCCAAAGATGGTGAAGACGAAATGCTTAAGGAAGCTTTGTTTGGGTGGAACTCACATGAACTCCTACAAGATTGGATATTTGGAATCTCTTGGAATATCTTAACTCTGTGGATTGCCTACTTAGAGAAATTTTGTGAGATGAGAAGACCGAAATGCTTAAGGAAGCTTGTTTGGGTGGAACCGCTTATTAAGGAACTCCTACAAAAGATTTGAACATGGGAATCTCCGAAACCATTGACTGAGATTGTTCAAAAGTCGGGAATTTCAGATCCAAGCAGAAAATATGAAATGCTTATAGGAGCTTAAAGATCCTTGCGCCTCTATGACATTACAAATTGTGAAAACCTCGTGACTCTTCCTAACACCTTGAGAAGCCTGCAATTTTGCTTAAAGTCACTAGATCTAGCAGGTTGCAATCTCATCAAATGAGCAATCCCTAGTGATTTATGGTGCCTATCCTCATTGAGTAGTTTAAATTTAAGTGAAATCAACATTAGTAGCATACCTACTAGCATCATTCAACTCTCTCAGTTGATGTACCTTTACATGAATCATTGCCCCATGCTTGAAGAAATTCCAGAGCTTCCATCAAGTCTAACAAGAATACAAGCACACGGTTGTCCGCGCCTCAAAATTTTATCATCATCTCATCCTCATCCAACAAAAGATCCAACTGGGTTTTCTCCCCAACTCCCTTCGGGACTCATTTGTCCAAGTGTGTGAATTGATCTCTACCCCTCACCCTAATTAAATTTTACACTTTTATTTGTATGAAAGGCCAACATGAGATTATATTATTCTTTTTACATATATATGTAGGATCTTAGATGCAACAAAGTAAGGTACAGATGCTTTGATATAACTCCTGTTTTTGTTCCACCCTCAAGAGGTAGGACCGAATACTATGGCAAAGACACAGAGTATGGGATTTGAAGTAAGTATAGATTCCCAAACAATGGTATGAAGATGATGCTTTGTGGGATTCGCTTTATCTTCAATTTTTTGTTCCTCTTGATGTTGATGATGAGACAATAAAGCATGATGTTGTTAACTGTGAATTAAGCATATCCCAAGGCGATCAATGTATATGGGTGGATAGCGTTTACATGGTTGATAATATCTACGGCGGTGATAAGGGCTTAGACATATTGGGGCTCTACTTTTTCCCTCAAAATGTCATTCCAAATAAGTATCGATCCAAAAGATGGAAATACTTCAAGGCTTACAGTGAGAGAGAGCATAGAATGAAAAGTTGTGGGATACATCTGATATATGCCCAAGCTCAAAATAATCATAAGAAAATATCAAGAAATCGTGATAACCCAGCAGAAGATGAGTCACAGTCACACCACAAAAGATCAAGGCATCATGTTTTCTAGTTTCCTACTCTCTCCCTCAAGGAATGCCTTCTCTCTTTCTCTTTCATACTTTTTTTTTCCTTCAATGTTTTTAAATTTATTTATTCTTAATTATAAATGTATTCAACATCATCCAAGTTTATCTTTTTCCTCTAATAATAAAAAGAATTTAATAAAATATACAAACATCACTGCCTTTAATTACTTGAAAATGTCTACAAAGTTATACTTTTATTATTAAATAAATTCTATTTTGTTGTAGAAACTTATCAAACATCTTTTGGTAAGGTTATTTATAAAGATTTAAATTAAAAATAATTATTCAATTTAACAAAAAATTTAAAAGACAAATCCTATAATTTTTATTTATATTTTAAATCAAATTTAAAATATAAGGTAAATATCAATAAAAGTGGGTTAAAGTTGGAGGATAGATAACGGTAAAAAAAATGGTTTCCTTTCCATGTTTTGCATAGTATGTGGGGTATTTTGAACCTTTTAAAGTATAAGGGGTAAATTTCAAGAAATGTGAAAATGCTTTATTCCATTTTAGAAATTAAAAGTTTCAAGCATAAAAGGCAAAATTGGAACGTACATACATGTCCATGGATCTAAATAATTGAATATCCTATCACTTACAATTGTGGATAAAGTTTTATTTTAATTGTTTTAATTAGTTTTGTTATATTTCTTAAATTATTTAATTATATCAAGAACTATATTAGGAGAAGGGGAAGAATACTTTATACTTTTGCTCTAAAGTGAGAAAATACATGAATAATTTGCTTTTGTAATTATAATGATAATAATAATACTCATGGACACCCGACTAACCTTTACACAGGAATTATTGCAGTTGGTAGCAGAAAAGTCTTTGGTGAGTAGAATGAGAATACCATCAAAAAGGTTCTTCGTTCAAATTATGGAACTTTTAATTAGTATGTTTTAAAGCATGAAACTATTTTGATTATTGATTTGTTTGATGTGTGTTTAATTTGTATTTCTTCAAACTTTTTACTTGTAAGACAACTTTCTAAAACATATTTTCTTAAATAACCTCAATTTTTTTTTTTGTATTTTCTACATATCCGCTATGTTATCTTGACTAAATAAGTTACCTAAGAATTTTAAAAATATAATTACTTGAAAGTTGAAGTAATAGAAGAAGTATTTTAACAAATACCATTTTTAAATATTTAAGGTTTTATTAGGTTATAACCATGTTAAGATAGGTCACGTACGAGGATAACCCACTAGAATCATGTCAATATATAGGTTATTCATATCGATTTATGTATAATTTAACTTAATCCATGTGTTAATAAGATTATTATATTATATTTATCCATATGCTGAACAAGTCGTATTTATATCAATTTATTTTCATATGATTACTAAATGAGTCAAAAAATGATTAAATGCTTGGAACAATATAGAATTGAATATGATACTAGATAGATATACGTATCATCTGGGCTCCTAAGAGCTTATTTATAGTTTATTTAAGCCTATTTTCTCTTACATAAGTGTCTTAGGAGGTGTTTCAGCAGATTTAAGGAGATGTGCTTATGATTCTTATAAACCCCTTTTAGCTTATTTCAATAAATTTCTTAAGGAAGCTTATCAAAAAAATGTTTATTGAATAAAAACTCCCTTGTTTACAAGTGCTATTAGTCAAACACAAGGAAAAACTCGGCTATTGAATAACCCTTATGAAATAAGTTCATACTTTAATTTTCGAGTTGTAGTGCTGCATCTTACTAAGAGACTGTATCGAGGTGAGATCTGACTATTGAATCCCAAAGATAAAGCCGATGTCCCACATCATGTTCTAACCGGAGGGGCTCTCTTAACCTCATCTCACCCCTCCACTACTTGTCTGAAGGATAATTTTTGAAGAAATTTTAAAAAAAAGTAAAGAAAAAGAAAAAAAGCATTTATTATTACCGAGTGCTCTCCAATTAAAGGACATGCATGGACTCTAGAGTCAGTCTTGTACAGGCGAAAAGTCTTCAAAGAAGGGTTTATTTATTTATTATTAAGGGCATTCGGTGCTATCAAAGATACCACCAAGAAAGTCTAAGGAAGTTTCATGATCAAATTCATATATATAATATGGTCAAGTTCAAAGTATATGAATCACTGTGAAAGTCTTACTTACCACTGCTCTGAAATATGAACAAAAGCTTTTCTTTCTTTCTTCTTTCTTCTTGTACTATTAATTTATTAATTTATTCAATTTTTTGTTTATTTATTTATTTATTTTTAGAAGTGCTGTGGAATTCTTGATACTTTGGGTGTGAATGATGGGTTTTAAGGGTCTTCAAAGGAGTCCGCATTAGTTAGATTTCAGAGGAACATTAGTTAGATATTCTTTCCACTTTAATGTATTTTAAAGTGAAAAATTGAGAATTATAATCAATGACATGTATCTCACTTGATTAGAACTCTTTAATTAGTTATAATCAGTGTTTAATTATTAAAAAAAAGTGAAAAAAGGAAGTAAAACTAAAATCCGACAAAAGGAAAAGGAAAAAGTTCATAAGAATATATGTGTTGAGAATTTGTTTTCGGATAGTGGATTTTTTTTTCCTTTTTAGATAATTCTTTAATTTCTGACCATCTCATGGATAGTAGCAGCATGTTGGACTTACAAATGTATATTTGGATCCTCTTTTTAGTTTTGATTTTGTATTGGTATGGAAATATTAGTATTCTAAAATGGAAAATAGATTCTTTTTCACCTTGGTTTTGACCATTTGAACCAAAAAAAACTCTATGGAGATGAAAATGCCAATAAGAAATTACTCTTGCATTTTCTTGAAATGAGAATATTTCTTAACAATTTCAGCAAATCAAATTTTCATTAAAGATCTTGTTTATTTTGTAGGAGGCAAACCTAAAAGCAAAACAATCGTGAAGACCCGACTCTAATTAAAAAAACAAAAGTAAAAGCGAAATGATCAGTGGAAGATTTCTTGGAAACTCCAAACAAATTTTCATCAAAGGCCATGAAATCAAGGACATTGACTCCAAGTCAAAGGAATGTGAAATTGTGAACTTGTTTTTCACGCTGCCTCACCGATGGCGAGACTCACAGGGTTGAAAAATCATTTAAAAAAACTAAGTAGCCGCGAACTTATTAAGGTTTTTCTTTATTTTAAAGGGAAACAAAATAAGAAAGAAAACCCAACATGACTCCCGATACAGCATGTTTCCTGAAACAAAGCTTCTGCGCTCGGGCGTCAAGTTACCTATCTGGGAAGGTGCATGAAGTGAGTGAGTCGTAGCACCCCTTTAACCCCGTATAAAAACGGTCTCTACTAAAACAAGCTTGTAGAAAATAATGCACTTTGACTAATCGATCGTTGGATACAAAAACAAGCAATAACAATATAATAACCCTACTGTGCATATAGAAATGAATAGACAAATAAATAAATATAATGAATGTTTAAATTATACGGTATAAAAACGCGCACTCGGGTTGATATATCCAAAGCGCTACTAATTAGAGACAATGTTAGTGTAATAACAAATATGAAATATTCACATTTAATTGGAAATTGGTTATAGATTGTGAGGTCACCATTTGTTAAAAAGCTTATATACGAGATGTCGCCCCACCTACTATTTATATTGCTACAATAAATTAACTCCACAAGATCCCATTTTATAGGAACTATAGAATTAATCACGTGTTTGGGAATTTTGAAAATCTACTGAATTTGAAATTTTGGTTGGTAGTTTGAAATATTGAATAAGAATTCTCAAAATGAATTTGAAGCTTTGAATTGAGATTTGAAAATTAGATTTGAAATTGAAGCTTGGAATTTTATAAATTTCAGACTTGAGATTGCAAATTTTGAAATTAGAAATTGGAATATTCGAATTATGAAATTTGTGACACTTTGAATCTTTGAAATCAGAAATTGTAAATTTGAAATTAAAACCAAAATGAAATTGAAAATGAGGCAATTGAATTTAAAATTGAAAACTTGAAGAAGAATGAGAGAAAATAAAATAAAATAAAATAAAACAAAAATAAAAAAATAAATAAAATAAATAATAATAAATAATAATAAAATAAAATAAATAAAATAAATAAATAAATAAATAAAATAATAATAATAATAATAATAATAAATAAAATAAAATAAAAATATACAGGAAATTGACTTTAGAAATTAGATTACTTGAATTTTGAGAAATAAAAATATTATTTTGAATTAAAAACATAAAAAAATGAAATTGAAATAGGAAAAAACAAAAATTTAGAAATTGGATTTTGAAGACTTTGGTTTTTTTTTTTTTTTTTTTTTTAAAACGATAAATTACGAATAAATTAAGAATGAATGCGACTCGCTAAGAGCTCGTATTTCTAAATATAAGCCGAATGACATGTCGCTTCTAAATATGTGTCTAAGTTAATAAATCGACCCAACTTGACTTGTTCCCAAGATGGGATGCGCCAAGGCTGTAAGATAACCAACGTATCGGTATCTAAATGAATGGGCCTAATTGAATCTAATTGGATGAGTATCTAAATATGGGATGGGCCTAAGTTAATGGGTTGGACCTAATTTGATGGGTTGGACCTATGTAGTGGGCTTGGGTCAAATTTGGGCGGGCTTAGGTATGAGGCCGAGCTTCCACCCGAATTCGTACTTAATTCGATAAAGATATTAACGGCTTCAACCTAAGTTGATGGGCTTAAATACGCCGACTGACACCCGTCGACCAGTCGACGCCAAATACGTCATTGGATTACTGTGTCTGAACCCAAGAAACTGCCTGACCTGGGCCGAGTTTATGCCACAAGATTGATCCCATTAAAGCTTAAGTAAATTAACTACACAAATTTCTAACAGAGATAAATCAATCATATGTTAAATGTAACAAAAATCTTAAAACAAAATAAAAAATCTCCTACTTCGAATAACCTGCTCGAACCAAAACACTACTGTTTTGAAATCAAATCCTAATCTCCACCATTCATAATGAATATTTATGAGTCAAGAAACTCTCTCCAAATTTCAAATGATCGACTACGCATCGTCGGATCTAATTCTCCGATGAAATCGACGTTGAAGAAAACTTCTCGATTTTCTATCTTAAAACCTGGAAATATAGCTACCGTTTCCATACTGCAATATGACTATTCGGGACTCAAAATCCAATCTCCTCTGTTCATAATCTAGATCTATGTCTTATCATAAACATACCCAAAATTCAGAACGATCTGACGGTTAAAAACAATTATCAAAATCTAACACTAAAATCGTTCGAAATTGAAACAAAATCAACAACTATTGGTTCTAACTAGTATAACTTTCAAATGGAATCAACAAATATAATTCGCACTATCTACGAAATTCTGCATCTACGTATTATTTCAAACATATCCAAAATATAGAAGGATCTAACTAAGTAAACAATGAAACGAACTCTTACCTTGAACTTGCCAATGCTAAACCATTTCAAAATTCCAAAAATAACTTCCGATCTACGAAAATCCAACCATCAAATTCCACTCCGAGACCATCTAGTGGTCGTGCTGGAGTGGCAACATTATATCAAAATTTGAGATCGACCGCCCGTTTCTGACGGTCCGATCGACATCAAATCTCTTGATCTCCTCTCCTCCCTTCTTCTTCCTTCCTTCTTTTTCTTTTTGTTTTCTCTCTCCTAGTTTCTTCCTTCTACCCGCTGCTTACCCCTCAGGACGCCCTGTAACCGGGTGTCCGTTGACAACCCACAACCCAGGAATAGTGGATGTCTGTTACCCGACTCCACTTACGAAAAATCGGGCAGAGCCTCCTTTATACGGGGAGCTCTACCCATAAGACAACACCGTCTCTGGGCATAGACAATGACTCACATTGTGGTCTCATATACAGTTATAATGAGTAAAAATGACCACTTGGGCCCCTTCATTAATACTCACAACATAAACCAACTATATCAAATAGTTTCAAGAGTTAATCATTTCGCTCTTATACAACATATATTAAAAGTTTAAACATTCTAATACATGTTCGCATAACAAAACCAAAGCCATAACCCAGCTTTCTTCTAAAATGTTCTATGATGAGCCGTTCTCAGACGCCTCAGACCAAAATGTTCCTCGACAGGTGAGCTATCGCTCAGAATGGAATCACCCTAAATGTTTACTTCCACCTAAGTGCATATGCATGCTCCAAATTAAACACACATTCAAACAAAATACGTGATCCTACTAACGCCTTAACGACCAACCCACGCCTCAGTCTTCACCGACTCTCACACTCTGCCTGCTTCATATATTCAGAGAAACATTATTTTCAAAACAAAGATATTTGTTTTTATTTGTGGACAACCCTCCAATATAAGTAGTGGATCGACTCCGATGATCTATTTAGTAGACAACCCTCCAATGAATATCAATTGGGCCGACTCTGACGATTGATATTTTATATGGACCACCCTCCGATATTGTAATGGACACACTCCGATAATTAGTATTATTAGTCAACCCTCCAAAACAATTCTCTCAATAAACCACCTCATGCACTCACTCCTATTGTTCTAAGGTGCCCCAATGCATATGGAATGCATGATGCCAATTCCAATACAATTTATATAATACATGCAAATACAATCTACCTATTTTGCTATCTAATTTCCCTAGCCTTCATTTCCCTCGCCACATCTAGCGAGCCATCTCCCTCGCCAAAGCCTCCCCTTCCTAATATTCATCTAGGTATTTCTCCCTCCCTCCCTCCCTCCCTCCCTCTCATCTCCCATTTCTTCCTCATTTTCACTTTCTTCTCCAAAACCCCCAATTTTCTTCCATTTTATGGGGTTTTCTAGTCCTAATTCCACCAATCCCTTCATTTTCTCCTTCGTCTCAGATGTTTCCTAAAACGATCCACCTGCTTCGCCATGCGTATGGTATACCTCTCTTTTTTTTCTCTCGTACATGTGGTTGCATGTTGTTCTGGGCTTTGGAGGATAAGCCAGTCGGGTCTTGCTTCAAGTTCCGTGTTTGGAAGGAGTAGGTGTTTGCTCGATGGTGGGGAATGTGGTGGTCGGGAACTGGTATTGCTTTGTTTTGTGTTTTGAACAAATTGTGTGTGTGTTTGTTTGTTTGTTTGTGGTTTAAAATGGTGTTTTGAGATCTGGTCTTGTTTTGTTTAGTGTTTGGAATACCAAACAATGATTTTGTGATATGAAAATGGAGTTCTGGGAATCGGGTCTTGCTTTGTTGTGTCGAAATACCGAGGTGTATGTGCTTTATGATATCAAATGGTGTTCTCGCAATCGATTTTTTGTGTTTGAAATACTAAAATGTTTGTGCTTTTCAGTGTATGAATAAGATTTAAAAGCTTGTTGTTTGAAATACAAAAATCCTTCGATGAGCTTCTTTTGATTTATCATGCACATTTTGGTTTGAACTTTGAAGTTATTTTTCTTGATTTAGAGAACCCAAAAACAGAAAAATTGTTGAATTGATTTTAGTTCTTGAAAGCATGAAGGGTGCTTGAATTCCAAGAAAATGCACTGCCGGTTTTAGATTTTATTTTTGAAAGTTAGTTAAAGTTAGTTGAAGTGGATAGCTAAAATAGATAGTGTTGTTGGAGTGATTTTGAAAAAGTGGTTAGTTAAAATAGATAATATAATATTTTAATATATTTTGAGTAACTATTTTAGATAGCCTTATTGGAGATGCTCTTAGGGGATTTGATCCATGGAATCAGTTTGGTTGCCAAAGAAATTAGATGAGGAGAAAATGAATAGAAAACCTCAAAACCTACCAAACCAAGCCGACTAAATAAATATGCACCAAACCGCTGGGTTCACTAGTCAAATTGGTCTGGCCACGCAGACGGCTCATTTTTTAACAAACCGAGTTTCACAGCTTTGGTTTAAATTCGAGTAGTAACCGGTCGAACCGGGACCGTGAGCACCCCTAGGCATACAGTGAAAGTTGGAGGTATTAAAATATGGTTAACCACCATAAAATCTATGTTAAAGGAAACAATTTCTTTAACATACCAAAAAAAAGAAGGAGATTCCGTTGTTTGGAAAAAAATTATAAACCATAGAAAATCTTTAGGAGCTAGTTTAAAATGGTGCATAGGAGATGGTAGAAAAGCTTGTTTCGATTTACAATCGGGTCTTTATGACTTCACTCATTAGTGAATGAAAATAATTTGCATTTTATCAATAGAGATGTCTATGAGTTTATAGACCGTAAAACCAAGGAATGAAATCTTCGATCTATTGTTTCTTTCTCCCTTCTAATGCTCTTAATACATCAAAGCTATTCTCGTTCCTTTCTCTCCCATAGAGGATAAGATTATTTGGGGTTACTCTCACGATGGTAATTTTAACCTTAGGTCAGCAACTTGGGGAATGAGAAGGGCTTTGACTCATCCTAAATATAAGTTGTTGAATTGGATTTGGAAATTAAAACTCCTACCAAAAATAAAAATTTTCCTTTGGCTAGTTATTAGAAATGTCATTCCTACTTGTGATTTTCTAACTGCCACAAGGTTGGAAATTCCAAATAGGTGTTATTTATGCAATCAGGATATTGAAAATATCGATCATGTCTTTAAAAATGCCATTTTGTTACAAGTATTTGGGATCGGATCAAATATAATTGTCCCACTCCACTCTTTTATGAGGGAGACTTCCTTTCCTGGTTGGAAATGATTTCTAAAAACTATAAAACAAATTGCAACTTGTTCAATCATCCTATGGAAAAAATTGGCATAATTATTTGGAATGTTTGGAATCATAGAAACTATGTCAGCTTTTGGGCGAGATTTAAACAAACTCTCCTTGTCATTGAGAAAGCCACTTTAATCTTCCAAAACCTTCAAGAGTGTATTTTTGACCCTGATCTTCATAATGAAGGATGTGATGTCTCTCGAACGGTGGAAAGATGATTCGTTGGATCCCTCAATTAATAATAGGTTCAAGTTAAATTTTGATGATTCTAGAGTTCAAAGTATTAGTGCTTTAGGATGAGTTATTAGAGATTCTAATGGTATTATTAAAATGGCTGCTTATAGACATATTGGTAATGTTTCAATTATTGTTGCTGAATGTATGACTTTAAGAGCTGGTATGTTAGCTACCAAGAGAAATTAGCTACCAAGAGAAAAGGTCTTTTGAATTTAGAGATTGAAGATGACTAAAAAATAGTGATAGATTGTTATAATAAGATGATTAATATTCCTAGTTCTATTTTGTTATTAATGGAGGATACTTGGAGTTTGGCATAAGGCTTAAATATTTATGTTTGTCATCATATTTACGTAAAAGTGAATGATCCCACATCGCCTTGCAAAAAAAGGGCTTAGCAATTTAGATTATAATGTTTTGTGTTCTAATTTTCCTAAAGATATTACAAATATAAGCGTTCATGATCATGATGGTGTTTTTTCCAATCATTTTTGTAAGGTTTTTGGTCAATAATCTTCTTTCATCAAAAAAAAAAAAACCCCTAAAATCTATGCGATCTATTTTATGAGGGGAAAAAAAAATCAAATTACTACAATTTTTTGCATACATGATCTAATCTAATGGTCATTTTCTCAAAATCATCAATTCTCATAAGGTAAAAGTATAGGATTGTGGCTGTAGATGATAGATGCTGGTTATTAAAGCCAAAACTAAAGATAGATCTCCACACTTTATTTAGGATTCATTCAAGCATGCATGCTGTTAATAACAGTTTTTAACAGACGTGCGATCTTGCTATTTTGGTGCGGATAAGACGCACAAGGTAATAACAGCTTTGATAGGTAGGCCAGGTAGGCAACACTGATCACCAAGGGTATCCACTGCTGATTAAGGTTGCCATTGGGTTAGAGAATGATCAGATGAAGAGAGACATTACTGTTTTTAACATCCATGACGAGTTTAGCATTGGGGTTTAAGATGGAGCCGTCATTCTTGAACACCCAGCGCTGATCGCCCCAGCCTTGGCATTCAAGGATGATGATAGCAACCTCAGAGCTATGGCCATCGGAGGTCAAGCATAGGTTGCGGTTGCTATTTACTCGGATGGTGCCATCACTGTAGAATGCCCACCGTTGCTGCTGCTTGCCTTTCTCACAAGACTCTAGCCATACACGGGTGTTGTCGTTATTGGCCTGCAAACACATATCTTTATACCCCATAATGGAAGTCACGTGGTCATTCTACATCTCCTCCGCTCCAACCTTGTCAGCGGCATGAAGATGGTCTCACCGTCAGGTAGTTCCTTGTGCCGCTGACTGGGCCAGAGGACAAGTCCAGAGCGAGGATTGGGTGATGGAACCGTCAGTAGAAAATGCCTCACTCAGGCGTCCAGCAGCCTGGCACAGTCGTATATCATGACATAGGATCCAGCACTATAACCGTAGGTAGTCATGCATTTGCCCAAGGAACGGATGGTCCCATCTGTGTGGAATGTCCACTGTTGCTTGCTTTGTTGTCCACAAGGCCATAGCTGGATGGGATTCCCGTCATTGTCCTGCCCATTCCTCACGTCCACGCACAGACCATCCCGACCACTGATGCGTGTCGTGCAATCTTCTATCGTACACATGTTGTTGTTGTTGTTGCTGTATGGAACGTGTTCCTCCTCAACAGAACCAGGCATTCTTATAATTATGCCATTAGTTATTCCAGCAGGCCGCTGGCAATCGTAGAGTAGCAACGCGACAAAGCAAGTGAAGATAGAATTTCGGACGGTTCTTATTATGAGGGAATTGTAGTCCGGATCTTGAAGCGTAATGAAGCTAGCGAATATAAGATTGTTGGCGCGTTGGATCTGTTGGGAGAGAGCCGACCAGTTGTTCTCCATGCTCAGCATTAATGCGTCTGGACAAAATGGTCGGGTATGCCACCGGTGCTTAACAACTTGTCTCTCATCCAAATTCACTGCTTCCGAGACCATCTGGATGATAAATAATGAGCGCAATGGGGGACAGAACGATCGTTCCACAAACTGAGACGGCTGTAGAAAGTTCAGAGATTCCTAGATATATTTTTCCTTCTTCGATTTGCGGCCTCTTGAAGGTCGATAGCTGCCGCTGTAGGCAAGCGAATTTCCACTGGGTGCCGGGGGAATAATAAAGTAGTTGCTGCTTCTCTGGGTGGAATGTCTCCAAAAGTAGGATTGGCCACCTACACGATAAGCCACTACATATACATTCACTATATCTGCGGCTTACGCTGACTGTGTGGCCTGAGTAGTCAGTTAGATTCACCAAAATGAAGCGTTCCCGTGGATCTTGCACCGATTGCCGTAGCACTGCTAAATCGGATACCATGGTTCCTCCACTTCTGAGTCGAGTTCGTAGTTCAAATATGAACAATATGTATGACAGCCCGCTTGCATTCGTCGCATCAAAGGAGACGGTGATAATGCCCTCGCTGCCTGGGATGCCCACCAATAATATTGCCACAACAACACATATCGCTGCTGCCACCACTCTCATCTTTTTTTGTTTTTGGTTTTGGGGGTATGATGCAGCTATTGCATATGCCCCCTACTCTTTTATAGTCATCATTAGTGGACACGTGTTGATGGACTGGCGATAATTCACATTATCTCTTTCTTTTGCCTTCTCTCCCTTGTTGTCTAGCTCTCGATATCCACGTCTGCATGCAATTTCCTATTCAAATTCATCAATACACATCTTTTTTTCATTTGATAGAAAAATCTTATGTAGATACGCAATATAGCATATTCATGCACACATATGTGAAATTGGGACTCAACCCACGCATCTCAGACCAAAATGATCCATGGCCTGGGTGCCGACTGTTTGTTTAAAACTCCAAAGCAGAGAGACGACAAGCCATATCTCTGAGCATGCCAAACATGAAACCCTAATCTCGCCGGAGGTCGAGGCTTCACATCGTACGGTAGCAGGCACTCTCATACCGCGCATCAGCCGATAGTCCACCCCATCATAGACTATCAATACGCCACACAGATTAACTGGGTCAAGCGCTATATCGCTACATAATATATTAATATTACATAATTGATATTATTTAATAATCCAATAAACAAATCTTAATAATTGATTAATACTAATCCACAAAATTAAAATACAACATTCTCCCACTTGGATAGCATTAGTCAATTATTAGGAATAAGGATTATTATAACTATGATAAAATATCAATTATGACCAAAGCACATAACAACCAATAATAATAAAAAAAAATATATATATATATATATATATATATATATATATATATATATATATATATATGCTCTCTAACGTGCGTAATATCTTATCCGATAGGAAATGTCATACACATCAATGTGCCTCATATTTCATGTAAAGAGATTTCATGAATGTAGAATCGCATGAGTGAATAAAACAAAATACGCCTCAAACAATGGTCCAAGCATCTCAATGATGTCACAAAGATATTACGACATATTATCACATATTATCTAATACACACCTCAAACAATTACAAAGAAATAACGCATAAATTCAAATTCCCACTAACCCAAAATATCAAAAGATTCTAACCAAACCCATAAGGAGTTACATGATCGTGCTGATAAACTCCTATAGTAAGCTCGTTAGTGGATCTCGCTAACATATGCTCGTAGCAAGATATCCAATCCGAGTCCGAAATTCCTAACTTTCTCCGACAAACGTATTTTATAATGTCAGCTTGAGCGCAAAGAAGACTCGTTGTTTCCAGAGAAATGTACAAAGAACAGATTGTCAACATATATCAAGTGGCTTGATATGCTCTCAACAATATGAAAGCCAAACCAATTTCTTTAGCCATGGCTTGACAAGCAGCCTCATAACAGCAGTTTAACATACTCTCGTTCCATACTGAAAGGAAATTGTAGTTGTCATAAACACTTTTCCAGTTAAACAAATTCTACTACCATAAAAATAAAACGAAAAGTAGATTTTCCATTATCCGGGCAACCTAAGCAAATCAGACTACCAGTGGACCTCAAGTTGATCAGACTTTTATGTGTCAACATACTTTATGACTGCAAGTACCTCATGACCTTTTCACAACCTTTCCAATGATTCAAACTCCTCGATTGCTCAAGTATCTCCCCTAAAGCATTAACAAGAAAAGCAATATCTGACGGAAGACAAACTCGAAAGATACATCAAAGCCCACAGTCAAGCATATGGGACCTTTTCCATTTCAACTCTCTCCTTTTCATCTTGAGGACATTGAGATTTAGAGACCTTATCACCCTTTTGAATGGGTGCAGCACATGAGGAACAAGAATGCATGTTAAACTGTTTGAGGACTTTTTCAATATATCCTCTTTGAGACAATCCAAGAATGCTTTGACTATCACGACGAATCTGATGCCTAGGACAGCAAGTGCATCACCAAGGTCTTTCATATCAAAATGATTATTCAGCACCTGTTTTGTCTCATTCAAAAGTTTAACACAACTACTAGCAAGGAGTATATCATCAACATATAAAACAAGGACTATGAAGTTGCTCCCACTCATCTTCAGATAAATATACAATTGCATAATCCACAAAATACACGCGCTACACGCATTTTGTGCTACGCGTGGGATATCATAGTTTTTTTTTTTTTTTAGAAATGGACAAAATGGTCATAAATCAACAATATAATCCCAAACCTTGATTCCGTAACATATCCAAAATAAGACTCATATGTGAGATTAACTAAACTCCTAAAAGTGAAAATTGCACATAAAACAAGTAAATTTCAATCAACGACAAATTATTGTGGTTCATATTGTAGAAATAACCATAATTCAAGTTATCCGATGGCTTATACCAATTGATAGAAAAATCTTATGTAGATACGCAATATAGCATGTTCATGCACATATATGTGAAATCGACTCAACCCACGCACTTTCACCAAAGAGATCCATAGCTCCAGAAAGCCGATCAAGTGAGTAACCGAGGAGAGAGAGTGAGATGACCGCTTCTCTATCCGATACGCCAAACATGAAACCCTAATCTCGCTTGATGCAAGTCGAGAGCTCATATCGGGATGAGAGAGGACTCTCATAAATGCGTGCATCACTGGGATAAATCAATTTATCATGTACTATTAATACGTTAGTTACGTATTAATTGATCAAATGCTATATCAGTTACATAATATAATAATATTACATAATTGATATTATTTAATAATCCAATAAACAAATTTTAATAATTGATTAATACTAATCCACAAAATTAAAATACAACATCATTTACCTCTACAATTTGATGCCCTTCGTGCAGCCTACCGTACGCGCCCAAGCGCCATGATTCGTGCGCCAAAAGCCGGCGCTTTAAGCAGTACCAATTATTAGCTGTGAATGGCCTCGGGCTTACCTATTTTAATAGAACGCGTACCGGCGCTGACCGCCCTTTCGCTCCTACTTCCGCAGGGCCGGCCCCGCCCTTCTTCGTCTCCATCACGCTGGGCCCTTGATCTTATCTTTTTTATTTTTTTGTTTTTATTAGGTAAAAGGATCTTGATCTTTCGATATCCAGAGCATCAACCACGTACATAATTCACTCTCCCTCCCTCTCTCTCACTTTCTCTCCATTTGTGTTTCACATTTTTCATGCATTCACTCATTACTCAACTTTTTTGCTTTTCCTATCCAATTTCTCTCTCTTCAACCGTCCCCACTCTGAGTCTTTTTATTGCGAGGCTACGAGCCAACTCTTCCTGTATTTATTTCTTTTATATTTTCTCCCATTACTAGATTCCCACCTATCCGCTCACCCTTCGTATATTTTTTCACGTGTTTTTTCTTTCATTACTCAACTTTTTTGCTTTTCCTCTCCAATTTCTCTCTGTTCAACCGGTCCCCACTCTGAGTCTTTTCATTGCGAGGCTACGAGCAAACTCTACCTGTATTTAGTTCTTTTGTCTTTTCTTTCATTACTACCCAAGTAGTTACTAAAACACATGTAACACGCGCGTGTCCACCAACATTTAATTTAAAAGTTGTAATTAGCTAAAAATGTTATTTGAGATCGAAAACGAAAGGATAGAGTAGGTAGGAGATCGAGAAAGATAAGATTAATGAGAATAACTACAATATTGTCTACCCCATATTAATTGTTATAAGTTTATTCAATAAAAATTAATAAAGATACCAAAATGCCTTTCTATAATACTTAGATTAAGAGCATATATATATATGTATAATGTATGGACATTAAACTTGTTAGGCGGGTCAATGCGAATATGATCCAAACACGATTATACTCAACTCAAACCTGTAAAAACACAATTATATTAATTAGATGAGAGTTGAATTATAATTAATAATTCATATTTAACACAAATAACCTATTAAATAGGTTAATTAATTAATATAATAATTGTTCATTAATTCAAGTTAAATTTCAGCGGATAATGTAATACGCACTCCATTTATTAAACGAGTTAGTCGAGATTCAGCCCACTTGAATATGGCCTGCATGTGATAATCTTTTCGGCTGGCCATAATAACTGATGTACTCAGCTCGAGCCACTTAAAAACACGATTATATTAATTAGATGATAGTGGAATTATAATTAATAATTCATATTTAACACAAATAACCTATTAAATAAGTTAATTAATGAATATAATAATTAAACGGGTCAATTCGGGTTAAATTTGTGTTAAAATGAATTGACATGAATATGACTCGTTTATTAAGCGTGTTAGGCAGTGTGCGAATATGGCCACGAAGCAACGATAATATAGCGCAAGCCGCAAAAACACGATTATACTAATTAGATGATAGTGGAATTATAATTAATAATTCATATTTAACACAAATAACCTATTAAATAGGTTAATTAATTAATATAATAATTAAACGGGTCAATTCGTGTTAAATTTGTGTTAGGCGGGTCAACATGAATATGACTCATTTATTAAACGTGTTAGACGAGTCAATACGAATATGACCCAAACATGATAATACTCAACTCAAACCCGCAAAAATACGATTATATTAATTAGATGATAGTGGAATTATAATTAATAATTCATATTTAACACAAATAACCTATTAAATAGATTAATTAATTAATATAATAGTGCTTGGTCGGTCGGATCGAGTTCGTGTTAGGTGGGTGAGCGAATATGGCCTGAAATACGATTATATTCAGCCGCCTGCTAGTATGTTGGATTCGTAATGTTACGTATTATATCAAATTTCTGACCCCGTGTACATGTTTGGTGGTAGAAATATGTGCCCATTGATGATGACAAAAGCATTTCACAATTATCATAATTAAAAAAGAGAATAAAAAAAAGGCTAGGATAGAGCAATAATTCTCACCTACTTGTTTGATAATTTAAGATAGAAGACTTTAAGAGACGTAAAAGTGATAACCTCTTTCCTTGCATTTTTAATGAATTAATTCTAATGATGCTTTAATTATTTTAATTTTTTTTTATTAAAAGGGTCATTGGAAACCTTTCATCATTCTTGTAAAAATAATCATTTTTCAAATATATATATATAAATGATTTTTTTGAAAACAAAAATTTTATTGTTCGGAACAATAAGATATTACATTCAAATACAAAAATTAAAGTGCTAAAAATATTAGCTTTGAGGTTAATAATAAGAATAAACTACTCAAGGCCTATACAATTGGTAGTCCTAAGACTCCTAAAAACATCAAGCTGTTTGTTCTTTAAAAATTTTATGATTTATTGTTGAATTTCTAAAAAAAAATTCTGAAAAGAAAAAAATGAAAATATATGTTTTTTTCTATTCAAAAAAAGTTATCTTCCAAAAAAAAAAGAAAAACTCCATTATTGCTCCGACAAGGAAGAGAAATTTGCGGGTGGTTGGGTTCATCATTACGAACTTGGCACGTTTATTTTCTCGATTGCAAACATGTATCATTTAAAAACTAAGCGGAGTTGAGAGCGAGAGAGGATGCGAGGATAAAATTCTCAATTCCATCAAGTTTACACATTTAATTTTGTTTTTAATTTTTTAATTTTTTATTATAATAAAACTAATATAATTTGTAGAATAATATCTATTCTCTTAAATATTTTTAAAGAAAATTAATTATTTTTAAAATAAATATATTTTTAACTAAATGAATAATAAAAAATTATGATTTTTTATGAATAAAAAATAGAGACATATTATTTATGTCATCCCCTAAAGTAGAGATATAAATTTTTTTTTTTTAAACTTTTAAAATTTTATATATAAAAATATTCGAGTTCTCATGTTTTGGTCGAGTTCTGAGTTACAGTGCTGACTACGACTCGTTAACATTCGAGTCGAGTTGTGATCTTCGCAGGTGTCTCATCTCATCAACACTTCTATGTCTCACAATGAAAATTTTCAAATTAATTGAAACAAAATTCGGATGACCCAACTCTAATTACAACTGTAAAAAAAATCGAACCCCAAAATTTGGGTTATCAAACTCTTACAACACCCGAAAAGAAGTGCAAACCGAATAAAGAAAGAAGAAAAGGATTAGGTGGAGTGGAGTCATCACCGACACTAAAAAACATATCGATTCTAACCAAGCCATGAATGTTTCACGTTGGGCGGCCCAACGTTTAAGAGGAATCTTAACCCTGTTCTTGATTATTTTATATGAAGTTTCTTTCTTTCTCACTCATGAGAAACATGTACCCATATTTTTTTGGGTCATCAGGTGTCTTGATCGGATTTGTACATATATAGAAGGTATCTTTAAGATATACTATACCGAGACTAATTTTCATTCGAGCCGGGATGGACCACAAGGCGGTAATACCCAAGGCTCGAACTTGAGACCTCTGATTAAGTTTAGGAGAGATCCCAACCATCTAAACTATATGTAGGGGTGACGATTCGTGTCCATTAGTTGTGTTCGTGTCGTGTCAATATACGGATCGTGTCGACGTTCGTGACTAAACTAAACCTGAATAATAGACATGTCAACATTCGATAATTCAAACTCAACCCATTTATTATTCATGTTAGGAAGGTCAACACCAGTATGACCCATTTAATTTGATTATTTAAAATAATAAGAATTATAATTAATCATCCATGTTTAACACAAATAACCTATTAAATTTAACATGTTTATTAATTTTATTATTTAAATATTTGACACAAATAACCTATTAAATAGGTTAATTAATTAATATAATAATTAAACGTATCAATTCGGGTCAAATTCGTGTTAGGTAGGTCAACACGAATATGACACATTGTCGCGTATTAGGCGGATGAATATAGTACAAGCTAGCGATTATCTTTCGGCCGGAAATCGACGAAAACACGATTATATTAATTAGATGAGAGTATGATATAATTAATAATTTATATTTAACACAAATAACCTATTAAATAGGTTAATTAATTAATATAATAATTAAACAGATCAATTCGGATCAAATTTGTGTTAAGCGGTCGCCTTGAATATGACGAATTTATTAAAACAATAGTAGGCGGGTCGGCAGATATGACAACGTGATTATACTTTCGACCCTAAACCATAAGAAACACGATTGTATTAATTAGATGAGAGTGGAATTATAATTAATAATTCATATTTAACACAAATAACATATTAAATAAGTTAATTAATTAATATAATAATTAAACGAATTAATTTAGGTCAAATTCATGTTTGACAAATCAATATAAATATTATCCATTTATTAAATGTGTTAAACGAGTCAACACGAATATAATCCTAACACGATAATATTCTACTCAAACACGGGTCACAATTAAAAGAGAGAAAAAAGAGAGGCTAGGATAGAGCAATAATTCACACCTACTTTAACTAGTCTCCAAAAGTTTGATAATTTGAGATAGAAGACTTTAAGAGACGTAAAAGTGATAACCTCTTTCCTTGCATTTTTAATGAATTAATTCTAATGATGCTTTAATTATTTTATTTTTTTATGAAAAGGGTCATTGGAAACCAAGTTTTCCAAATCTAACCTTTCATCATTCTTGTAAAAATAATCATTTTTAAAATATATATAAATGTTTTTTTTTTAAACAAAAATTTCATTAATTCAGAACATCAAGATATTACATTCGAACATAGAAACCAAAATGCTAAAAATATTAGCTTCTAGGTTAATAGCAAGAATAAATAACTGGAATTCTACATAGTGGTAGTCGTAAGACCACAGAATACCTAGCTAAGATTAAGTATTTGTTGAAGCATGCAGCCGAATAAAGTTTGATATGACTTCTGTAAACGAAGCAACTTTGTCGTCTGAATCACCCACACGAAAACCAACAAACAAATCAACTATCATTCGACGACATAATCACATGTTGCAACAAGTTGACGATAAAAACATAAAAAATAAAAAACAAAGGAAAATCGAATAAAAACTCAGATCGGGTGGAAGAAACCACTTTATTGAGAGAAAACTCCTTATCTAAGTGAATGACGATGAGAGTGGTGATCTAGCATTGCATAAAAAATAAACTACTCTTCAAATAAAAATATAGAAAATAATTAAATTTATAAAATATAAAATTATTTAATAATTATTAACTAATTAGTTCATATTTTTATACTACAACGAAGATAATTAATAATTATCATTAAAATATCAATCAAGTAACTCATGGGCCCGAGATGATTTTTGGAAAGTGGATAACAAGCGTACCGTACCTCACCGTCTCAGCGATATTCGTTTAGTATGATTAATTGTTCACCCACTAAGAGTGGCATAATTGTGATTGACTAGGTTCGGGTGAAAACATGGCGACCTAAGTTGATATCGAACAAAGAAAAGGGAATCGGCAATTAGTTAGTTCTAGTACTCTATTTCGATTTAATTATCAAATTTATTTTTCATACTCTAATCTTATTATGAAATGTTCACATTGTTTTGAACTGTGAAGCATTGAAATATTGAATTTGAAAGTTTGTCAAATACCTGCATGTGTGCGTTTATTTGAATCATGATTGAATTTACTACATTATAGTAAATTACTTTGAAATGAACTACCGAATGACCAATATGACGGGATTCACCAACTGAATCTGTCATGAATGTTGACTTCTATAGTCAAATGTGAGATTGTATTGTTAAATGTGAAATCACATTACTGCTGAATGACAAACACGATGGGATTCACCAACTGAATCCATTGTGAATGTTGACTCTATAGTTATATGTGAAATTGCAAACCGAAAAACGAAAATGATATCGTAAAGTGTATAGGTATAAGTATTGTATTACCTTGATTATGAAAATTGTAATAAGGCATTATTTTAGTAGAAAATGCATGAATTGTGTTAAATCGAAATGGAAAAGAGAATTGTATAGAACCACTAAACATGAAAATGCTTAGCGTATTGTTTTTACCAATGCGCAGGAACTGAGTGATTTGATAGTGGGACCCAAAATCGAGGAGATCAGAGTCATCCGCAAAGATCACGAAGTATGCTCCGTCATGTGCATGCATATAATTCTTTTTGAACATGATATTTTTGTAATGTAAATAGTTAAACTCCGAAACATTGTTTTGTATATCATTATGTAGAGGCATGATATGCCATATATGTAAATGAACTGTTATTTTGTATATCTAATTACCAAACTGAAAGTGAGTTTGGTAAAATGGTCCACACTGAAGATTTTTCTTTTTAAGGTTTCTTGCGAGGTGGACTTACATTTGTTTCAGAGGTCGCAGTGAAACCAGTTGCAGCTGTTAATGGAGAACCAGTGCTAGGGTTGTTGGTGTCCCCCATACTTGACATATCTAATAAGAAAATAAAAAAATACAAACAATCGTATTTAGATGATAAAGAACTAATCATAATGGAAAAAAAAAAAAACTGTAGAACAATTAAACTACATTCTGCTTCAAAATTTAGATGACAACAAATGTGTGTATGTGTATGTGCATGTGCATGAAAATGAACATTAATATGGCATAAAAATTACTTGGAGAATTCTTCTAACTGAATAAGATTAATTGGTTTGTGACAAATTCATTTTAGAATTTTAACTGGGAGTTTCTAATTAAGTATCATTTTCCACAGGGTGTTCATGAAATTAATTGATGTTTTAATGCGACATCTTAATTGATCGAATTGGGACAAAATTAATTTTGTAAAAAAAAAAAAGACTGTAAATTCAGTGAAATTCACCAAAATTTGGAAAAAAAACTCATTTTGAAAATTTGGGGAAAAGTCCAATTCAAACATGTCCGAGAATTACAAGTTAATGAATTCCTAAACAAGTATTTAATGCAGAACATTTTAAATTTATTTGTTTTCTTCATTTCTAATTTAAAAAATACTTTTATTTTGGTAATTGTGAGCTTTTTTTAAGTTCCTTAACCTAAATACTTTTATATTTCGTAATAATTTAAAATACTTTTATTTCTAATTTAAAATAATTTTAACAAAAGTTAAAATGCCGATCCGACGGCTGGTTTTTTTTTTAATAAACAACTAAATATTTTAAAAACTATTCAAATTATAAGTTATTTTTAAAATCTGACCGTTTGAGCAATCTAATTTTTTGCATAAGTCACATGCATAAGTAGGGAATCAAATCATTCAAAACTAACGGTTTATTTATCAAACTAATCAACAGAGACTAGCATTTTCATGATATTCTTGTGTATGCTTTGTGGGCCTGCCATGTTGTGTATATTTATATTATTACCATGCATGTGTCATTGCTTGTTGGAGAGAACAAAGTTGTTTAGGACATCTGGGTTTTGAATAATTGAATTGCTATAGATTTCAAGTTTTGTTAATTGCTATGAAGACGGTTTCTCATAAAAAATATTTTAGATTGTTTAGTTCGAATATATATATATATATATATATATATATATATATATATATATATATATATATATATATATATACTATATATATATATATATATATATATATCACCTATTTAGCCTCTATTAATAGCATACTTTAACATACATAATTTGTACACAGGGTAAAGTAATTTGTCAAATCGGTTAGAAATACTCCTTATGGGGTTCAATTCTTTAAGGGCATTATTTGGGATTGTGGGTTAGGGAATTTGATCGATGGGATTAGTTTGGTTGCCAAAGAAATTAGATGAGGAGAAAATGAATAGAAAACTTCCAAAAGCAGGCCAAACCAAGCGGAAGCGTACGGTTTCATTTTCGACAAACCCGAGTCGCTAAGCGAGCCGGGGCATTCACCATGAAATTTACGGCACGCGAAACCGAAGGCGACGGTGGTATTCCATAGCCCCTCCGATGGCAAAGGCAGTCTTTTTCTGGAAGACTTAGAGTTTTTTTAGCAATAGCAGTCTTGATCAAGAAGCTCATACCTTTTTTGGTGTGACTTGCTTTTCTTTTATGGAGGGAGAAAAGAGGATCCGTCTTTTTTGGATCGTGGACGATTTCTTCCCATAATGTTAGGGGAAGGTGACTCTTATTTCGAGAAGGGTTACTTATTCTCCCCTTTACGTAACTACCTTCCCGATAGAGCCGCGATTAAGAGGACATTCCTATTTTACCAGAGGCGACGGGGTTAGTTCATGGATAAACTCACGCTTGTAAAGTGGAGAGCCGGTTGGCAGCTTCGATCGATAGATTTGCTGATCGGGAAAATATGCCCTTGACTACAAGGAGGCAGCGGTGATATTAAATCGCCCACATCAAATCTTAGTGAATCTTTTTTGGAAGGCTTGAAGTTTTTAATGTGAGTCTTGATCAGCTCATACACCTTTTTTGGTGTGACTTGCTTTTCTTTATGGAGGAGAGAAAAGGATCCGTCTTTTGGATGCGTGGGCGATTTCTTCCATAATGTTAGGGAAGAGTGGCTCTTATTTCGAGAAGGGTTACTTATTCTCGCTGCGTATAATACAAATGGCCGCGGTTAGAGGCATCCTATTTTGCAGTGACGGGGTTGAGTTCGTGGATAAACTCGCACGACTTGTAAAGTGGAGCGGAATTGACGGCTTCGATCCGATGGGTTGATTGGAGAATATGCCCTTGAGCTACAAGGCGTCAGGGATCATGGGATCCCAGCACCGGGGAGGAGGTCGTGCGGCATTCTGAGGCGGCTGGCGTGCAGGCCTAATACCCATAGAGTGCTGGGATTGCCAGCGATGCTGGTCGGGTTGGTGTCTGGGCCTTTTCCTTTTGGGCTCTTAGGCAGACCAGCGGCGAGGTGTTGGGCTTGGGCCAAAATGCCTGATGCCCACCATGAACAAGCACTCTTTGTGCTGACCCACCTGAAAATGGCACTACTATATGATTGTTAGTTGTTGATGTTAGGTACAATGAATAAATAAAACTGGTTTACATCTCTATATATTAGTAATTATAAAAAATAAATGTAATTGTTGATTGATGTTACGTACGATAAATGAATACAACTCGTTCCAGGTTAGTTATGTCAAATTTCTTTTGGTCAGGGAAGAAAAAGTTCTAACTCTAATCTAAAAAATTCTAGAAAAATAAGAATTCAATTTTATATAAGATTCAAACTTGGCAAGTGAGTGTTCCACTTTCCACACTTCATTTTACATCAGTCTTTTATAAAGTTATAAGCTTTGAGTTCTTTATTAATTAGCAATTTTTTTAGACTTATTTGTCTCACCTCGTACTTCGATTATTCAAAGTTTATTGGAGTTGTGGTTTTACTAATCTTATGGTATGTAAAGGACTATTCAAATTGAAATCTCTAGAATATTTGGATGTCAGCTATTGTTCAAAGTTGCAGACTTTTCAAGAGATCAGTGAGAATATGGAATGTTTAGAGAAGCCTAATTAATTTACTCATCGATCTCGAAGGGCTTCCATCATCGATTAGTTTTCTAAATCATCTCTCTTTTATAACACTAGACAAGTGCAAAAATTTGAGTCATCTTCCAAGCAGTATTTATAAGTTTGAAATTCATTGGAGGAATTAGGAAATGTTTGGTTTCTATTTTTTAAAAGTATTTTATGTTCTTAAAAACAACGATAACAATGAAAATAGGAAAAATAGGTGTGGTTTCTGTGTTTCTTTTATTCTAGAAAAACATAAAAAAAAAGCATTTTTAAAGAAGAAACAACAATGTCAGAAAACAACAAAATGATATTTTCTTAGTTTTCAAAAACATAAACCAAACAAACTCTTAGTCTCTCACACTATTTAAATTAGAAATTTAGAGTTGTTTAATTTAGACTTACAGGGTGTTTGTTTTTTTTGATTTTTTTTAAAGCAATTTGCTTTAAGAATTTAAACCGTTTGTTATTTCATTTTTGTATGAATTATTTCTGAATTTTTAAAATTTTATTCTAAGTGAAAAAGCTATATATATATATATATATATATATATATATATATATATATATATATATATATATATATATAATATTTTCATTTATAAAGTTATATTATGTCATTTTGGGACACTAAAGGTTTTACTTGGTTGTTTACTTAAGGGTCCCGTGAGATCAATCAGGATACGCGTAAGCTGGTTCAGACATCCACAATTATTAGTTAAAATCTCTTTATAGCCATTGAAGGTTTTTCTCAGTCATTAACTTCACGACCATTAAAAGTTTTACTCGTTGTTAACTTTAGAATTTCTTGATATTAATCGAGGTTAGGGGTGCTAATGATGCGAGTCGAGTTCGAGTTCAACTGATCTCGAGTCGAGTCGTTAGCATTTCGAATCGAGCTTACTCGAGCCGAGCTCAACTCGACTCGTTAACATTTCGAGTCGAGCTTACTCAAGTCGAGTTTTGACCGAGTTTTGATCAAGTCGAGTTCGAGTAGCTCGCGAGTTGTCTGGTTTCATTAGCACCCCTAATTATTATATATCCAACTTTAGGAGAATCGGTGTATGGAATATATATATATATATATATATATATATATATATATATATATATATATATATATATATATATATATATATATATATATATATATATATATATATATATATATATATATTTTATCACGTTTATAATACTATAATGTATAATTTATAGAATAATATCCTATTCTCTTACATCTTTTCTTTAAAAGAAAATTAATTATTTTTAAAATAAATATATTTATAACTAAATAAATAATAAAAATGTATGATTGTTTAAGAATAAAAAAATAGAGATATATTATTTATGCCATCCCCTGAAGTAGAGATATAAAATTTAAAAAAAAACTTTTAAAATTTTATATACAAAAATATTCGATTTTCTCGCGAGCTTTTCGAGTTGAGTTACGAGTTGCTCGACTTGACTAGTTAACATTTCAAGTTGAGCTCATAGCGGGAGTCGAGTTGTGACCAGTCGGGAGTCCAGTGGCTCAGCGAGTTGTCTCGATCTCATTAGCACCCCTATTCGAGGTACACCAAAGTTGTACAGACCAAATAAAAAACAATATTATATTTTCATTACACAAATAAATACCGACTTAAATTAATTTTTTAATATGTTTCATAAGTTGATTTTAAGCATATAAAAAACAAACAACTTAATACTTAATGAAAATATAATACTAAAATAACAAATAATTTAATAAATAAAACTAGATAATAAAATAAAATAATCATATTACCAACCACTTTTCTTTTTTGACTTTTCAAGAGCCAAACCTAAAGTTAGGTTATATTAAACATAGGAAGGCACAACCTTATATTCTATAAGGTAACATAAGTTAATAAAACTCAAATGGGGGGAGGAGTAAAAAACTCATCCAATTTTCTGGCAATTTTAAATGTTTATGATTGATTTTCATGCAGAATTATGGATTATTAATCCAACTTTGGTTTTGCAGGAGTTATGTGGAAAAAGAAATAGAAACTGCAAAGAAAAGCAACAAAATGATCAATTGCAGCACAATGGAATGTATTGCAAATAGGTATGGAATACATGTTTCAGTTCTTCTCCTCTCCTTCTTTTGATCCCTTCCTGTCCTTCTATTCCGAGTTTCTCAACCCCGCCTTCCTTCTTCTTCTATCTTTTGTTTCAGATCTGTTTTTTTAATAAAGTATTTTCCAGATCCAAGGTTTCAAGAAGGTAGTCACTGACTTGTTGCAGCGTTGTTTGTCGCCGACATGTTGCGTCATTGTTCGTCGCTGACATGTTACGGCGTCCTCGAGAAAAAACTGAGTTTCATATGCTTCATGCTACTCCTTTTTCTCGATGGCATATATGCCAGTTTAGAATTTAATTTAACTTTTAATAGGATTTTTTTATGGATTTAACCATTTATTTTCTTGCATATCATTATCCCCAAGAAATGGGATGGACTTTTTCCCCCAGTGATTAACTTATTATGTTGATGTATCCACATTAGAATTCCAAAATATATATGCAGCTGTAATCTGACATAGCAAGTTCTTAAGAACAAGTATTCATGTAAATTGTGAAATTATTTATAAAATCTCTTTTGTTTATGATTACAATGAATTCTACCTAAATGTGGGTGTCAACTGCATGCATGCTTCCTACTATTTTAATTATTTAACAGAGCCTCAAATCAATATTTCCCTGCATCAGAAACGTGATATTCTTGTGTATGCTTTCATGGAGCATACCATGTTGTGTATATTTATATTACCATGCATGTGTCATTGCTTGTTGGAGAGAACAAAGTTTTTTAGGACATTTGGGTTTTGAATCATTGAATTGCTGTAGATTTCAAGTTTTGTTAATTGCTATGAAGACGGTTTCTCATAAAAAAATATTTTAGATTGTTTAGTTCGAAAATATATATCACCTATTTAGCCTCTATTAATAGCATATTTTAACTTACATAATTTGTACACAGGGTAATGTAATTTGTCAAATCGGTTAGAAATACTCCTTATGGGGTGGGGGGGTTCAATTCTTTAAGGGCATTAAAATATGGAAATAATTTCTAACCATTTCAATAAAAAAATTATTTTGAAATTAAATTGTTTAAATTAAATCAAGTTCAGAAGACTAATAAATTTAAAATGTGTTTTGCATTAAAACCTTGTTTAGATTTATTTTTAAAAATAATTTTCAAGTTTTTTTTTTATTTTTGGAGTTATTTTATTGAAAATTTGGAACTAAGTTAGGAATGAAAAATAAATTTAAAAATATTAGTTTACAAAAGTAAAAGAAAATTAGTCAAAATACTTTATATTTAGAACTTATTTTGGGTCATCTATTAAAAAGTATGCACATATAATAAATTAATAATAATAATAATAATTTAATTTTAGTTAATTAAAATCGGATTAGGGGTCGGATTTTAGACTGGATTATTCGGATTGGACATTTGGATTAGATTTTTGGATCGGATCGGTTCAAGGAACAAATCCGAGGTGATTCGAATTGAATCGGATGTACAATTAGGACATCGAATTCCAATTCGAATCGAGGTCAATCCGGTTCGGTCAATTCGGATTGGTTTAGATTCGGATTTGCAGGTTAGGGTTGCACCTACCAATCCTTATCGCCACCATCTTTAGGCAAGAAGCTAAGACTCAACGCACAGAAGATCATCTTATGCCCCAAAAATATACTTAATTTGTGCTTCTTGACGCGACACTTAATTGATGGAAAGCTAACCGTTATGTAATTGACCTACATTGGTATAATTTTTTTAAAGTTTAGATTCTAAATTGGCAAGAATTCAAGTTGAGGAGTACCTACATTAGCATTACTAGGGGTGATCATTAACCCAATCACAGCGAAAAATTGGACCAATATAACTAGTTTGGTTGGCTTTAAGTTAGCTATCTAACTAGTTCATCAGGTTTAAGAGCATCTCGAGATGCTAGCTAAATACTATGCTAAACTATTTTCACATGCCCAATCCTTAGAAAATGGACTCGAAGAGGCTAGCTATCACGTTAGCTATTTCCCATTACCACAATTTAGCTAGCTACCTCTAGTTAAGGCAAAGAGGCTAGCTACTCTGATTTTTGTACCAACAACATAGTATTTTATGGTGATGGCATGACATATTATATAGTATTTTAGATTTTAATAATTATTAGTTCAAATGGTTAGCTAAAATAGATAGCATTGTTGGAGTGAAATTGAAAAAAGGATTAAATAAAATAGATAATGTAATAAAAAAATATATTTTTATTAGCTAATTTACATAGCTCCTCTAACATATTAAAAAGTCGAGTTTCGGTTTGGCTTACGGTTAGGTAAAATGAAAAGCGAAGTAAAGAATCGAGCAGTAGAATATATAATAATAAAAACATACATATGTATTTTATATAATATATATATATATATATATATATATATATATATATATATATATATATATATATATATATATATATATATATATATATATATATGAAATACCAAAAAATACAAAAATAAAATAAAAAATTAAAACAAAAAGTTGGTTAAGTCTACTTTCCTTGTTTGTGATCCCATTCCTTCTCCCCCACTTTACATCATGGTGTGCAGTAATCCCGGTCGGAGAGTATCTATATATATATATATATATATATATATATATATATATATATATATATATATATATATATATATATATATATATATCAAGGAAATACCAAAAATACAAAAAATAAAATAAAAAATTATTAAAACAAAAAGTTGGTCCAAGTCTACTTTCAACGTTGTGATCCCATTCCTTCTCTCCCCCACTTTACATCATGGTAGTACGGTAATCCCGATCGGATATCTCAAAGGTATGTGGGCAGGCCACGTCATAGGCATAATTAAAAACAAAATTAAATTATAACAAAATATAGAAGTAAATCAAATTAATTTTATTTAAAATATACCTTATTACTCGGTTTTGAAGTGCCCAAGAATCATCTATGAAGTACGTTGTAACCACCATGAAGCCTTTCTTTTTATTAGAAGTCCACATGTCAGTGGTAATAGCAATTCTATTTGTTATGCACGTGTACGAGCCCGAGTTAAGTTGACCTCACCATCGACCGCGAATCACATGTCTCACATCATGAGACCCGAACATGTCTTGAAAATGGCCACTTGGGCACACATCCATATTGAATATAAATTTTATACAAGGGATTTTATTTACAATTGTATTTAATCACAATTTACACAAGACTGGTTCTCTTGCGCAGAATTTTACAAAATCTGAGAGGCGGGTTTAGCCATTCTTCGCTTCTAAGGTCGGATCACGTCCCGTCCCAATCTTCTTGGTACCTAAAATATATTCCCACGGCCCAGGTGAGCAAAGCCAGTAGTGGAATTTCCCTACTTGGGTTACTCC